>JAYRCH010000454.1:0-542723 GCA_037179445.1 Phengaris alcon alcon
CTAACGGCCTTTCATTGTTTACTCGATGCCAAAAGCCCGCGGAAGTCGACGTAGTTTACACTTCATCTTTCGTCGTACGACCTGATACAGTAAAAAACGAAGGAAGACTGTCCGGAAGGTTCGATTTATGATGTAACACGCGTGGGGGTGCTCGGGAAGTGCTGTCGACAGATGCTCAGCACATGATCCCGAATACTACGTGGGCAAAGTGCTTTGTCTTCGTTCACGGCGAGTTTACAAATAATTGTTGTCTCAGTTTACACTCTGTATCGGGTGAAACGAGAATAAGAGCGTGTGAAAGGAGACGAGCAATGATAACAGATACGTGGAGGCGCAACAATTACGCGTCTGGGCCACCTCGCCTGGGGCCGCTCTCGCCGCTACCGACTGCCGAGATGCGATTATCGATACAGTTATGTTGTCTCATCTAGTTATCCGTTTCATTGTTTATTTATCAATTTAAAACTGGTTTCGTAATGGCGACTATAATTCAGGCTCGCGCGTTTCCCATAGGAGTGGGGAACAGATTTCCACGTAGCGCGTTCCTCGCGCATTATCTTCGTTTTACACTCATGCTTCTTCATTCCGCTTACCTATAACGTCCTCAATTATTTTTTCTTCTAATAATTCTCGGCTCCCATACAAACAAGTTTATTAATCCAAAACTTCTCCGAACAATGTCGACTCATCGCGTTAGAAGCGCAAAACATCTCGAAACGACTCGAGGTTCGAGTGCCATCCGTCAAATTGACCGAGAGCTTTAAACTTTCAAATGCTCATACGAGATTGTTTATCTAGTCCGAGGCGTGACGGCGAGCGCGCCACTCAAATTGAAATACACGTATAGAAGTGGACAGTTTTATAAACAAAAGGAGTGCGTCGTGTGTGTACTCAGTCCATTGATGTGATGCCGTTTCCCACAGCGCCGAGGTTCGACCGGTTAGCTCCAAACGAGATCCGACTCGTGTAATTATTCGACCATAGTCACAACAGCGTACTCCGTTTTTGTGCAAGACGCAATTAGATCGAAAACCTGAATTGCTACTAGTTGTCAATCTACCTATATAATGAACGAGATCGCATCCGGCGCTTATTTATTGATATTCATCGGAAGCTCGCGTGATCGCCCTCTTCTTGAAAATCGCTTAAAAACATCCCAAACGGACAGCGTCCGCTGTGAGCGAGGGCGAATTATCTGTTATTTCGCTTTCCTTTTGCTCTTTTTATTGATAAACCTTCCTCGGGTTTATTTGTGTGACCTCTACGGCCGTAATTACGGGTTACGATCGATGCGGCACGTAGCTCGTCCTTCTTAAATGTATTATTTATTTGTAAATTGATGCAGCATTAATAGACTTTATTGGGCACTCCCTCATTTAATATCGGATCGTGATTTCGTACGGAGTAATTTAAACGGATGAACACAATAATTCTTTTCGTCTACAACAATCGCTCAGGAATTTAACTTGTAACTAAATTACAGTGTACGGTTAGCTACATTTTATATTAAAGAATACACCGCATTAAGCTGGACCATATTTAAAGAATATTGTAAGTTTGGCAAAGAAAGGACTAAGCAAAGTAAAGTTTTATGAGAATTATGATGCAGACAAAGTAGCAGCCCTGGCGCACCTGAGCCGCTGCCATAACTCTCCGGAAAATTGCACACCTTCCTTTCCCACACACTTCTAATTCCTCCGAACTCTGCACTTCGCTTTAATAACATCTCTGAATGTCCGATTGCTGAAGGTTTATTTTTTACATTATTTTCTATTGTTTTTAATCTGTATGCATTAGGATCTGTAATGCACGCTTTCGAATCGATAGGGTTAAATTTATCAGTATTTATTATATTATCTTAAGACAAGTTCCCGAGTGTATACACGTTTATCGTCCAGATTTATTGCTGAGATAAAGATCTATAAGCCTGCATTGAATGGTGCACTATGTGGTATTCCGACTTCGATTGCGTTCGCTCGTCCGCCATTGCAGATTAACTCGGATGATGTAAACAGATTTAAATCAATTGAAATGTTATCTTGATCCATCGGCTTAGATTTCTTGGTAACAGGAAACCAATTTTGTAATACCCAAATTACACGGTTTAGTTTCCCTAGAATAGTCTTGTCCTACATTTGAAATGGTATTAATCACAAGGAAGAATTTAGATATTATATGAAAGTTTATTTTAACCAAAAGAGCATTATCTATGAATATCCCTATTGAATTATCATTACCAGGCAATGAAAAGGTGAGTTAATTTTACCATTTCATTATTTATCTGGCATTCTCAAAGGGTCATGTTGATGGTAGTAAACAAAAAAAAACAGATTGGAGATAACTTCCGACTCGATCTTGCCGCGTACACCTCACAATACGCAGTCTAATATCGAATACCATACGCCACGAAATTAGTCGATCGATCGTATTATACCTTTTAATTTTGTTTCGCGTCTGGTTTAATTTTATCTGCTGTCGGGATTACCGGCTTAGGAATGTAACGTCGGACGTAGCAAAACGAGAAAAAACCAGCATACACGGGGAGAAATAAATAAAAGGACCGGTCGACGCTAAGGTTTCCCAGCGAGCCAGTGATGAATGGAAACGCAGATTTTTTAAATCAAAGTTATGTAAGCTTGTGGACATGTAACTGGAGTTTTTATCGTAACTAGATAAATGCTCTTAATCAATTAAATGAGCGCCACGAACCAAAACAGTGAATCATGGTCGGAAACAATAAGATCTCACGTTCGTATGCGGGCGTAGGACACAGTAACAGGTCAATTTGCCTCACAACTATTCCCACGATGATAAACGGATTTCTTTTTTTGGTAATCGAATTAAACCATGTCGTTATCCTTACGAGATTTTTATGTTTATGCATTTAGTCTATAATGCACCTTACTGCATGGATCTTATAGTTGAGATTTCTGTTTCCAGATACGCTTATTGCCCGCATGACGAAGCAGAGTATAGCCGATGTTGGAGGCCCGTGGAGCGAGGAGGAGCAGCGATGGGGAGGTTCAGGTGGTGTTCATCTGAGGTTGTCCTACCGGGTGACCTGTGCTGCCCACTACTACGGCCCTGGCTGCGAAGTCCTCTGCAGGCCCAGGGATGATGCCTTCGGGCATTATACCTGCTCGCCTGCTGGCGAAATCGTTTGCAGGCCTGGCTGGACGGGGGACTATTGCTCTAAACGTAAGTTTTTTTTTATTAGTTGACAAATTAATCAGTATTTCCATACATCCCATTTGGAGATAAAAATACATAAAATCCTCCAATGGGCCACAAGCCCACAATACTAGTTGAAATTCGGATGACAGGGCTTTTTAAATATGTCCCAATTCGGTCTTCCTCATTAATCGGTTACGATGTCAAAAGTGATACATCCTTTCATAAACACAATTTAAACAAATGACCTTTTGGCTGCCAACAAATGCTTTCTAGCCTCGATAGTCGTGAGTCATCGGGGTCAAGGTACATCTCTACCCAGTATCCGTACCTTAGAAACTGAAATATGTAATGAGAAATCGTCGATCCTAAACTAATATGTACACTTAACTCGAGAATGTTTGGAAACATTGAACTATGCGACTTCTTTTTCGAGAAAGTTCCAGTTAGCCATGATAAAGGATTAATTGAAATAAAAGAGTTGAGTATCTGTTATTGAGGTTGCAGACGTCCCTTAATCACGTGTATATTAATTTTCCAGTCAGTAAAATTAATTGGCTCCAAAACCTGCGTATTACAAAGTTCAGTCACCGAATTTTTTATTGTTTTGGTTCCCCTTTTGGAGTTTTATGAGTTATTGTTTCATTGATAAATTTTCACATGTATTTTTATAATGAGGTTGAAAAGTTCATCTCTTTACATGTTTATGTGACCATAATGGGTAATTTATGTGGTACCATCGAATAATTAATAAGCCAAAATTAAACACGGTCTTGCATGCCTACATACAGTGTAACTACTTATTTATTCTATGCCTTAAGTTTTCGACACGGTCTATAAATGTTGTATAATTTTTCTATTTGCCTTTTAACGAATGCTCCAAATATGTCGACTCATTATTTTTTTGGTCGAATTATGTTTCGAGTCGTTTTATACGTCGCTGGTTCTCGGCTGTAGATGTTAATTATTAGGGCCCGAATGAAATTTATTTGCCTGCGTTAACTCGACGCATCGACGGGGACATTAGAAGCTTTGAATCAATAAAAATATTAGTGTGCCCTCTCGAGCGTGTGACTGCCGCGCGGGTGGCGACTGGCGACTGGCGTGTTTGTCTTCGGTACCGCCGGATTTGTAAACAAAAGCAACGTGATCGCGGTGTCATTAACGACATCTATCAATGTCCGGCCATTTTACATTATCACGATATACGGACAATTTCGTGAGGAAAACTCCACAATAGAACATTCCTCGCGTCAGACGATTAGATAGCCACTTCTCCCGGTTCCGCGGATGTGTTTTGCAATATTAATGGAGTCGCGCGGCGGACGAGCGACGACAAAAAATCTAAGCGCTCAAACGTCATAGGCGGCTCTGACGTATGTTGAGCGCATCGCGTCTCGTATTGTAAAACAAAGCGGTGCGTCTCGAGATGCATTGTGCGGTGCCGGATGTCGCGTCGCAATCTCGGCAGCCCCACCTGCCGCCGCGTTCCCACACTCCGGCGCCGCAAAAAAACGCGCGTGACAGAGACGGCGAGCGCGCCGCGCCGTAGAGCGCCGTCCCGCTCCCGCCAGGGCTGCCCGCCCGCGGCCAGGCGACCCCGGCACCGAGACACCCGATAACCGCGAAATCATAATTTTCTGGTAAAAGTAAACAGTTGCGGTCGAAAATGCATGATACCCATGATAGCCGAGAAATTTTCTCTTCGAAAGCGTGAGACGTCGAGTGTCCATTTTTTCATAGACGCACCGATGGAATTCGTTCAATATGAACGACAGCCCTGAAGACGGCGCATCGGTGATTACGAAAATGTAAAAGCGAGAGAAGCGGCCATAATGAAATGAAAACAACGCGGTACGTTCGCACACACACAGCGGCGGAGCGCGAACCGGGTCAAAAACACCTTTAAACGAGAAACGAACACCAATCGAAATAAACTCTCGTACTTGACCGTGTCATGAAACTCGCTTCGCATCTGCCGAACGGTATCTCGCCTTCTGGGAAAGCTTAACATCCAGAACTCATTCGCATGTCCCGGCGGTATTATCTCTCGGCTCCTCTTTCCTAATGATAGGGTAAACATCGCGGGAGAAACCCTTTACCTCAGTTTAATTTCGCCTAATTGTAAACGAGTGCGGAGTTCTCACGAATATTATCTTCTTTGAATCGCGAATCCCACGCACCATTCGGCCCAGATGTCGGAACTGCACGTCAATATTTGCTCGGGCCCAAAGCCCCGAACACGTGTGGGCCCAGACCCACACGTTAACCTCAGGTAGAAGGCCCAGGCCTTCTGACCTCAGAAGTTGCAGTGCGGCAGTCAGCATCGGTAATCGATACCGTTCTCTAATAACAATTAATGGCAGGGGAGGGCCCGCGGCGGTGCCCACTTAAACGAATGCTTCTGAAGTGTAACTTTACGGCTACCGTTGTGCCTCGAGATAACCTCGAGTGCATAGAAAGCAATGAAGCTGGCACTTGAGATATTTGATGAGCTTTTGTTGTGCCGCCGAGTGGCGCCCTAATTCTTTCCTGATGAACTATAAGGACTCCCAAAATAAATCTACGATACTCTTAAGTCAATTACAGAATCGTCCGGGAGCGATTTAATATCGTTAAAAGCGGATTACATTCTTCCGTCTCGCTCAAAATCACCCTATCGTAGGCGAGGAGGAAAGTTTCCAATTTGTCGGAGCGAGTCGTAAGCCGATTTGCGAGCGTTTCGCCTAAGTTGGGGGGCTTTGTGTTAGCCGGGTTTAATTTAAACCTACATTAAAGTCTACGAGCGCAGACTAATCTCTGGTAATGCTAGCTCGGAGCGCGGATAAACCGAGATTTATCTGCGCGCTTCCTCGTTCAATTTAGAATTTGCATTTGTGTAATGTATGTATAAAACGGCGCTAGTATTTTTCTAGCTAGGGGACTAGTAACGGTCGGCGACGGTTGGCTCCCCGCGCTATCTGCCCCTCCGTATTCGCTCCGATAACTTGCCCGTGCGCACCCGACCGACGCGACGCCGCGCCGCACTTCTCATTTCAAAACAATATTTTACAACAATTACACTACCATTACATGGTCGCCGTGTAAGCTGAACTCGTATGCGCGAACTTATCCAGCAATGTACGCATGTACTTTCTTTCTTGTAAGATGTTCCGTTTCTTAGCTATTTCAGGGTTTCGCCGTAGCTCGTAAATTAGAATTAACGATGCGCACATTTTACGCGAGTTATTCACTTTCTAATATAACCCTAATCATTTTTGGTGTTACGAAGGAGATTTACATGTAAAGCGATGAATTTAATTATATATCGAAATGGTAAAAAGTTCGATAAAATTAGTAAAGGATCTTAGAGTCGTGTTTCGAGATAAACGATCTTTGCGCGTGACCTCGGCCGGCGGGACGCTAACGAACCTCTCTCTTTGTTAGCGTGTCCTTTGCGATCCGGAGATTCCGAGTTAATATGTGAAGCTGCGTCGAGTATCGACCGCGTCTAAGCCCATTGTGAGCTCAGTGTTTGTGATGCGCTAACGAACGTGCCTTTGTTCCAGCGCGCTGCCTGCCGGGCTGCGACGCCGAGCACGGCCACTGCCTCAAGCCCGACGAATGCATGTGAGTATCCACTTCGCACCTTTGTGCTAACTGTGCACCTTCCTAAATGATTCATGCTCATTGTTCACGAAGACAACACTTTTTAGTCGCTCGTTATCGCATCGTATACATTACTAAAGCTTTCTTTTTTATCTTCAGCTGTCACTCGGGCTGGGTGGGCGAGCTGTGCGACCAGTGCGAGCGGCACCCCGGCTGCGTGCACGGCACCTGCGCGCGGCCCTGGGACTGCGTCTGCGAGGAGGGCTGGGGCGGACTGTTCTGCAACCAGGACCTCAACTACTGCACCAACCACCGGCCGTGCCGCAACGGCGGCGTGTGCCACAACACCGGCCAGGGCTCCTACACTTGCGTGTGCCCCGACGAGTACACCGGCCCCGACTGCGAGAAATCCCGGCAGTCCTGCGCCGTGCGGCCCTGCCTCAACGGCGGCGCCTGCGTCCCGGACGAGGGCGGCGAGCTGGCTTGCGCCTGTCCCGCCGGCTACGAGGGTGCGCGCTGCGAGACCCGCCGCCTCACCTGCGCCGACCGGCCCTGCCGGAACGGCGGCACTTGCGAGCCCCGCGCCTCCGGCTACGTGTGTCTGTGCCCCGCCGGCTTCACCGGCCCGGACTGTGCCGTCGAGGCCGATCCCTGCGCCGGCAACCCCTGCCGAAACGGGGCGATCTGCACGCGCGCCGGCGACGGCTTCCGATGCTCCTGCAAGAGCGGCTTCCGGGGGAACCGCTGCGAGATCGACATCGACGACTGTGACGGCATCGTGTGCGAACACGGCGGCACCTGCGTCGACCTGGTCAACGGCCAGCGCTGCCAGTGCGCGCCCGGCTTCCTCGGCCCCCGCTGCGAGACGCGCGTGGATTTCTGCCTGGCGAAACCCTGCGCGAACGGCGGCGAGTGCCTCGTGCTGGACAACGACTACGAGTGCCGCTGCCGGCCGGGCTTCGCGGGGAAGGACTGCAGCATTGACGTGGACGAGTGCGCGTCGGCGCCGTGCCGCAACGGCGGCAGCTGCCGGGACCGCGTAGATGGCTACCACTGTGTGTGCCCGCCGGGCTGGGGCGGCAAGTCCTGCGCCGTGTCGCTGGCCGAGTACGCCGCGGCTAAGCCCGCCGGCGGACACCTGAGGAGAGTGGGTGGCGACACGCCAGAGGAGGAGAGTTTATCAGGGAGACACGTGGCGCTGATAGCGGCGTTATCAGCCGCGGTGCCGGCGGCAGCGCTGGCCGCGGCCGTGGCAGTGGCGTGCATCAGAAGACGAAGAAAACGCGCCCAGAACGCAGCCGACGCGGAGGCACGAGCACAGAACGCGGCGAACGCCGGTGGCGGCGGCCGCGTCATCCGCAACACGTGGGGCAAGTGCGAGGGCCCCGTGCCGGAGTGCCAGAACGCGCACAACGCCGCTGCGGAGGAGTGCAAACGAAAAACACTCAATACCGAGAGCGCGGCGCGCCTCTTGGCGGCCCTGGACCCGCGGTTGTCGCGGCTGTCCGCGGACTCGGCGTATTGCGCCAATAGGTCAGTATATCACGCTATATATAACCAAAATCAACTGAAACCGTTTCCATCTCGATCTTAACGAAATCTCAGTTTAGTTTGAATCTGAAAATAGAATATATCAGCCACAGGTCAATACTCATGTAATAGGAATCCAAAATAGAACGTACATCCTCATCCGTTCACGTAACACTAAAAGTAACGCCAACGGAACACTGAAACTAACGTTCATTTCTGTTTGTTACAGCGATACGTCGCTGGTGAAGCGGGCGCTGGAGGGCGGGGGGGTGTACGTGCTGGACGACCACTGCCTGCCGCCGACGTTTGCGACGCAAGTGTAGTGCTAAGCGGACAATACCGCCAGTGGACATTTATTTATTCGCTACAGACGCTCGTGCGATCAAGGCTGTGCGCCGCGTGTATATATAGCGTAACCTGTAAAGTGACTCCCTGTATAGACGGCTAGTTGTAAGTTCGGATATATTTATTTGAGATAACGTTTCGCACGCCGCTGTAAATATTGATGGCGATATTTTGACCCTTTATCGGCAAGCGTCGCCGACGGCACTTTACTTACAGAATTTTACTAATGTATTTTTATTTACCCGCTTGCGGTGTGTTACGAAAATCCGATGATTATTATTTATTGTTGTTGACTAGTGCCCGTACGGGATTGACATTCCGCGGGCCTAGAGTATCTCGAGTGCGCGGCGAGGACCGCGCTTGCCGTAGGGTGTAGTGGACGTGTCCACTGTCTGCGATCTCTGTAGGTAACTGTGAACCGCGGTCCGCGCTCACGGTCCGACGCGCGGACGCGCAGAGGGACGATACTAAACTCAAATCATTTGCCCTATACTGCCCATTACCATTCATTTCTGAAATAAAAAAGTTTTAATGTCAACTTAGAATTTAAATTTAGAACTCGCAAGAAAAATTAGTTCAAAAATACAATTTCTAGTTGACATTAGACGCACGATAAAAAATAAAATAAGTCTTTATGATTCCGTATCGATTCTGTGATGTTCACGCCCCGCTGTACTTTATTTTAGACTCGCACCAGTATAGAAACCAAACCGTGCGTTAAGATTTTTAGACTAATTTTATAGCGCAAATTGTGCGTCTATTTTTTACGTTGATTTACTTTGTGATTGACTATTTATGGCCATTGTTCCTATAATTATGATTGTTAATTAAACTACAAAAATCTTGTTACGGTTTTCGTAAAAATCGACATAGATTTTTCGTCACTTATCAATCGGTATAGACCCGTTCCTCTTTGCGGGTGCCATCTCTAAATCCTTCACGTGTCGTCACGCGAAGGAACTAGAAATCGCGCCGCACCTAAAAGCACAACGCACGAAATTAGTCCATAGGCTTAAAATATCTGAGTACTTATAAGAAACAAAATGTCGAAACCTAAGTCATTGTGTATAAAAAGAACTATTAAGTTTTAGTGATAAGTGTATCCTCCATTATTTTGGTAACTGTGACAATATAGTGATCAGGCGACATAAGACACGGCAGCGCTGGTTGTTTTAACTTATTTATTGCGATCGCAGTCGACGGCTGTTGGGATCCCACACGGACAGGCACGCGCGCCGCTTGCGCGTCTGTTCGCCGCGGATCCTGCCAAATGGTTTGTTAAATTGCAGTTTTACGGACATTTGTAGATATTAGATAGTTAAGTCGGTCTCTTATGTTGCCTTTTCACGCGTATAGGATAATTTAAAGGTTTAATCGACAAAATTGTAAAATTTATATCAACCTAATAATAGACTGATCGTATTGATGTTCTTTTGTTTAATTTTGTAAGATGACAAATTGTAATATTAAATTATGTTAATTATGAGAATACCGACCGTTGTCATATCTATTGTACTTAAAAGTCGAATGTAGCCTTTCATTTTTCTTTTTTGGATTTAATTTTAATGATATAGGTTTGGATTTAATTTTAATGATTATTTTCCGGACCAATAAAATGATAGTATTTTTATTTATTTATTAATGAATCCGTGACAATAGAATGTGAATTGTAATAATATTATTTAATTCATTTGATTATTTTATATAAAAGTGTACAATTGACTAAAGAGAAGATTCTTGATTATTCTGTATTTTCAACTTTTATTAGAAATCATGAATGCATTTATTCTGTGTGAGTATACTGAAAGACGAAAAAAATCATTCCATTTCTAATAAGTATCTTAGGAAATTTTGTTGTCGATATTTTTTTTATTTTTATAAATTGCATGCGAAACGATTCGTTTATTTTATTATCTTTTATATACAATGTAGATAAAGTACAATAATTTATTTGTTGTTTACTTTTAGTATATTCACAATTCAACTCAAAAGAAAAATGAAAGCCCTGTGTAGAGTGAAATGTAACAATAATTCCATAGATGTATCCTATCGAAATATAAAGTCATTTGTATTGGTATTGGTGAGAGATGTGTGACGAATGTGTATTATTTTGCAGCGATGCAACAATAAATTAAATGTTAATAAACAATTGTTTACAAAAGATTACAAAAGTATTTTATTTTCCTTAACAAAATTTTGTAAGAAATCAAACCAAATAATTTTATTGGAAATTGGGAACATTTATAGGAAAATTAGGAACAAATTTTGAAAAGTAATTTGAAGAATTCAATTTCCTTTTTAATGACGGTATTAAATTAGGAAGTAAGTATAAAATAAACGCAGGGCCAAATTTAATAATAATTTTTATTTGGTGCCTTAATACAGTATTTACAAAAAATACCTTATACCTATAGTAGGTGTCAATTCATTACTAAAAGTACTTACTTAAAATTACATCTCGTGTATTTATCATAAATATTGTAATTAAAGTTTAGCGTCGACTTTGAAAATACAAATTGTATTCTCCGGTAATTTGCACTAATAAAATTTTCAAGTATTTGAAATGAATTATTCCTCGTATGTACACTTAGCTCGTAGATACTTTTCAAAGTTCGCCTTTATAAGATCCATTTTTAAAAAACCTACTTTCCTTATAGATACACTTTTGGGTACAGTTGTGTAAACAAAAGTGTATTTAACAAATTCACTGCCAGTCGTGCATGCAACGCACATAATTATGCGTTGAAATAAGAAATGCGTTAAAACAATGTAGAAATAAGATATTTACTTTAATTATATATGAAGATATTCTTTTTTTAAATAAACATACATTTTTGTCTTGTCTGAATCCAATTTTTTTTTAAATTTATTCATGACCATGGATACAAAGTCCTTCAGTCGGGTCTGAATCCAATTTGTTTTAATGTTACATTATTTAAAAAAAAAATATTTTCTTTTTAAATTCGAGTGACAAAACTTATCATTCCTATCGATTTTCTGTTTTGCTGTACAATATGAAAGTGGATCTATAAGGAATAAAGGCGAAATTTTTTCAAAAGTGTATGTATCTACAGAGAAGGAATAATTCTTTGAAATGAAAGTTCACAGAAAATAGTGCGTTTTCGAAAGTCAACATAGTGTTCACGATCAAATTATATTACTTGTCGAAAACACATCACAAACAGTAATAACTAAATGTTAGGAATCAACAATTGATTTTTTCAATATAACAATAATTATTGACAAAGATTTTGAACGAAGCCTAAAAATACACTTTGTTATACTTACTACTATTATTATGAAATACATGTTCAATTAATTATTGCAAGAAATGTACTTACATGTACACGAAATAGCACTAAAAGACATAAATAACACTAACAATGAGCGTTTCACCGCTAACGATCACAAAGGAAATTACAAGCGCGTTATGCAACATTATAAAATATTGTTATATTAATTTGCTTTTTAACCAACGCAGTGGTCATCTATTGCATAAGCGTCAATTACACCTATCCATTCTGCAAATGCAAAATATAATACAACAAAATGAAATACGATTTTGTAGGAGCACATAAATTGTTGAGGCATGCACATAAATATTACTTTTGTTAACAGAAAAATGGATAGGTGCGAGAGTTTTTTTCAATAGTACCATAGCTTTCCACAATACGGTTACTGTATTAATCCAGACGAACATCGCGACAAGTGTTTCTGTGATGTGTTTTCGGAAACTTATATCTAAGATTAAATCAAGTGTACATCTAATCCCCACTGCGAGGCGAGCGATCGCCGTCTCCGTCCTGCGTGTCGCCATTTTGTCGCGGCGACGCGGAGCGCGACCTGTCGCGGGAGCCGGAGCGGTCGCGCGACACCGAGCGCGAGCGAGATCGCGACCGCGACTTGCTCTGCTGGCGGCCTTCGTCACGGTTCGGCGAGCCCGCGTCTTTGCTGCGCGAGCGAGACCTCTCCCTGTAGAATACATTTAACATTATTTGTTAAGATAGTCCTTATAGTCCTTTAAAGTCCACCATAGTAGGCTAATATACATAGTAAATGAGTCTAATTTATTTTGCTACAAATTTCATATTTCACTAAGATGACTAGAAAAGGGAGATACATATACTACTTCATCAAAACATAAAATATAGCAGATTATAAACAAAAGCATTTATTATGTAAATTATATAACAGACTTTCAAAAATAGGCATATCTTATTTTTACATTCCATATGCATATAATTTTTTAGTAAAAAATCACTGTGCCTAAGTAGTAAAATAGCAGTAACAGGAAGGATGTGACAGTAAATAGTCCTAAATACTTGATTTACAAGAGGCGAAAGCTAAAAGTTTACTACCAACTAACAACTAAACATACCTCTTGTTCGTAGCCGGTCTGCATGTTGCAGGAAAATTATAAGTTTAAATAAGTGCAAACAATAAAAATAATTATATTTTTGTGGTCATAACAAACAATGTAACTTACTAACATAATGATAGTAACTATAAACGTGTTAATAATAAACAAAATCTTTGGACGTCGTCAACTGCGACAAAATATGCATGTAAAAATAATGTAAAAATGTAACACCTTTATGTAACCATATTTTTACCAAATATAGCATCATTTCATTTCAAGGAAAAAGATCGTGTAGGTAAATGCCAGAATAAATAAAGACAAAACAGTTATGGTGCTGGTGTCGCATGTAAAATATTTTTGGTACATGTTCAAGGCATTTTGTCCATATAGTGATATAAGGTAAAGAGAGAATCACTGTTCAGCTGGCTTAGGGATAGCGATCCGAAGAAATAATTTTAAAGAAGAAATATTCTATCCAAAACAGTTCTAAAAACATGGTAACAAGGTCTTCTATCCAAAACAGTTCTAAAAACATGGTAACAAGGTCAATAGAAGTCAACATTTCTAAATAACCATATTTTTAAAATGGCTGCCGGGAAAACTTGTCAAAAATGTATAAATTTTCAAGTAAATGATTGAATGTAAAGAAACTATTTGTCTTGGACCGCCATGATGTGGAGTGTTGATATTGAAATAAGAAAACGTTTCTACTTTAGCTGTCGAAAAGAAGCTATTTTATGAGCTCATCATGCTCGGAAATAAAAGAAATGTTGTTTCTCATAACGACGATGCATCGACCTTGCTGCCTGACAATAAGAACTATTTTGCTCCGAATAGTATTAACGTTTCTTCAATCTGTGATTTTGTCGATTCTTCGGTGTTTCTAGGTTGCGATGCTAAGCCTGCAGTAGTGAAGATAGACATTATTTTAATTAATTTTTTTGTCATTCGAAAAGGGCAGCTTTAGTAGGGCCTGCAGTTGCGTGCTGCTGTTGATCATGTTGATTTGGAATTAGGGATGTGTATGTGTGTAGGCTACATAGGTGTTGCAGTGTATAGAATGTGTTTGTGTGGGCTAAGAAGTAGTTGAAATAATGGAAATACCTCTGTAGTAAGTATTGTAGTGGGTAGTGAATATATTTATATTTTACACTTTGCATACCTGGAGTCGTCTCTAGCAGCAGATCGTGACACGGAGCGCCGTCCGTTGCGGTCGGCCGACTTGCGGTCAGCGGACCGATCGCGCGACTGTCGCACGGCCGACGCACGCTCCGACTTGCGCGACCCGGAGCGAGATCGGCTGCGGCCCCTTGTCGCGAGTAATACAACGTTACTACATACCACTACAGGGCTATTTGTCAAACTTTCGAAGACTAATGGACATAAGCACTGAGCAGGGGTCTAATAATTATTCTGTTATGAATTACGTGAGAATATACTGATTTTAAGTTAGGAACATGCAAATGAACACTGCCATGAATATGTATTAGAATATACATTTATCTCGACTATATTGAACAGACTTCGATTCCTCCGTACACTTGTACAGAGTACCTAAAGGGTCCTTCTACTGTATACATATTAGTGACTCACTTGGAGCGCGATCGGGAACGTGATTTGGCAGCCGGGCTCTTGCTCTTCGGGCGTGATTTGGAGCGGGAACGACTGCGCGATGCGCGTGGCGACCTGCTGTATATTATAGATAAGTATAAAACACAATCGAGAACATTATTGTAGTTTTTAGATCCTAAATGTACTCAGTAATAAAGTTATCATTCAAAAATCTTCAGCCCCGAAAGATGGTAAAATGTATAGTATCATCATTTTTAATAATATGTAAAATTAGACATTGAAATAATTATAAGTGACACGCATATTTCTATATCACTCTCATATGAGCACTGACCGCCGGCAGCATATTGTAAAGCTATCATAATTAATGTAATAAGGCCTCATCGCGCATGTACACTTAAGCCGAAGGTTGCGTAACGCTTCATCGTACACGTCATGTTTTTGATTACCTCGAGCGGCGGCGCTCACGCGAGCGGCTACGGCTGCGACTGGACGACGCGCTGCGGCTGCGGCGGCGCGACGAGCGACGGTCTTCCACGAGGCGTATGCGCCGCCCATTCAGCTCAGTGCCGTCCAGTTTCTCGATCGCAGCGCGCATGTCTGAATGCGTCGCGAACTCGACCACGCTGAAACGTGCACGAGCTAATTTTATGACAATCTTGCACAGAGGACATACTTGATGGAAAGGCATAGTGGTTTATTTTGGAGATAATTTAGTGATTTTTAAATAACGGACTACAACAATATTTATCAGCTAAGTCACATTGTGTTTTAAGTGTTTGAAGACAGCTTTTGGATTTGTAAAATCTTGTGGCTTATTAATGGTTAGTCGTCCTCAGATATAAAGTAATCATCAAGGTACTCAGCCCCGAAAGATGGTAAAATGTATAGTATCATCATAAAACGACTTTTTTAGCAACAAGTTGTGCCTTTTAATACATAGTAAATATAATGTAAGACGTCCTCTGTGGTTCATTCTAATTCGAATCGCGCCACAGGACCAAAAAAATGTATGTTCTTGGGTCATGGATGTTTATTAAATATGTAATATAGTAAAAATCTTAAATGTGTATAGAATAAAAGTTTGTAATATATTGTCATTGTCTGGTACCCGTAACACAAGTTCTTCGAAAAGTTACCACTGTCCGTGTTACAAAAAAGTTAGTTGATGCAGGATAACACACTTTTTGTATCTCGATATTTATTAATTTATTCATAGACCACCTTGCCCCAACTGACAAAAAAAAAATGTTACTCACCCTTCATTTCTATGTTGTTTATGAGCATCAGCGTAAGTCACTTCTCCAGCCTGACGCATGTAATCTTTCAAGTCCTGGAAATTATTCATTTACGTTAATATACAAACCTATAAAGCAATTTGAAAATCTTTTTTAAAGTAATTCTCAGTTGTAAAGATAGCATCAAGGTTATCAGCCCCGAAAGATGGTAAAATGTATAGTATCATCATTTTAACTTTAAAAAAGATATCAACCCTATCAATGTTTGTGCATAGTTGAAATGAAAAGGACTGAAGAACTAAACATAAGTGCCTAAACAGATTTCATAGTCACAACACTATTGGTTTCCATTTCTTCTGCAGGTTGTAGCTGTAGTGCTTTAGCAGTCTTTCTGGGAAATAACACTCTCGGTTACTGCTACATTTCAAACACTAGTCGGCTCTGGCTGCTATGCTTTCGTCTCAATTAGTCTATTCTCTTGATTATCTCCATGGCAACCAATTTCTGCCAAATCTCCCATTGGACTTTGTTTCTATATTCCATGCTGCTCATTGTACTCTATTTCTATATTTCTTAAGTCTACAATTTCTTAGGTAACCTCTGCTTGTTCAACTACTCATTTCAGATTCAGTCAGCCTGGATTCTCATAGAACTGCACAGGTATGCCTCCTCTTGCCATCTGCTTTCATCATCAATGCTAGAACATCCTACATGATTCCATGTTTAAATTTTTGTCTGTCGGAGAGTTCTATTGCTGCATGATTCCATGTTCACACCAAGCGGAGGAAAAAGAAATGAAACCAATATGTATGTAACGAAGACGAAAAGCTGAATAGGCACATTAAAACAAATTAAATGATAGGAAAAATGAATTCACAATGGTGACTCACCATTACGAATACAAACTTAAAATGTGAGGAATGAATCAAAATGGGATTGCACATAATCGGCTCCAGTGTGCCCCCTTCCACTTTACCTTGGCGGGGGCGGGGGCGGCGGGGCGCTATGACGTCACATGCCAGTCTGACGGCACACCGGCGTCACAGGGGGCGGCGACTACCCTCCTAACATCGGCTCTGACCTCACCACGGGCTACATCAGGGAACGTGGACTCTGGGCACGGAACGCAGCCTTCTGTCGTTATTTAAAAATTATCTATGAGCTTGAAGTTTTATATTTAAAAGTTGCTTTTAGATACAATTTATAAAACTGTTTATATGCAATGAATTCAAAAGTTTTAAGCTAAGAGATACAGTAAAATAAAAAAGCTACTTATAAATTTTACTAAGCCTGTTAGGCAGTGTTTTACGATTGAACTTTAAATTGTAGTTGCGAGGACGAGAAAATGGGACTGAATGGTTTCCGATTGCTCTCACTTTGTCACAATGGTCTGTCGTGGTCTTCTTTCATCTTGGCTGGTCAGCATAGCATAGTTCATTGACCCCAGTTGTGATTCTATTAAATGCACCTTTTGCCAACATTTGACACCATCGTATCTAGTCTGCTTCTTTTGTCTCTTGTCTGCTGCCTTCATTTGCCTTGTTTGTCCTCATTTTTTTTGAAGTAGTTCTTGCCTTTTCCTCAGTGGTCCTTGTCCAACAATGCCTTCCCGTTCCTTATGCCGTCAAGATAGATTGTCCGTTTATTTGCTCGCACCCAAAGACCGATCCCTGGTAGTCCGCCCAACCCATGGCTACAGCACCCTGAATGACGATGATGGTGATGATGACGTGGGGCCCGTCAGTCTCTTACCTGCCAGCTAATGCGGCTAGATAGGTTTTCGACGATAAGTCGATACTCCGTCCGCGTCGGTGGCCCATATCTGTAATTGCAGTCACTGTAAATAAAAATTCCTATTTCACGTACCCAGTGTTTCATTATCAAATCTTTACTAGAAAATTAGATAACTTTTTAAATTGCTTTTCTACTGTTGTCCATTAACACTAGTACATTTAAAATTTTAACGTTTTTATTCATAATGGTTAGAAAATTAATTCGCAGACCTCCAACTGATCTTGATATAGAATGATCCAATTGTTGATATGAATTTATATCATTCAATTCATATCTACAAAATTGTGAAAATGCAATTGAAAAAGTTATTTCAATACTTATTTTATTATATTCAATGATACTAAATTTAATGCAAACACCAAGAAAGAGAAGTAGAAACTAAGTTTTCTTAAATCTAAAAAAACATTTTATTATTTTAGAAAGGTTGCTACAGACTCATGGTCCATCTGGATTCACAGGTTGTGACAATGTATTTATGCAAAAAAAATTGGTTGACTTGTAGCCCGCTGCCTCGAACACAGCGGCGAGCGGCGGCGCGTGCGACAGTTGCCACTTTTCGGTGGTGTGTCTCAAGCGGTGAGAGGCGGCGCCCGCGTGCGCGCGCCTCCGCGTCGCTGTGTTCGAGACGGCAGTAGTCACTGATTTTTATTCCTATAATGGTCTCTTTATAGGAGACAATTTGGAAGATACTTTTACTTACATATAAGCTTAAATCTACAATCTTGCAGTGTAAATATGATTTTGCTGCATTGATGAAATGTGAAATATATAAATGATAGCTCCATTATCTTGTTTGGTTGAGTTTTTATTGGGGCGAGCAGAATTTTAACAACATTTAAACAACCAGCCATTGGAACAGCCTGGGTTGGATTGATGGAATGATTTGAGGAATTTCTTTGCCATGTGGCTTATTGTCACCAGCACAAATAAAGAGTTTTCAGTTTTGGTCCTGAGTTGTGGCTTGTGGAAGTGATTTGAGGCATTTGATGTGTCTAGTTTTAGTAGTATAGTAGTGTGTTGTGCTGTGTCGGGTTGTGTCATGTGTCTGGTCGCTGTGGATACAGACGGCTCAGGCGGCGCGGGGCGGCGGGGCGGGGCGCGGCGGCGCGCGGGCTCGCGGCTGCGCCAGCGGTCTGACCCGCGGGGCGTGCCGCGCGCGCGCTCCACCGACACCCTACAACAACACTCACTCGTATCGCGACCGGCCGCGGTCGCGCTCGTAGTAGCGGTCGCGCCGGTAGCGGTCCGCGCTGCGGTCGATTCCTCGCGCCGGCTCCACCACGACCCTGTAGCACGTTGGGCATAAGTGGGTGACAGACACACGAACCCAAAACCCTTTGACCACCCCACGCAAAAAAAAAACATTCACTATGTGTCTCAAACGGCATTTAAAATCTTTAAGCACGCGTAGTTACTAGGACACTCGACTCTTTTTTAATGAAATAGGACCGGCAAATGAGCAGACGAGTCGCCTGATGGTATGCGATTACTGCCTATGGACTACAGATCAGAGAAGTCACCAGTGCATCATCAGTCTTATAGACCCTAGCCCTCTATAGACTTCCAATACCTTCATGTATTGGGCTTTTGCCCAATACATGAAGTTATTGGAACATCATACAACACAATGCATGCATTATTTTGTGCTGGTTTTCTATGTGAGGCCATAGTATCTCTCTGGTCAAACCAGCCAATATCAATGTTAGAAGACTAAGTCTGAGCCATAAGTAACCAAGCTTGCTTGTGTGTCTTTCACCACTATTAGATCCCGCAAACCCATCATAAAGTCACCACCGGATGCACCCAAATATTGCCCTATCAACATTTTTACTTTTCCAATACTTTATTCCCTGATTGCACGGCTTATCCACATAACAAAATTATTAATATCAAAGTACATTAGATTTGTCAACAAAGCGATCATTTTAAAAATGTCATGATCAATTTACACAGTGCAATTAGACTACAATGAATGATGTAAAAGTAAAAATGATTTCTTAATGTTCATTTTAACTTATATAGTGGAGCCGGCTGTCAAAATCAAAATTATATTAATGACTGACAAAAAAACAAATGTTTCAACAATAGCAACTAAAATTATAATTTAGCATTTATAATTAAAATAGAATAAAAATAATACTACAACACCAGTAACTATGTTCACATGAAAAACAATGATAAACATTGTATTTTAACCTACTTTTTATAGATTATACAAAAGAAGCCTTAAAAGAAAAGGTTAAACAAGATATTGTTGTTTAAAAGATACATCTTGGTTTCGAGTGATTTGAAAAAATCTTTCAATCCATAGACCATAATATGATGTATTACATAATTTTATTCTAGTAATATTATTAAAATTAAGATACTGTATAATCCATAAGAAGTACAAATATAATGAAGCTTTTATTAATAAAGACTTGCCTTTCGCCGAGTAGCTCTTTCCCATTCAATTCATAGACAGCATCATCTGCATCTCTATGGTCTTCAAACTCCTATAAACATAAGAAACTACAGTATTAATTTAAGCAAATATAAAATCCTTTTGCTCCATCCATTAAATGTCATAATATACAGCTTGTTAATAGTAATAAAACCACTGCTGTAAACTTATTTCCAAATATTTTAATTGGAATGGAATAATACCAGACAATAGTGAATAAATATAATAATAATAGCAAGTCATTGTCTTTTAGCATTTTAATCACAACCTTCGTTTCCTGCTGTTTGTGAATAGTACTTAAATCCTATTCTTGGCCAGTATAACAATTAGCTTGGATTTCTTCAGGTTTTAGGATGTTGGCAGAATGTTTTTGTGTAAACAACATACTAGCAGGCCAAGCATGACCACCATAGAAATGCGACTTCTTTACGAATCTCATTAATGGTGGTCACGATAGCCATTTATGTGGTGTTAAAGTAAACAGAATACTTACAACAAATCCATATCCATTTTTGATAAGAATGTCTCTGATTCTGCCGAAACCTTTGAAGAACTTTTCCAGGTCACGCTCCCTCACTCCAAATGGAAGTCCGCCAACATACACCCTTGATCCCACCATGTTTGTGGTCTCTGTAAGTGTGAAAATGTATTATAAAGCTTGTTGCTTAGCACAATATTGATTTAACAGGCATCAAGCAAAGGCTGCAGCGTTGTTAGATCAATGTTCTGTACTGGAACGAATAGCGTCATTCGTGAAAAATGATCTTTGGCCAAAGTAATTACTAACCTATTCATGAAAGTAATAAATGTCAACATTATTACAATTATTTCTAAACAGTAATTATGAGGCAAAGGTAGTAAATAAAGATTAACTACTGCAGATTTTTCAATTGTTAAAATTCGACTCTGCCTCTGTTAACCAAACATTTAATGCAAATTGCAACCTAGTACCATAGTATTAAAGTTGAAAAATTAACACAATGTTACGTGTAACAGGTAGGTAAATATAAATAGACGAATATGTGAAGATATTTACCTAGGCACGTATAGAAATGATAAATAAAAGTTAATTAGTTATCGAAGCCGAAAGAAGAAATGGCGGCATTTTGACGCGTAACGCGCGATCACCACGCGGTGATAAAAATTATTTTTATGTTATTTAGGTATTTCAACGTACTGAAGCTTAATAAATAATCTTCTTTATTGACATGGTAAGTGAATATTCAAATGGCACATAAATTTGAGACAGATTTTCAAATAAAACCACAAAATAATTGTAAATATCGATCCATCTGCTTTCGCCAAAATGGCGCCCGGCGACGCGATTATTTAGGAATATTTTCTCACATCAGACAATACAACAGTATTCTAAAAATAAACTAAAATATACTTACTTTTTAATAACAATTATTTTCTTTCCAACTATGTTTACAAAAAGATTTCGGTTTAATCGTTCACTGAATTAAAACACGTGCAAATCGACGCAACACAATATCGGAAATGGATGTTGCGTTGCTGTTGAGTGTTGACACATCACACGACCATAGATGATAAGACTACCATAGATGTTAGGTACTACTACTGAGAAAAATGACATAGCATAGGGACATATCGAAAATGACAGTTTTTTTATTAAGGTGGTATAGCGTATAAAACCATTGCCAGTGTAAATTTAAAAAGGCGCCAGTGTTATTTTTCATGATTTTTGTTTAATGTTTACAGCACCATTTTTCTTAATTTTCAAGTCCAAAGTCTAGTCCTGGTAAATCGTCAGTGCAGTCACTGATTGATTCAAGTCAACTGGTTCAGTAAATTCGTAGAGGGCTTTATTAAAACTTCCAAGGAAGTTAATTTAGAGAACACACAGAGTAGCACAATATATGCAGTAGTATCACTTGCCCACACGTGTGCTCGTAAAAGAATATAATATTTAATATCCTTCCAATATCACATACAATAAGACCCGATATAACACAACTATTAGAAAAAAAAACACTAAAATAAAGAAACACGCGACACGTCACATTTTCACATCCTAATTCCCAGCCCAACAAAAAACTCTTTTCCTTTTAAAACATTGCCACTTCAAAAAAGAAAGAAATCAGCTAGACGGGAGGCAACCAATTCTTCAAAAGCATTTTGTACTGCCTTTCGGGTATTGAATTTTTCCCGCCAAGAAGTTATCCAAATTCTGGAAAAAGTAGTAGTCTGTAGGCGCAAGATCTGGTGAGTAGGCCGGATGACGGAGAGCTTCCAACCCCAGTTCTTGCAACTTGGAGACCGTCTGCTGTGCAGTATGAGGTCGCGCGATGTCGTGCAGGAGCAGCGGAGACGAGCGATTCACCAATGCTGGTTGGAGATGTGCCAGCTTCTCCATCATTGTGTTCAGTTCTTCACAGTACAAATCTGCAGTAATGCTCACCCCGTTTGGTAAGAAGCTGTAATGAATTACACCGGCGCCAGACCACCAAACAGTGACCATAACTTTTCTAGGGGTAAGTTTTTGTTTAGGCATTAGGGCATTGTTTAGGTGCTGAGCCAGGATCCAACCAACTTGCTGAGCGCTTGCGGTTATCAAACAGAATCCATTTTTCATCGCAGGTAACAATGCGGTTCAAAATTCCTTCATTTGTGTGTCTGTTGAGCAGTGCAAGGCACGTCTCGACGCGTACTTCGCGCTGGCGATCATTGAGTTCGTGGGGCACCCATTTGTCAAGCTTTTTTATATTATCAATTTGACGCAAATGGACCAATATTATTTTGACGCTAACGTCGAAAGCTGCTGCTAATTCAGCCGTATATTGTGGATCATCATCTTCCACAATCGCCTTTAATTCGTCATTGTCGACCAAAGTCTTCGGACGACCGCGAGGTTTATTTTTCAGGTCGTAATTTCCAGAACGGAAGCGAGCAAACCAATAACAGGTGGTGCGTTGGTTTGTAGTGTTAACTCCGTAAACGTCGTTGATGTTGCGTGCCGCTTGTGCCGCGTTGCTGCCACGACGGTACTCATATTCCTTAATTACTCGAATTTTTAACGTATCCATGATGACGAAAAAGATTGAAATGCGATGAAAATGTAACACTAATCAATAAACAAATGACTTAATAACTAACTTTTATAATAACTTTTATATTTATGAATAACTTTTGGAAAAAGAATTCCATGTTTGTAAATTAAAATTAATTTGAAATTATAATTCTTAGCCAAACAAAAATTATTTTGATTTGAAATGGCCAGTACTACAGAACGGCAATTTCATAGGTAAAGATATAGCTCAAAATTCATCGTCTACGTTCTTGGATATAGATAATTTATATAGCTCTCTTTCTACTCCAAGTTTAATCTTGGGTGACCTTAATGCTCATCATCAATGTTGGGGAAGTGACATATCCAACAGGGACGGCGAGCATTTATTAGATATTATAGATAAATACAATTTATGTGTGATTAATACAGGTGACCCTACACGTGTTGTACATATAAATGGAAATAAAAGTTCTGTTGATCTTTCAATTTGTTCTCCCTCGTTAGTGCTAAGTATATCCTGGCAGACTCTCAGGGGCGTGCGCTCCATATAGGCAGAAATGCAGTGCTTTACTTGTCATCCACAGATATTTGAATATAATATATAATAAAACGTTCGTACGTTTTAGATGACTTTAATTAATAGTAAATAAATTAATTAAAAAAATATAATAACTTTAAAACGCCTAATATTTTATAAATAGCAACTCATGCCGGTGCGTGCTGCAGGACAAATCATCGCATTTTGTGTAATTTTCATAGTTCGCAAACGCACACACCCATGAATATCGACATGTTTATATAGGCGAAACTCATGCGGCATTAGATGGCCTTCGGCTTCGGGCGCCCGTGGCGCGAGCTTGGTACTACAACGAGTTCTATGATTGTCAGTATAATGTTATTTACTAAGAAAACTTACTAGATGGCACTTTACATGGAAATTATAAATGACACTATTTTCAGAGAACGAACATAACCAAACATAACTAAGTATATTATTATCTACGTACTAACGTAGTATATTATTATCTCTGTGCTGTAAAGATAAATTGTTAAATAAGCGCCCATAGCGCCGCCTGCGCGTTGCGTCGTCGTTTTAACTAGGCCGCCATCTATCGTGAATTGACGATATTTAATTTGAAGAGTCCCGTAGTGCCGATGTACTTTATCAGTTCAATTTTTAAAAAAGAGGGCGTTGTATGAATAAAATATTGTTATAAATTCATATTTTATTCAGTAATCATTGAAAATTTTGAAGAATAAAACTAAATAAATCACTGACGTAAAACAAAACAAGTTACATGGCGGTTTAATTGTGCTTTTAATGTGATTTACTTTTCCATAGTTCACAATGCTTACTCGTAGCGACATCTTTACGTACTGAGCATGTACTTCATTAGATGTTATAAGTTATGAAACGTCTAACTGGCTGTGTGGTTGTGTACACACGATTAAATTATATTGTTTTCCTTGCATATTATTTAGTAATTTACATCGGGATATTGTAATCTCAAGTAACCGGAACCTTGAATATGTAAAAAATGAAGCTGACTGACTGGTGAGTAGTTATAATATTTTAAAATATGCTTATTATTTTATTTATTAGAATTTCTTCCGCCGCGACGATCGATCGCTGTTTTGTCTGCGTTGCCGTAGAAGATGTACATGAATAGAAGTACATCTAAGACTTGCTCTGTTGGCATGGTTTCGACTTAGAGATACGTCGCTTGGCTGTAGCTATGCTAAAAATCTATAAACGAAAAAGTTTTTGTGACCGAGTACTTCGCCGCATACCCAGTGCCATAATCCTGTGCACGCCACTGCAGACTCTACCTTCTTCATATGGCAGTGATCATTATCCCTTACTTTTATCTTTTCCCTATAAAAGTAGCAATAGAAGTGCTAAAAGAATAAGACATAAATATAAATTGGATAAAGTTGATTGGTGTAAATTTAGAGAGGAAATAGAGCGCGTCAAATTGATAAATTACCTGAAATTAAATTAGGTTACGAATTAACTTCTTCTGAAATGTTGGCAAGGGCAATAATTCAAGTAGCTGATAAGCAATTCCCTACTAAAAAACCTATAGGAACTAAAGCTCCATTCCCACCATGGTGGAATTGCAAGTGTTCGGAAGCTGTTAAAAAAAGGAAAATAGTAATAGGTATGCAAATAGCATGTCTAATGAAAATTATGAAAAACACATTTTAATAAATCCACTCGTATTTTTCTAAAACAAAAAAAGCAACAGGGTTGGAAAAAAATTTTGTTCTTCCTTATCACCATCCACATACATGTTCTTCTGAAGTGTGGGAAAGCATAAAAATATTAAGATCTACATTCAAAGAACAGACAGCAGTACTCCCTAAAGATTTTTTATGTGATTATGTTGATCAGTTAGCTCCATCTTCATTAGTAGAATATTTTCCGGTCCCTTCTTCGTCATATTACTTAAAGTGAACATTCTTATTCTTTACTAAATTCTCCTTTAACAATGGTTGAACTCAAAGGTGTTATATCAAGTGTAAATGATTCTACGCCAGGTATGGACGGTATTCCATAATCGTTCTTAGCTAATTTAGGTGATAAAGCGTTAGATTACTACTTAAATCTTATTAATACGGTTATGATTTCTGGAAACATTCCTCAGTCGTGGAAATCACAAGAAGTAATACCAATATTAAAACCCAATAAACCCGCAAACGAAATATCTTCTTATAGACCGATAGCGTTATCTTCAGTTCTTATTAAAGTGGCTGAAAATTGAGTTAAAAATAGATTGGAATGGTACCTAGAGCATAATAAATTAATGTCAAATAGTCAATTTGGCTTTCGAAAAGGTAAATCTACGATGGATAATTTAAGCATATTCCCTACAGATATTAGTTTAGCCTTTGTAAATAAACAACATCTTGTAGCTGCCTTTTTAGATATTCAGACTGCCTATGATAATGTTGTAATATCAATTCTGGAGAAAAAGTTGCACAAATTAAATATTCCCCTTATTCTTATAAATTTTATAGTAAATATAATAAAAGAACGATTTATTTCTGTTTATATTAATGAATCTGATTGTTTTTTTTCGTTCTATAATTAAAGGATTACCACATGGGTCAGTTCTAAGCCCATTACTTTATGACATTTATACATACGATTTAGAACCTGTTGTTAAGGAATTTGTAAAAACTTTGCAATATGCAGATGATTTACTTCTTTATGCTATTAATTCTAATGTAGATATAGCTTGTAGCTCATTAAATCAAAGTCTCATTGCTCTTAAGGAATGGCTTTTTAATAACGGGCTATATTTAACAGTCGATAAAAGTAGTGTTGCAGTTTTGTAGTTTTTACTAAAAAGTTATCTATTCCGAATGTGAATATCAGCTATAATAATAAATCTATTCTGCTTAAAAATCATGCAAAATTTTTAGGAGTAATTTTGGATAAAAGATTGAACGGAAATCCACATATTGAATATGTAATTTCTAAGTGTGAACGTAACTTGAATATGTTGCGATGTCTTGCGGGAGTTTGGTGGGGTCCCCACCGACTGGGGAGCTCTTCCATTCTGTTTAAAGCTTATCTATAATGCTATAATTAGAAGCGTCTTAGACTATGGTGTATTTTTATTAGTAGATGATAATTTAAGTGTTATTAAAAAAAATTATAAAATTCAATCCAAAGCTCTTCGAATAATAAGTGGTGCTATGAAGTTGAGACCTATTAATGCCCTCCTCCTCTTCCTCCTCTTCCTCCTTTAAGTCTCAGAAGACAATATTTATCTGATAGATTTGTTTTTCGTTTAAAACAGTACAAATTCCATCCATTATTAGAAAATCTGAATCAATTTAATGCCGTCTTAGAGCGATATCCTTTTTATAAAAAGTCTTTGTATGTCTTATTGTAAGCTTTCGTAAACTTCTTTCTATATCTACTTCTATTTATCAATCCGATTTACTTCCTCTTTTTTAATATAATTTTGAAAGTCTGTCGATAAAACCAGATGTGAGATACAATATTGGTATAGTTAAAGTTAAAGATATGATATATTAACAATTTTATCGATAAGGAATATATCAATTAGCATCACATTTTTACTGATGCTTTTAAGTTATATATATCAGGAAACGTGGGAGTTGGTGTTTATCACTCTCAGTATAAAATTAATCAAAAAATTAAAATGCCTATGCAAAGTTCCGTTTTTTCTGGAGAATGTTTAGCCATTCTCAAAGCCTTAGAATATGTATTAATGTTTAAATTAACAAAGTCCATTATATTTACTGACTCTAAGAGTTCATTACATGGGTATTGAAAAATTTCCATGTCGTAATAAACCCTTTAATCATATCATCTTCGATATCAGGGATAAGCTATATGATAAAAAGGGATATACTGTAGCATTTTCTTGGGTTCCTAGCCACTCGGGAATCTTAGGCAATAAAAAGGCAGATGATATAGCTAAGGATGCAGTGCAGAGTGGTGACACTCATCCATTTAAAATCTATCCTTACGACCTTCTAAATTTACCGACAATTCATTTATACGATGACTAGAGTTTACTTTCTCTTTACTTTTAATTGGGAGTTTACTGGACAACATAAGGGTAATCGTATCTACAAATTTCAGCCTATAATATCAAAAAAGTCTTGGTTTAATAAAATCAATAGTTCCAAACTTGTAATTTCGTCGATAATAAGAATGCGATTGGGACATATGTGTGTTCCTAGTCATATAACTACAATTGGCATTTTAAATAATGATGCGTGTGCTTGCGGGGAGGATACGGGAACTTTAGATCACATATTTTTCTCGTGTCCTTTACGTGATCATACTTCGTTTTTATCCTCTTTGCGCTCCCTTCATGTTCCCTTTCCTACTTGTGTGATGTGTTTAATATATAATCCTTTCAAATATTTCAGTGTTTTATGTGAGTTTTTATTAATCAATGATTTAAGTTTGTAAATAAGTATTTAATTTTATTTTTGTATTATTTATTGTACGTAATAATTTGTATATTTCATGATATTATTTTCCTGATGGTATGCTTATCAAAATTTCCGTCCCATGATTCCATGTTGCTCCTATCACATTTTACCGCGATTAGTTTCCTTACCTTTACCACTTGACACTGGCAATAGTTTCATGCTAGTCGCCATATTAAAAAAAAACATAATAAACGCAGTGCAGTAATAACTAATAAGATAAAATAAAATAAAAAAAAGATAAACAATAATTATCTAAAGTCTAATCTCTTGAAATTTAAAAAAATCTTAAAAGTTAAATCATAATTTTAATAGGACAATTACTTAAGTGGAATACAAAGACATTGTACGTATTACTTATTATTAAAATTAATAAAAAAAAACAGCAGTTTGAATAAATAATATTCGTTGATTTTTTTATAAACTAGAGCTTTTTTTAAATACCTACCTATTCATATAAATAATGTAATTATTAAAATATAACGATATCTAAGGATTGGTAAAATCAATTACGGATATTTTGGGTATATGATCTACAACTTACTTATTATAAACACGTTTAGACAAAAAAATATTGTCATGTAAAAAAATCACCCATATATGGGTGACACTCCGTTCAACGCAAACTCGCAGATTTGCAGACCGAGGGTTCCGTACGAAAACCTAATTATTTTATGATGTAATTACACGTATTTCTAAGAAAAAAGTTATTGACAGCAAAGTGATCGATCCTACAAGGATTTCCTTTTTACTTTAGAGGTAGGAAACCCTTAACAGTATTATTATCTTACATGATTAAACTGGTTTTAAAATTGTTTATAACAACAAAAAATTATAGTATAGGTATGATAAATTAAAAAAATGACATGAAGAAAGGGTAGAAAACGTTACATAATGGAATCTTATTATTTACTGTGTCTCTAGTCTCCATTAATAAAATAAAACAAATGAATGAGAAACTCCATTTTTATTTTTCATTCCATAAACCAACATGATGTGACATTGTCATGCAAACTTATAATAAGCTTCGTCCTTAAAAAAATGCACTTTAGTATATTCCACTAATTAATAATTAGGTTATTAAACTAAAGTACACAAGATATATGACACAATATCTATCCAATGTCCAATTAGAAATCCTTAAGATTAAAAAACACATTCACAAATACGCGGTGCATTATTATCAATGATTTCTTGAAAAAAAGTCATACATATTTTACGTTTTTTTAAAGGAAAAAGGATGCGAAAAAGTGGCCTAAGAAGAAACTAGTAGATAGATGTAATGTCGGTATGCCATAGGTCAATACGTAATCAATTTTTATTCAGAAAAAAATACAGAGAGAAACCACTTTTTTCGTAATACTTATATTTTTCTTATAAAGAATAGTTTTTAGTAAAGTTTAAGGCCACCTTTTCAAAGCACGAAACAAATGATTTTCAAATTCAGGTAAGTCATTAGACAGAAAAAACTTTGTCAAAAGTAATTTAATATGCTTTCTCTAAAAAAAATTCTTGATAAGCATGTAAAGAGCATAATATAAAGGCAAATTTTTGTTAGCCTCTTTGTAAGGTTACATTAAAGTGCGATCAGTCTTAGACGAGGCATTTGATGTATAATCCATATTTTATCATTTTAGAGAACATACAATTTAGAAATTCAATATATACCTAATATTTGTGTTTAAACACTTATCTGATATGCAAATTTTCTAAGCTTTGTGGTAAATTTTAAGGGCAATTTAATTATATATAGAACAGTTACAATAAAAATGGTCAATAAATAAAATTATAGAATGAAAATAATTGTGAATTTCAATTATATAAATATAGTTTAATGTCATAATGACGAATAATATACATATTAATCAGTAATGCCATATACAATATTACATATCATGATTCCAAAATATTGTAGTAAACCATGCTTTAGAAGGCATACCATATACAAATAATAACAGTGCCACAAACTTTAACGTGTTGCCAAATCAGAAAAGTGTTAAAATTCATTGATTATATTATTAATAATAACTTTAAACTTCAAAGGTATAAGTTATAACTTCAAGTTAAAGATATTAGTTTCAGATTTCACCACCAGGTTAAAAAGTTTGTGGCATTGTATATAGGCAGAAATATAATTGAAAAAAAAAATGTATCTGATACTTTTTTGTATAAAGATAGTATTTAAAATACAAAGTGATATTTATCTACTAAATATAGTTTGCTTAAGAAAATTGCAAGCATATGCAGTAATAAATAATTAGTCATATACTTTTGTCAGTCTTTAAATAGTTAAAAAGGCCACATTCAACAGCAAGCAGAAAGTATTTGGCATAATATAAATCAAGGATATGTTCAATAGGTATTGTTCCATTCCAATTTTTTTTTGACATGCTTTCAATTTATTTTAGAACCATAGAGATATCGAGGCAAAAAGTCCACACCTAAACTGCCTAACTTTTGGGGTTGATTGGGGCAGTTGCGGTTTGACATTTTGACATTTGCTTTCCACGGTATAATCAGTCCGCGTTAAATTGAAAAAATCTTCTGAAATCAATATACGGCGAAACTTTTTCTTGTATAAAGATTTTTTCTGTCAAATATACGTTAACAGCCCATCCTTAGTTTTGAAATCATTGTGCTCAACTTTCATAATACTTAATTATTTAAACCATTTAAAAATACAAACAGAAGTTTAACTAAACTTTAAGAGCGAAGAGAATCAAAAACAAATACAACAATCAATTGTTGTATTTGTTACAAGATCTGAGGGTCAATTCTGGTAAATAAAATCTGCAATAAAACAATTACAATCAAACACTGAAACTGCCAAACCGGTATTCTCGTAAACGTTAAACCAGCGTCAAACGCGTTTTGATTGGTCCAAACTTCACAAAATCTGTTTATGTAAGTAAAATGAAACTATGTAAAATATTTAGATAATAGAATTGAGGTTCAGAGTTATGCCAAATTTATATATATTTTTCATAAAATATAGAAGAATAAGATTCTGTAGTATTGATAAAATTCGAATATATATGGAAGAATAACATAATATGATAAATTATAAAGCATTTATCAATCATTCAAACTCACAAAAATAACCTACTTAACGAATTGTACTAAAATAGGCATGCTTGTCAGTTAACTATTATCGTTAGTAAAATTACTAAAATATCTAATTTGAACTTCATCTGATACAGATGATTTATTTTTTGGAACTTTTGCACTTTATATCTGAGCAATTAGATTTCTAATTATGAAAATACTAATTAAGTATTATTGGTCTAAAAATACGGATTTATTTTTTGTATTTTTTTAATGTCAAAATGTTAAATTATAATTAAAATTATACTTAAAGATTATTCGTGTTTAGATTGATTTAATACTATAAAAATTATTATCAAAACAAACATCAAAATCTAAAAATAATATAACGTAAAAGTACCCAGAAATCTAGGTATATGGATGTCACAACCTTTAAAACTATTATAAAATGAATTACAAATACCAAATGCAAAATAATATAATATATTGGTATTCGTATATTTCCCATCAACGACATTACACATTCTTGTTGTTCAAATGTATCAGAGAATTCTGCTTTCTCATACAAAATGTCTTTAGGCACAACTATTTTTGTCCCTGGCAAATAAAATATATGTTGTTAGCCACATTGAAACAAATAGTCGTTCTAATCAGTTACTCATCATGTCCATCCTCAAACTACTATAAGTGGCAGTTAAATCCTGCATGTTACATAAAAATATCAAAATCTCCATTTATACTTCCAAGCTCTCAATTCACCCCAACATAACCTTAAAACACTATGTTATTTCCACTACTTTTCTTGTTAATTTCTCAAACTCCGACATGCTGCATGCAATAAATTAACGCCGCGACCATAAATGTCAAATTTAAATTGAAAACTTCAAATTGACAGGTTTAGTAGGGGCGCCACTGAACTCCAAATCTGTTCTACTTTCTATGCTACAAACACTCCTTGTCGACCATAGATTAAAAACTTTAGTCACAGATCAAATCTTTTCGACCACAGATTCATTCCAATCTAAAGACATAAATTCACCGGCCATAGATTAAAAACGCATTTATGTGGTCATAGACTAAATCTGCTAATCTATATCCGACCATAGATTAAAGACCGTATTTCCAGTTATAGATACTTCGATAGATTGAAGACCACAGCGGTCATAGACTATATTTTACACCGATTCGCCGCCATATCTCTCACATCGGAGGTGGGCCGCGGACGTAGCGTAGCTGCGGCGTGAGCGTTTGCGCGAGCGAATTAAACGCGTCGCAGCAGCGCGGACGTTCCACTATCCACGCTGCAAGCAACAATGCCACTAGGCACAGCTGTATGGGCAGTGATGAGCGTAGTACTCGCCACACCCATCCACCGCGTGGTGTATAGTCCGGATCGCCGGAGCCGGTCTTACCGTTTGATACGACAACATGCTCGGTGCTGAAATACAAAAATATAATATATTATTGGTACAAAAATATTTTTTTTTAATAAGGAGTAGAATATAAGAAACAATATTATTTACAATGACTAGAAAATATACTAATTTTACAATGTAAAGTAACCGTAAGGACCTTAGGTTATGGACAAGTGAAGCTGATGGTCCCGCGATTTCATTATAACTATATTTTTTTAATAAAAACTATAATCGGACTACGTAAATTATATAGCCTATGTTACCCGGGCTATTGTTACGAATCTATTGACACATATTTTATTAAAATCAGTAGTTTAGACGCTACGGTGGAACAAACATAAATACATACATAGACTGCGAAAATCATTACCCTTCCTTTTGGCTTCGCCGTAGTCGGGTAGAGTCCAAAAATGCTTTAGCGGGTAGATAATGGTGGCTGAAATACTTACGTGACGTCATCAATCTTCAGGTCCGGTATGCTCTGTTCCACGAGAGCGCGGCACGACTCCTGCAACACCTTTACTTCGTTCTCTGTCTGTTCCATGCGCTGATAACACATTTATATTATAAGCTTTTTCAATTCATAGCACTTGAATGAATTCACTATAAAAGGTAGGTAAGTACTGAATACATCGAAAAAAATTTGCAATACCAAATTCCGTTCTGTCGTGTAAGTAGAATACAAAATAATAATTTTTAGGGTTCCGTAATACTCAAGGAACCCTTATAATTGTAGTCAACTCTCCAACTACAAAAAATGGTATTTTTTAGGATTATGACTTAATATAATAGATAACAACTGAAAAGTTTAATTTGAATATCTTAAGTAGATTAAAAAATCGCCTTGTGTATAATCAGCCTTATCAAGTATCCACTCACCTTAGCGATGGTCCTGTGCGCGGGGGAGTTAGGCGCTAAGGCGGCCTGCAGACGGCGCGCGAGTTCCCTCAACACGCCAAGCCGGCGCGCGCGCCCGCCCGCGCCCTCGCTGTCGCCATCCGATATGCCGGAGTCCGATAGCGAGTCGCATGTGGAGCCTCCCTGAAATAAGGATAACTTACATATACTCTAACCACCTTATTAATAAAAGTATTTACACCACGGATACGCTAATCCATGTTGCTGTCTTGTCTGTCAAGTGGCTTTTCCCAAAGTATTAGATAAAATATTTATATTTTTATAATAAGGGGGTATGATTTTAATTTGCAACTATCTTCAGTTCTTGTCCTAAACCTATTATCTACCCTCAGATTTTATGCTACAAAGTTTCATCCTTTTTGTTTTTAAGCTACCCTCAGTCCACCAGAATATTTCGTTTTTACACCTATCGTCAATAGAACAGTCTCTATGGACTATAATTTTCTAGAAGGTATTAACATCCAAGGTTTATTAAGAAAGTGATGAGATCATAGACGTATATATTTTAGAAGAGGTATGTCGAGGCCAAAAGTATCTAGGGGGCCATTTAGGTTTGACATTTTTAATCTTAACATTTTGACATTATTGCTTTCATGATGGCGGAACTTTTTCTTCTAATAAGATTTTTTCTGTCAAAAGTATGTTATTGTCCAAGGATGGCAAACCTATGGCACGTGTGCCATCAATGGCACGCGACACAATATTTTGGGCACGTCACTGATCACAAAATTCTATATTAAGTAAATATAATATTGTACTACGAAAAAAAGTGCGTAGTAGGTATTAGACAAACCTAACATCAGCTGTTAAATGAAATTTACTGTAGGAAAATATCCAATTGTCAACTTTTTGCAACAACAGAAATCATTTTGCAAAACATTCCTATTTCCTTGTAGTAAATGAAGAGTTTCGAGTTGAAAGTATAAATTATTATAATTTTCCATATAATCACAATAGAGAAGTACCTATTTACCCTAGGTCCAGCGGGCCACGGCCCGCGGGGGATGACAGGCCGCGAGGTGAAGCTAGATTTTTTGGGCGCTACTCGGTATCAATATTGTAAGTTCTAATTTTAATTAACAATTCAATAAAAAATTAAATAATCGAATGCTTCGAAGTCTATAAATTGTATTAATTTATATTATATATAAATATTATATTATATATTAATATACATATTTTTACAGTTTTTTTAAGTGCAAAGCCTTTAGCTAGGATTTTGTCAAATCTTTATTAAGTTTTCTCGCTTGCTTCGACCGTCTTTTGCTGTTGATACTTTTAAACTGAAATGTTTTAATGTGAACAGTCTTTTAGGGTTTAAAGTTTGACCAGATTAAATCTGTAAAATGGGAACAAAAATTTGCTCGCTCACTCGCGTTTAACAAAAAACATTCACAGTAATAACAGACAGGACTTCTTGCACTATGGAAATAACTTTAATAAGTATTTTACATTAATTTTAATATTAATATATTCCCGATTACCGGTTTCTGACACCTGATTATGACTTTGTCGAAACAGGTCGTGTAATATATTAAAATTAATGTAAAATACTTATTAAAGTGGAAATAGTGCAAGAAGTCCTGTGTGTTATTACTGTTAAACATGAATTTCCACCAAGAACCTACAGTACAATCAATAACATATATAAATAACATTGTACTTTAGTATAGTATATTATTAAGTATCGATATTCTGTTTTAGCCGGTGGATTTAATTCTATTTTCCGAATTTCGCCGTCTTTCAGGTTTAAATTTTGAACAGACTTTTATCTGTAATATGGGGAAAATTTTAAGCTCATTCGCTTGTGTATTGTATATTGTGCATATTTAAGTACTGCCGTTCAGTCTAAAGATTTTATTGTATTTTTCCGATGTACCAAGTCTTTCAGGGTTTAAGCAGGTTTGGACAGGTAATATAGAAAAAAAATTTGCTCGCTCGTTTCATTCGCTCGCGTTTAACATAAGTAACATATTATATTACTTAGTATCGACGTTCGGTTTTAGGCTTCTATTTTTATGTATTTTTCCGAAGTAAGTCTTTCAGATAGTTTTTAAAGTATGATTAGAATTTAAGTTGTAAAATAAACATACATTGTTGATAGTTAAAAATGCGCCAATGATTAATAGGCGGCAAATTAAATTGGAATCACAAAGAAAATTTATTTGATGGTACGTCTATGACTGACTGACTTTTTTAGAAAAAAATGGCACGCTGGTACGTAAGGGTTCCCCAACCATGTTATAGCCCATCCTTAGTTTTGAAATCTTTGAATGATATACACTTGTCTCCTCACTAGACCTACAAATTACATCTATACAAATATACAAACTAAGCACTCTGGATATTGACACTGAGGCCGCCATTCATAAAAGAAAAAAAAGAAGAATGAGATATTAAAATCAAGTAAGGACACGATGTACCGATAAACCGAATAATTTCCTAATCCCCACATACCTTCTTCTTATCAATCAGCGAGGCGGCTAACTGTTTGATCTGTGCTGTGACGTCAGTCTGATCAGCACCCCTGTCTTTAAGCGCCTCCAACGTGGCCAGGTCTCCTCGCAGCGCCCCCTGTAACTCCCGGAGCGCGCTCTCCCACTCCGCCCACGCGGAGACTGCCTTCTCCAACGAGAGGAGCTCGGTGGAAGTGCTGGAAGAAGAGAAGCTAACGTTAGCTCTCGTCACAAAAACGCATAGCATGAATTAAGGAAGCATTGCTTTGAGACAATTATTAAAAGCATCTAACTTTTATTGTCATTTTTGCCTGCGGTTCCACCCGCGTAAATACTGTAGGTATCCCACGGGAACACTATTTCGGGATAAAAAGTAGCCTATATGTTGTTAATCCACAGCTTATACTAATCCTTACTAATATTATAAATGTGAAAGCGTGGATGTTTCTTACGCTTTCACGCAAAAACTACTGAACGGAATTTCGATGAAATTCGGTATGGTAGTAGTTTAGACTCTGGATTAAAACATAGGCTACTTTTTATCCCGAAAAAGTAGTGTTCCCGTGGGATACTATACTTACGCGGGCGGAGCCGCGAGCAACACTAGTACCATATAAAATCCATTTAGTTGTTTTTGCGTGAAAGAGAATAACAAACATCCATCCATCTATACATACGTCCATCCATCCTCACAAACCTTCACATTTATAATAGTAGTAGGATACACATTGTGATTTGTGGAGATATAAATATACCCACATCATGTATCTAAAGTAGATATACGAGAATTCCTAACTTGAGTATGCTTTGAAAGCAATTATTGTGAAAACTTAAAACAAGAAGAACAAAAAAAGAATTAAAACCGTTATATAAATATTAAACTACTAGTAGACTTTTAATTAATTTTGATAACTTGAAACGAGCGAGGTAACGTTGGCATCATAATATTAAAATGTCCATTATTGAGAAGTTCAGCCTCGGCCGCAGCTAAAATATTGTCAAATGTTATAAAACTCTTACCGCTGATGCGCATCATCCCAGGCCGCCAGCAGCGCTGTCAGGTCCGCAGTCAGTCCACTGTCATCCGATTCCATCTCGCCCAGGGCTCTCCTGACTGACACCGTCAGCTTCAGCATCGACACCTTACACTCCAACAGACGGGACAGGCGCTCCTGAAATATGAAAAGGTTGGGCAACGTCTTAAAAGAGAAATCTGAATGCAGTGGGGTTTAATGTTGTAGGTAGTAAAAATTGTATATTAAAACTAAGGAGCTATAAACAATTTATAGCCATTACTTATAATAAGGTTGTATAGTAGAAATTTCGAAACAGTTGGTTTTATGATCGTGTGATTGCGCTGCTCAAGTTACCAGGCGAGCAGACATTATCAAGGGTTGTCTGCAGCGCGGTTAATTCATGCATGTTACTTCTTTTTACTTTCTAACATCATATCTCGCTCTCTCTTTTTCTTTTAAGCTCATCGGTGCAGCTGAGAACTGGTGTGTAGCTAAACAGTCCGTTCAAAATATTTTACCACTGCCCGAACCTTTATGCAGACGACATAAGAATCACTCTCATAGTACAAACACCGTCGAGAGTTTTCCGTAAACCAGGTATCTCTCACACCACCTCTCTCCCTCACCTTAAGCTCCTCAATCCTGCGATGCAGCTGGGCTCGAGTGTGCGGCTGCGGCGCGCAGTCACCAGGCTCACAGACGTCATCGAGAGTTTCCCTTAACGCGGCTATCTCGCGGCGCAGACGGCGGGCGCCACCGCGGCGCATGGCGGCGGCTCGTAACGCTGTCCATCGACCTGACACCACTGTGGACAAGGAAAAAATTAATAAATAAAAAGTTACATAAAACAAGGTTGTAAGATAAGTAATGATAAGTATATCAGGATCGATAAAGAAGTGTAGTCAGAGTCACTGCTGTAAAAAAAGAGGTTAAAAAAGAAGTCAAATTGATTACCTACAGGGTGTGGCAGAAGAGTATAAAGATCTATACTATTACTAATATATAACAGCTTCCGTGGTATAGTGGTTAGAGCTTGGCTCTCACTCGGAGGTCGTGGGTTCGAACACACTTGGGCACTATAAAATTACTCCTGCATAACTGGCCTGGTTTCAATGAAACCGTCACCAAAATCGGTGTGGGGGAGTTATTAAAATATTATAAAGAGGAAAGATTTCTTTGTTTGCATTGAATAGGCTCCGAAACTACTGGACTAATGTTTATAAAATTTGGCACAGACTTAGACCATGGGGAAGGCTACTTTTTATTGTGGTAAAATGTATTGTTCCTGCGGGAGTTCTTTTTGTGAGCACGAAGTCGCGGACAACATTTAGTTAACTATAAAGATATGATGTAATAAATTGTTTGAATAAGCAAAGATAACACAACCAACAATTCTAAATTGTGCAAGTGTTAAAACAACGCTATTCTTAGAAAAACTTTTGTTACATAACTTAAACTCAAAAGTTAATTCAAAACCAAGTTCGATGAAGAAAGCTCTAAAAATAGCATAAATTACATCTCTAAAATTAGTTTGCAGTAAACACATTCTAAACTTGACAACAACAGCTGTTGTTAAATTTTTAATCGGTTACGTAATTTTACTAAGGACTTTTTTATTCAAAGAATAAATAAAAAAGTAGCCAAGTTTTAGCGATATATAGAATTTTTCGAAGAGAAAGAGAGAGAAGTAAATATATTATATAATATATAAAAATAATTAAATACTAAAGAGCCATTTACACGGTCGGTTTTCGCCGTGCGGCGAGCCGTCTGACAACTGACAAGTCGCCTCTCCTCGCCGCATCGCAAGCCCATTTACACGGGTGACTAAAATAGCATGCGGCTTTGGGGTCAACTCACACTGGCTCATGATTTTCTTATAGAGGTGTAACGAATGATTACAAAACTAGGGATGGGCTATGACGTACATTTGACAAAATAAACTACATGCAAGAAAAACTAAAACTTCCGTAAAACATCTTGATTTCAGAAGATTTTGTTAATTACAATAAGCGGACTGAATATACTGCGGGAAGCAAACGTTAAAATGTCAAATCTCGACTGCGCCAAATAACCCCAAAAGTAGGTTAGTTTAAGTGTGGACACTTTTTGTCTCGATATGCCTCATCTATATAATAAAGGGAAAAGATTTGTTAATTTGTAGGTTGGTTTGTATTGAATAAGTTTGGAAACTAGTAGATTGATTTTGATTACAAGATTTGTGGACATGGAATAGAACACGGGGCTACTTTTTATCGCGGGAAAATGTACCCCGTGGGATTAATTTTTGCGCGCACGAACGGCAACATCAAATCTTTAAAATATATATATACCTATATAGGTATATGCCTTAATATTATTACAAATCAATGTCATAAATTTATTTCCATTATTTATTTTATTTATCACTAAATATTATTTAATCTATCATTTAAATAGTCCAATATATTATAATAACATTTTTTTTATTAGAAATCTTTTTAAGTCTTTCTTGAATGATTTTAAATTCATTTCTTTTAATTCTTTTTGTAATTTATAATAAATTGCAGGAGCCATAGGAAAAACACTTTTATGCATTAGCGTGGTATTAACTTAAATAAATTGGCAAAAGTTGCAACTTCGTAGATATACAGGCGCGTAAGAGTTAGGATTCTATATTTTATAAAAAATGGTTCACAGGTATCGGTTGTTGATAGCCCAAAAATAGCTCTTAAACACCGTTTCTGTGCATTTATTTTATAAATTTGAATTTATTTATATGTCATGATTAGAATGTCATCGCGGAATATTGTATAATAGCAAAGAATTTAATATATTACTAACGTTTAATTTATAAAGGCAAGAATTAGTTCTAAAGATTTGAATTGAAAACAAAATACGTCTACTAGTGTTACTCTGTAGTTTCATTCAGTAGATATCTTTAGGGTATTTCTGTTGAATATGGAAAATTTCTAGGGAATGATGATAATAATATATTATCATACTTGTCATTTTCATCTTTCGCCTGCAACTGAGCGTTTGACAAGTGTGACCAGAATAAATTAAATCGACCATTCTGTAATTCACATGTCCGAGTTCTACTAAAATCTACCAAAAAATTTTAAACATTAATTTGCGAGATTTAAAACATTTTATAAGATTCTCCTAAAAACTGCTAATTTTTCAGATCCGCGATACAATCTACAAAACTTTAAAATTGTATTCTGATCTAAAATCGCAGGATTCAGCTAACCCTGACCACACTGCCGGTCGCCGTGTGCTGAAAGTCGAATGCTACCCAACTTTGAGACTTGCGGCTTTTAGTCACTTGCAGCCTCGCCGCATTGCCATTTACTTGGCCGATTTTCGCCATGCTGCGGAATTCGTGCGGCTAGTCATCCGTGTAAATGCTACAAATGTTGGAGCTTGCTGCTTTAGACACTCGCGGCCTCGCCGTATTTGCTTTTACACGGTCGATTTTTGCAGTTCGGCTGAAATCGTGCGGCTCGAGGCACCCGTGTAAGTCCCCCATAAGCAACCGGTTTACCTCAGACGTTCAACTTTCATAGGTGAGTTATCATTTGCATACGAAAACGATGTTTAAATACCCAATATGTCCCACGAACGCCTGAAGTGTATTTCGATTTGAAAAGTGGTTAAAACGCGAGTAAGCACTTGTGACTCGCAGTGACGCAAAAACTTGCATACACGTTACATGAGGATTATACAAACTATTCGATCAAATTATACGAGTTCAAAATGCCTAGGGTAAATAGAAAAACATAATCTAACAAAGTAGATAGAATCACTGCAAGTATTAACAACAATGTATAAGAGATAGTTAACATTTTAGAAACAGGGACATTAAGGAAATTTACTTAGATACTTAAGACTTAAACGTGTCGAACAATAAATGGATGTATTTTGGAAATTATAGAAAAAGTTTGCCCATTAAATATAAATGAAAGAAGTAAAACTATTCATCCAATAAATGTCCAAGGCTAGAATTCGCACAAAGCATTTGCAGACATAGGCGTGCTGTATGCCTATAACTACAATACCTGTTATATATATAACTGTTAGCATTATAAAAGGATCACATTGTATTAGCATTTGAATCGCATTCAATAGCTTATGAATGTACTTGTCTGTACTAAGACGGTAAAGTTAGCAAAGACTAAGAAGTGAGTGTTGCTAAAACTAAGGTTTTTTGTAGGTTAAGCAAGTCCGCAGGTAGGACATTCAAAGGTTACGGCATTTAATGACCAGGTTTGGGCGACATGGGTAAATATAACGTGCTATAGATGCATCTATTTTAATTTATGGCCTCAGTTATTGCTATCGATATCGCTTTTACACAAATTGCTATTAAACAAAGTACTACAGCAGTTTAGTGAGTTTACTTGAAAGGTAAATGTTAAATGTTTTATGTTCAATAAAGATATTATTTTTTAAATTATATTTAACTTCTGTTAAGTTCATAGTAATCTGAGCTAACAAAAACTGGCATACATTAACCCACTGACTCAAATAGCTGTACAGCTGCAGTCGACCTACATAACAGACACAAATGCAACAAGTTCATAAACATACATCATATAGGCATAAATAGAAAGAGATCAAACAGTTTTTATCTTCTGTTGCGACTTGCGAGTGAAGCGGATGAATAAAATGATTCATTTATCAAAGAAAGTGAAAATTACCTACAAAACCAAAAGTTAAAAAACTATTATAACCCGACTATGCAAATTATATAGCCTATGTTACCCGAGCCATCATTTCGAATCTATTGACACCTCATTCATTTAAATCGGATCAGTAGTTTAGGATGGATGGAACAAATATACATACAAATACTGCCATTGTCAACCTTCTTCTTGGCTTCGCCGTAGTCAGGTAAGAGTCGAGTTTGCACAAAGTTACTGTATAATTGAAAACAAAGAGACTATATTTAATTCTAAAATCATTACTACAGATGTGATGAATGTTTTTAAAATGCTTATAGCATCTAAAGGTGAAATTCTGAACTCAATAGAAAATAAAGAAATGACAAAATAATTTAGAAAACTCGAAAGAATTTTATGGGCACCTGTTGAAATAAATATTAGGACTGTGAAAAAAAAAGCCATCACGTTAAGGTGAAAGAAAGTTGATACATAATTTATTATGTGTAACATAACAAATAAAGCCGGTTTGTCGGGCGTCGGCAAGCTGGTTCCTAAACAGAAAGTATTGATGTGATTCATGCAGACGGGCGGAGAGGATGAGTAATCCAAATTTTCGCATCCTTTGCATGCATTGCTGCATCTATAGATGTTCCGATAGTCAAAACATTGCATTGGAAATGCAGTGTTAGCACACACATTGTAAAAATAATGATAAAAATATTTTTTTCATGGGAATGTTGATCCAGTTAATATTGATAGAGCTACAATTTATAGGAAGTTCTATAACAAGAAATCAAAAGAAAACCCGTCTTAAACGACATCCTCATCTAATGAAACTCAAAAGTTAGTTTTAAATCTGATGATTTCGAAATACAAAAATAGATTGTCATGCATCCCGATATTTATTGGCTCATCTTTTAATAAGCATAAAATTGCATAAGCGAATCCATAAAGCTGAAACGGGCCCATAAATTCAATGAAGTCCACAAGGAAATACAAATATATTAATAGAGGAAAGTCCGCGCGCCATGTGGCTGGATCTAAATAGCTCTTAAATGTCAGCCCATGAACTTGTTGCAATTACGCTTGGAGATATCCGGGATTGTTCCACTACGTCTCATCATCATCACCATCAACAACCCTTCTTCTATTATAAATGTGAATGTTTGTGAGGATGGATAGATGTATGGATTTTTGATACTTTTTCAAGCAAAAACTAATGAACGGATTTCGATTAAATTTGGTATGGTAGTAGTTTAGGCTCTGGATTAACACATAGGCTACTTTTTATCCCGAAAAAGATAGTGTTCCCGTGGGATACTGTATTTATGCGGGCGGAGCCGCGGGCCAAAGCTAGTCCTTACTATCTATATATATAAAAGGCAAAGCTGATTGACTAATGTATCAACGCACAGGCCAAACCCATTTGAAATTTTTCACACGTATTTCTCATATGACGTAGGCATCCACTAAGGAAGGATTTTTCAATATTCAACTCCCAAGGGGGTAAAATAGGAGATTTAAGTTTATATGAAACTTTTTACTCCTTGGACATATTTGCATGAAATTTTGTATGAATTACAATATAATTAAAAAAAAATACAATATAATCCCGGGGGATACTGTATTTACGCGGGAAAAAACTAGTAATAATATAGTTATAGTCCCAAATAGCCTCTGTATAACGTGAAAAAGAATCATCGTCGCGCCGCTCTTAAACTGAGAGAAGAGAAAAGAAGAGAAACAAGAAGAGAGCACGTTTCATTTTACTTTGTAGACCATCGTACTAGTCTATTGAATTATTAGGTCCTTACATATGAAATTGGCGTTTTGTCGTACTGGCCACTTTGATCTCAAATATATCTTCTTTGGTTAGGAATTCCAATTTCAAATTTATACCGCTATTTACTCATGCATTTGTGTTTCGAAAACCGTAATTCATCTGTTTTTTTCTTTGCGTCACTCTGTTTACAAAATGTAAACCTTGAAATATCGTATTATTTTCGAGTACGAGTTCCACCGTGGCACCAGTGCTGCAGAAACGGCTCGAAGGATTAATGATGTATATGGCGGCGGTGTCGCAAAAGAAAACACAGTGCGATTTTGGTTCCAACGTTTTCGTTCTGGAAATTTCGACCTGCAGAACAAGCCCCGTGGACGGCCGGAGGCCAAAGTTGATAATGGAGAATTGAAGAGTATTGTGGAAGCGGATCCATCGCAACCACGTCCGAGTTAGCTGCAGGCTGCGGTGTTAGTGATAAAACTGTTTTAATCCACTTGAAGCAAATTGGGAAGGTGTAAAGCTTGAAAGGTGGGTACCTCATGAATTGAGTGCAGCACACCGACAAACGCGCGTCGACTGCTGCATTACATAATAGAATCATTACCTGTGATGAAAAGTGGATCCTGTACCTGTACGATAATCGGAAACGCTCATCGCAATGGCTGAACCCTGGCATCCCAGCCAAAGCCCAAGCGAAAATCGATTCAAAAAAAGTTACTTGTGAGCGTTTGGTGGACTAATGCCGGTGTCGTTACGGCAGATGTTTATTGCCAGCAACTGCAAATCATGATGGAAAAGCTAACTGCTAAACAACCGATGTTGGTCATTCGCTCTAGACCCTGCTGCTTCAGAACAACGCTAGACCACACACTGCACAACAGACGGCTACCAAATTAGAGGAGCTTCAATTGGAATGTCTAAGACATCCACCGTACTCCCCGGATCTTGCTCCAATAAATTACCATTTTTTTAGAAATTTGGATAACTTCTTGCAAGGTAAAAAATTCAACTCCGATGGGGCAGCGCCTTCAAAGATTTTATTGATTCCTGTCCGAATGGTTTTTTTAGTAAAGGAATCAATTAACTACCTATGAGATGGCAAAAGAGCATAGATAGCAAATTAATCAATCTCGGTTGTTAGAATTAATAGTGGATGTAATAACAAGCTTGTTGGTGAACTAATTATTATATTATTTACTGATTATATCGGCGTAATGAATAAGGAAAATATAGGCACATTAGAAGTAACAGTAACAACAACAAAGCTGACAATTTTGTTCAGTGTTTCCTACATTTCTTGCTTTTCTCCAGCTCCTCAGCAAACGAAAAAAAGTCTTAATCGAGTTAAATGCAATAACCCAATTGTTTTAAGGATCCCTAAACTCAACGAGCAAATTGCGTTCCGCGGGAAACCAATTTGTGGTTCCCTAGTCGCTGTCCATCAAATTCAACGACCAATTACAGTTTCCTTGCGATATACGTCATTCACGATAGTATGAAGTGTATGAAAAAACACTTAATCATACAAGTTTCACTTTTGCCACGTGTACAAGTGAAAATCAGTTTCAATTCTCATCGTAGTGGCCTCATCAAAAGAACATCACGTCAAAAAAAAATAGAAAAATTAAAATTTGTGCACCTAGCGCCGTCTGTGTAATTGTATTGAGACGTATACTTTAGAAAGTTGAGTTGCTACGTAAGAAGTAGCTTCCGATAGATGGCGTTATATCGATAGCTTTTTATACAAATTCGTGTCGAAACTCGTGTCGAAACGCGTGTCGTGACGTTACGCGACCTTGAAATTTCACTCTCAACGCCGCTAAAGATAAAAATGAAATTTTAATAAAGTCTGAATTTCAAAACTACGTAAACAATGAACATTGTTAGCCTAGTTTTGTACTTCAGAAGAAACTACTTTCACCTGTATTCCAAATAAGCCAATATGATGAGCTACGTTAAACGTAAATAATTTGAAGTTACACAATAACCTGCTACCTAGTTGTTGCATCATAATATGAAGCACTTTGAGGTCATGAGAAATGTATGATACTAAAATAACTGAAACTAAAAGTTCAAATTAGATTAACACCTTTTACAAAAATAAAACAAAAAACGGAATCTGAGACTTTATTAGTTAGTATATTTGCAGAATGCACTCATTTTTATAGGCTTTATCAATTTTTTTATTTCATTTGTTAAATAATTGCGGGAATGGTATTTAGTTAATAAAATAAATCAAGAACTTTACGTTGGGAGTGCAATGCAGTTTTAAACTAAGGAAAATAATATGTTTTGGAATTTTTTTACCATTAGATTAACTTTATAGAAACGATAATACTTAAATACAACTTAAGATCCTTTCTAGCATTTTAAAGTAACAATGAAAAGACTACGATAAGAAAATTTATTCATTTAGTAAAAAATGGTTAAACGAGATTTTTTTTGGCAAAAAGATGATGTTAATTAAAAAGATAGTTAATCAAGAATACGCTAATTGTATATTTTGATAACGATGATAGATAAGTATAAGAGACGATATCAAATAATTTTTTAGAATCTACCGATCTTATTACAAAGTCAATAAAAAATAAACTAATTTATAGATATTTTGATTAGAATAAGACGATTTAATAAGAAAGTTGTTAATGATTATTATATACAAATCTAAACTGAAAATCTATCACAGATAATAAGTACAATATTTGGTGGTTATATTGAAGTAAGCCGACAGACGATAGTAAAAATATTGAATATACATATTATCATTATTGATAAAGTACAAATCATAATAGAAAATGTATCATTAAAATTCAATATTGCTCTCGGCGTTACAACATCCTCTACGTGTGGAAGTGAAAGCAAACAAATTGTATAAGACGAAGAAACGAATAACGTATGGAGTGAAAACCAGTATCCGGTAAATCACGTAATGTATGGCCCTTTAAACGAATTAAAAAGGGATTATAAAGGCCTTTAAATTAAGTAAAACGAAAAAAGAATACTCACGATTGTATCGACGAATATGGTTTCATTGTAATTAAAATGGAATGAATATATGAAAAAACACAATACCAATGGCGATTAAAAAATCCCTCAACACAAAACGAACTGTAAAATCACAAAAACTATAAATTCTAGAAATATTTAAAACACAATAATAAGAATAAAATGAACAAATATAAGAACAATATTCAAACGATATTTAAAGTACCTGGGTACGGCGGCATATAATTCCGATCCATTAGACACTGCCAACTAGATCGTGCGCGGGAGTCGCGGCAAGGTCGGAACTGCATTTGTTTTACAAGTAACCTTTGTTTGGTAGGCCGATCACATACTATGCGACGCGTGCGGCGTGACTTGACGACTATTGGACTAGTAACGGTACTAGCTAGTATTAATATAAAATAACTTGTGGAGACTTCAGACCTTAGAGCGAGGTATTCTTTAGAAGAACTTCTGGAAATCTGGATAGATTTACGCAAACATTACTAATAAAAGTATAGCAGGTTTGCTTGGACATTAATCACTTGCTTCAAAATTAATAGTTCAGTTTCAATATTGTTTACTCCAATAGCTTATCCATTAGGCAAACTGAATTTTATAATAAAAAAACTATAACTGATCACACACACGTCACGGCAACTACTGAACACATTTTGATAAAGGTAAACTAGCTATGCTAATACGCCAACAATCGCTTCATGATAACCTTTTGGGTCAACCCTGCGAGGTTATTAGCAAATTAATACTCTCAATAAAATGATAATATAACATTCTTCACGTTTCTATAAAAATATATGTTCCTAAAGAATATATTGAGAATTTCAATTTTATATTTTCCAACCATACAGAGAATTCTTTTATTGCGGTCAAGTTTAAGACCTCAGTACAGTACTTATAACATGTAATATAAGGGGACAGGCACTTTAAGTATTTCAAATTTTATTAGTCGGCCTTGTGCAATCCGCCCTAAGCAATACGCCTATAGCATAGATCTTTATTTTGTGTTGTTACGTCCTACATAGCATTTAGCATTAACAGAATATGTCCAGATTATTCTCGTTTGAAGCCACGACATTGGCTTCTTTTGCTATTTTAACACACAAAACATGAATAAAATTTTTAGGTCTTACATTTTTCTTCCACAAAAAGGCGAAATGAGGTCTCTTAAACATTAATGTCAAAACAAGAGATCAAGAATCTTAAATATCGAGTCGGTGTTTTGTGAGTAATTTTGAAAGCCTTAAGGAACATTTCAGAGGAAATCACTATTTGTGTAAGTCGTAACCCTCTATGTATTCAAGGATTTGTCAGACAGGTCGTTAACTGCAACAACCGTTATGTTTTGGCTCGTGCTGCACAAAGCATTCCTTGCCAAAAACGTCAAGGAAATGGTTGTGTGAAGAACATATAAATGAAGTTCTGCAAGTTTATACCCAAAGAGTGAAGATATTGATTAATAAATCATTGTTAATTGTTGCTTTGATGGTTTTATTTAGTGACAAATTTTAGTATGCTTGGTCAGAAAAGTAATATCTTGCTATAAACTCTATTAAAGCTTAAGTCTTGATGATGTAGGTGTTTAGAGTTTAGACTTATCAATCAAGCAGTAAATTGTTTTTATCTTATCAAATGTGCAGATTTCTTAAAAATCCAATCCCATTTCATACTTTCTGTATGACATTGATGAAAGTCAAGAGGTCTACTCTGGAGATATTAATATTGGGATTTTGCTAGGCTTATGTGGATTAAGCAAATAAGTCTTCTTAGATTAATACTGTTCGTAATCCTAAGGAGAAGTTATTAAGTAGTTTTTTCATTGCGTAAGATGGTATCGACATAATTGTCATTGATTCTACTACTTTTATAAATGTGAAAGTTTGTGATAATAGATGAATGGATTTTTCTTACTTTTTACCACAAAAGATACGGTGTGCCCTATTAGTTAAAACCTTAAATGCTTTAACCTTATCACCATTATCATAACTATCATCATCATTATTTACTTCTTATGTCTCAATTAATTTATCTCGTTCCACTTGATTTAGCTTTTCTAATAGATAAATGCAGCTCTCTCATGTATCCGCCATATTTACATTATCATTTACTGAAAAAATTAGTAATTTATTTTTTTATCATGATATCGTGAATTGTCATATATCTCAATAGTCTATATTGCATGCAATTGGTGACAGATTGAAGCAATAACGATTTTAAAATACGAAGTTGTATAACATCGTTTAAACGGTAACTGGCAACATTAGCATTTCGCATAAACGGTCAGGTAATGATCTGTTGACAACTGTGTTGCCAGGTATTACATAATACTGCAGCTGTGCAGTTTCAACACTGCCAACATGATGAAAAAAGTTAAATTTGGCATACTGGCAACCTCAAATTCAAATATACTCGCAAATTTTGGACCTATAAATATTTCAACTTTTTAAGCCATCGAACTCTGCTATGGTTGGCTTTTAATGTGCTCTTTCAGTTGAAATAATAAGCGATTTGCCGTTTGCGTGTCTCAGTAGTAATTTGCAACCAAAATAAACTTGGTCGTGATTATAACGGTTATCCAAAACCTTTAACTGGTACTGTAACGGGTAACTGAACCAAGACAGATTTTCAGACAGCAGAGTTAGTAGCGTTAGAAAATTTTCTGGTGTCTAATCCTTAGATAACGGTTACTTTAACTCTAAATGAGTATTAATATTGAAGCGAATAGCTGAAGAATATTAGCGAGTTCATACAATTAGCAACTAAACTGGAGAAACTAAGACGTAGGTTTGAGTAGGCGAACGAGATTGGCTCGGTCAAGTACACTTATTATAGTATCCATAGACAGTCATAGTAGACAATAGACATAAACATTGTAATACACGTTGAACCTTGTAACACTACAATATTAAATTCACAAAAAACCCACATAAAGATAAAATTAATTTATTCGTAAAACATGAGTCAGTAAAACACGAGGATGATAACTAAAATGTATGTCGTTATGGAAAATACACTCAATACATGACAGCATTAGACAATTTAAAAAATAGATCGACACTAACAGTGAGTGGCTACTGGCTTGAGAGCCTCTTAATTATAGAAGAGTTTAAGAATTCCGTTAAATCTTTGGAAACAACTACATATTGTCATAACTTATATCCCCTTCACGTTGAGGATTATCTGCCGCCAAGTCGAGAAAAAAAGCGACACGGCCGTACGATCCATTTCTCGAATTGTACTCGTATATATATCACCTAACTATGTTTTGAAAATACTTACAAGTTTCTTCATTGCTGGATACACTCGAAGCATACTTTAAACTCATTTTAATCACTGAATCACTCATTTGCTGATCACTTTTTGGTTTGTAGTTCGTTTCACTTCTTATAAGTCATGTTAACTGCTAAATTAATTAAAAACACGTAATGGTGAACAAGGTGTTTTCAAGGAGAAATAAGTCGAGGTTTGATTGATTTGAAGATTTCTTTAAATACAACACAAAGTTAATAAAAATGAAAAGTTAAACTAGAAACAATTTTTGGTGGGCCAATAATAATTTGACTCTTTATTATTTATGTGTAACATATTTCCTATCGCTTACTTGCAATTTGTGGGAGTGATTTCGTGAAATGGGACAGAGTGTAACAGGAAGTCGCGGAAGCGCGCGCTACGTAAATTGACTAATGAGCGCGCGGTGGTAGAGTTGTCCGTCAGATTCGAAAAAAAATTTCCATAATTTTTAAATTTTGACGTTGATTTCTGTTACTGTTTAATGGAAAAGTTTCCGTATTTTTTTTATCATATGAGAAAATCGTACAAAGCACCGTGTTTTTTGAAATATTTTAATAAAATGTTACACATCATATGCGACTACTTACATTAGTCTCGCTCGTTTTTTTATCCTAATGTACTTGCACGGAAACAGATCTTGTTGTTTATATATTATGTATTCTATGTAGACAATTGCAATATTACCTCAGACTTAATATATTGTTTTAAATCTGAGTATATCTTATACTTTAAACGAGAGAATCTTGTTTATAATATAATATAATCAGTATCTCGAAAATGGCTTCAAGTATTACCATGAAATTTAGTATGCAGAGCGTTTTGGGGGAGAAAAAATAGGTTTTTCCCCTGGGAAACAGCGCATTTTTATGTTATATATTTTTGTTTTCTTTCGTCGTGCAAAAATATATCAATAATTTCGATACTATTCTGTCAGTCTGATTTTGCTTTGTTCAGAAATTCGGAATATTTCGAATCACGGTCAGATAATTATTTTTGTGATTCTTTTTTTCTCAGATTGATGAAGCTCGTTTACTTTAAGTAACTGGTACTTACACATTATGTGCCATTAGTAATGGTCTACTAAAACTCGGTCTCCCAGTGTAAATCGTAATCCGGTACACAATCATAAGCTCCCAAGAGCTTATGATCACAGTTCATAGGAAATCCTGGGCGTAAGTGATAAGACATAACTATTTTCTAGCTGGTTTCTATAGAAACTATTCCTTGTGTCGGGTAGCGGTAAACCAGGATCAGAAACCAGTATTGCCGTTATGTCTCAATTAATACACAAATTAACAGGTTAGGATCAATGAGTATGATTGAAAATGAAACAATAAAATAGGCACTTTTTGTTTATATTGTGGTGCAGGCTGCAGCCCCTACGGTAGGCTAGCCTGCACTTAGCATGACCACCACATAAATGCTTTTTGCATAAGCAAGAAAACACATACAGATAATATGGACAAAAGGACAGCTTTCCTTTGTCGATGTCAATTGTCATTTTGTCTATTCTTCCGTAGAAATGAACCGTTTCTATGGTGGTTATTCGCGTGCTGGTGGTCGGCGGATTGCAGCTAAACCCTTTGACTGTCATGCAAAAAATTGTACAGTTCTGGTCACCGGTGACCAGTTTTTGGCTTTACGGGACGGCGTTTAAGGCTCTGTATAACGTCAGTGACCTTGAGCGTCAAGTCCCATACTAATTTTGTTGGCGACAAGGGCGTATCGCGCCGACCGGAGAGAATTGAAATCGGATAAAAAATAGCTATTATTATTTGAGACAAAATTTGCAAAACTAAAACGACCTTCCCCTAAGTCTTGTCTTACTTAAAATACCGAAATAATTCTCACACTCGTGTCACTTATAGCAGAAGAGAAGAAGGGTTTTAACTTAAAAAAAAAGAGTGGACTTAGCATATTTTTAAATCAATATTTAAGTAAAAATTTCAATTAATAAAAACACAGTCCTCGGCTGAATATAATGCAAATTAACATAATATATTTTATTGGGATTCTTTCAATACGACCATGACTGACAAAAAAGGTTTCAAAGAACTCCAGTTTTAATTTCTATCCAGCGCACAACGCCTTACTTCGTACATGTCGTAATCTCTAGTAAGGCATCAATTGGATACGGGGTGGAGAAATAAGGTTCTTAGGCTGGGACTATATTATGATTAATGCTCACTCAAGGAGCTACAGAATTTGACATAAAGCCCATACAGTTTCATAAAGTCCATACAAGTCAAAATCTCTAGAAACTGACTCCTTATGTAGTAAGCATTAAATGTCTCCGAGTGCGGCCGTTAATGTTTTTCACGAACAGACTGAACTCTTGGCTTCATCAACAGCAAATCCGACGTACCTTATATACTGAAATCTTAGAACTTCCCCAAAAAAGGGCTCCTATGTTAGGTTAGTAAGTAGTTAGTTAGGTTAGGTCAACACTGACCAAATTGACAATTCCGGAAGTCGGAGTAATCTATGTATATTATTATGAATATTATGAAGAGGAAAGATTTGGTTGTGCGTTTGTGATGTTTGCATTGAATAGGCTCGGAAACTATTGGGTCGATTTTGATGAAATTCGGCACGGATATAGAGTGGACCACGGATGGACATAGCCTACTATTTATCGCGCCAAAATGTATAGTTCCCGCGAGATTTACTTTTACGCGTACAAAAAAACATCTAGTAACATAATAAAAATACCATTAATACATACACTAACCCTTATAAGCTCTCCCGCAATATGTCTTTGCGAGCGCTCACTTGGGATACGACATTCTTAAGACAGTCTCGTCTCACATAGACAATACCTGTCTTACGACGACACCCACAGTTTTATGTGTCGCTTTTAGACAGTTTCGTCTACGAGACGTTTTGTTTCAAGTTTTTCTCGAGTCAGTCAAGACTGTCCTCGTGTCTCAAGTGAACGCTCGCTCTAAGCGGATTATGAAGAATATTTTGATGAGTGAAATCGCAGCCAAGTCCTTGCAACTTTCGTTTGCGCTTAAAATATCTAGACTTGACTAATTATGGTATGACCTACATCGGCCTGTCAATTACCTACGTAATTATGATTAATTATTATATTGACTGGTGATCATTGTCGCAAGAGGGATTTATTCCCCATGAAAACTTCCCAACAAAAAACGTTTGCCAAACCAACGACAAGAAACACATCCAAAGAATATAATTATTAAAGTTTTTCTACAATCGTACGTATAACGTAGAATACGACAATAATCATCAGTTTCGGTTCACAAAATCTATACTAATATTATAAAGAGGAAAAGTTTGTTTGCATTGAATAGGCTCCGCGAAACTACCGGTCTGATTTTGATGAAATTTGGCACATATGTAGAAAATAGGCCATGGGGAAGGACATATAGGCTACTTTATATTTCGACAAAATGTACGGTTTCTGCGCAATTTCCTTTTGCGCGGACGAAGTTGCGGGCAACACCTAGTATCAAACATTATGCTCTAGTCTCTACCAATAAATAACGTATGGGCTTTTCTTAAAATTTCCCGCCTCGTACCTATAAGGCCGGTGCTAAATTGTCCGTAATCCGTCGGGCCGGGGATAATTCAGAGCACTGAAAATAGAACTCTGCGCTAATACAATAAAGCTGAAGATCAAACACACGAGTGTTGAGTCAAATGTCAATGTCAAATCTGACAACTCTACACTCAGGTGATCGATTTTCAACTCTATTGTATTAATCCAGAGTTCTATTTTCAGTGCTCTGTATTTTCTCCGGCCTTCCGGATTCAGGACAATATTATAGCCCCAGCCAAAGGTAAAGTTACTACTTTGATTAAAAAAGGTACAATTAATAATCTTTCTCTCTCTATTTTTTAATAGTAACCTTATAGTTACGAGGCGGAAAAATTTCTGAAAAAAACAATGTTGCCATTTCAACACTTTAATTAAATAAAGCAGAATTAAACGAGAAAAACCATCACCGCTATACTTTCGAAGATTGTTTATAATTTAACCGAAATAAGTCTACATTACCGGTTCTGCATTTTTAAACTGGACTACAATGTAATTAAAAAATAATTTGGGTAGGTCACCCGGAACTGATACTTGAAGTTAAGAAAAGTATTTTAACTTGGAAATTGTATTTCTCAAATCTCGTATTTATCTTTGCCTTTCAATTTACTTCCAATTAATTATAAATGAATCGTCTAGACATCATGACCAGATTTTTGGAGGTTGGACTAATAAAAAACGCGTTTGACGTTGACGTTTTAACGTTTGTTATTATTAATGCAAGTCTGGGATTATACAATCCGGAATCCGGCGCGCCTGGGAAAATTCAGAGCACTGAAAATAGAATTCTGCGCTAATTTAATAGAGTTAAAAATCGAAGTGGCGAGTGTCGAGCTGTCTGTATATGACATTGACATTTGACTCGACACTTGTGTGTTCAGTAATTATCGGCGATCCGGATTCCGGATCATAATGTAGTCCCAGCCTAAGATTTAACTAGTAGAATCGGCCTAGTGAACATAATCTGGGGGCACGGTACCTAGAGTGTTCCGCAAAGGCGAAAACACGAAAGTGAAGATTTTTTATTATTGTTATTTAACACTAGCACATTTCACTGCTAAGATCCGATTTTAACCGACTTAGGTAATCGGAGGAGGTCCTCGAATCTCAATTCGACTGTATTTTCTTTGTAAGCTCAAAGCTTTTGAGTGGATGAACCGATTATGATGATTCTTTTTTTATTTGAAAGCTGGTGTTTCCTGTGTGGTACCAATGGCATCGATGAGAAATCCATATAAGTCTTAAATGTTTACTTTAGAAGAAGATTTAATTTTTTTGTTTAAATATAATATATAACTTATATATCCCTGTTAGGATTATTATATCCTTGTTAGGATAATAAAAAGCATGTCATCTTGTTGACTAGTTCATTAGTTCACGCCATATAAAACACCGATCATGAGATGAAGGCTATATGCTAAACCTAAAACGGATGACGCCGGCCATCTTGGAAATATCAGATCGAAGATAAAACATGTTTTAATCATCAATTTAGATCACATCCATGATCTTATTACCTAGTAATCTTAAGAGGTTAAAACTATAGGTTTAGATGAACATTCTTAAAATGTACCTTTTCAACTGTTCTCGTTTTAATTTTCATTAAAACTAAAAGTAAAGTTGAAGGGTTCATTCAACCCTTTCCTTAAATTTACTACTTAATGGTGTATAATATAGGAGGGTATGTAGGTATTTTTTCCAAAATCAGTCGGTTCGATTCAGGGCAAGGGACATTGATTTATTAAAAATCTTATGATACAGTTTTAGTTTTTATCGAAATCGGGCTCGCAATTCCTTTCAGTACTTTTCGCTATGCCCACTTGAAAAATTCATTCTGTATAGTACTAGATAGTGCCTGTGAATTCGTGCTTCTAAATGGAAATCACGCTGGCTGGTTCTATATATGTGCCAAATATCATAAAAATCAGTTCAGTAGGTTTGGATTCAATGCAAACAAACAAACGAATCCTATAGTTGAGTAAATTAAAAAAAAAGAGATAAACAAATTTAACAAAGGCTAAAATTGAAAGTCAATGGTTTCATAGACAATCTAATGATCCGTAAATTTATCCGTACGTTACAAATTATACACCCACTATTAAGTTAATATCACGCTCGTTAGCTCGCTTAGAAAACCGCAATTGCCTATAGTTAACTTTCGCTCACTTAACTATTAAGATTTGTCCTGCATAATGTTATTTCTTCAATATTGCGCAGTTAACCCCACTATTATCTATTTTAACAATTTTAAAAACTTAAGATACCTATCACTTATAAATACACAGTACCTGGGTAACAGATATTTTCTTCCGAGTTAAATAAAAATATTTATCTGACCGGGATTCGACCCACCACATTCCAAATTTCCGAGCAACGCTTAAATTTTACATACGCATACCAAACTGCCAATTAAACTGACATAGTAGGGTCGAAATTATTTATATATTGTTGCACGACGAAAGAAAAATCATAATAAACTAAAATCCATGGTAATACTTGTAGCCGTTTCCTAGATTCCGATTATGTGTATATATACAAATTTAGCTTAGTTTACAGTATCAGATCTTATGTGAAGCATTTTCGTGGTTCGAAAATGTTATAAAATTGATAGTTATAAGCTCCTATAACATGTCACGCTCTTATATTCGCCTAACTATATAATATAATAATATAACAGTAAAAGTATGATAAAATCCATTCACAGATTTAAATGAGCTTTTTATAGGCCATCTCGCAATGCTTATTACAAGTAGTATATTAATTACTCACTGGCAATACAGAACTTCTGGTTTTGTAGCCTGTGGGACAGTGGACGTCGGAAATTGCCAATCACCAATCACCACCGTGCCAATTTAACTACCCACTGTAAAAACTGATCCGATCAGGTTTTAAGGGTAATTATTATTCTTGTGTGCTAATTTGCTTATTCGCTTATAACCAGTCGACATAGGCTACTATTCAAACTAGTCCTAGTAGCATCAATTAGGAGTACACATTACAGCCTAAGTGTAAACTAGTAGTCCTTAACAGCCTAAGTTCTAATGACAGTAAAAACTGGACACCCATACAGGTTCCGTCCCGGTTGTCCCGTCTATATACAGGTGGTTCGTTAATTACTATGGGATTCCTGACTCCACATAAAAGGGATAATGTGGAGTCATTTATTTGCTTTACAAAAACCGATCAATAGCTAGTAGGGACATAGGTAGTGAAGGGTTCTGTAGCTTAGTTAATTTGAGATCTCAGTTTAAACACCTAATAAAAGTTTAATTTTACAAGATTTTTTAAAATATATAAATTAATACAAATAAAGGTAATTTACATACCTAGTGGTTTCATCGAAACCATAAAATATTTTATTACTGTAGCGACCTAAATGTTTATCTTCAGAAATATAAACTAAAAATGTTATCCAATACTGAAGCAGGTAATGGTAATATTATATGACGATAATATTATATCGTTAAATGCTAAAAAGACTAATATCCTTTTTGAACAATTGCTGAAATTATTCTTTTGACTTTATAGGTAAGTAGGTAGCTGGATATAAAAAAAAGATGAAATAACATCAAAGTATTGCGGAAGCGAATAATAATGATCGTACATCACAAAATTATATAAATCTCATATTTAACAAATGACATAACCGTGAAATAACTAAATTGGATACAAGTTGAGTAAGTTGCGAGATCGTTACGAAAGTAAATGATACTACTTGATATCATCATCACCGACCAGGCTCGAGTCCCTACTTAATATTAAGAAGATTGAGCTGGGGCCTGGGACTATACCTGGTGATTTCCAGTCAGTGTCCAAACATTCAGGAGTGAATATACTCTTGAACATAAGCAACTTTTACTATGGGATCAACTGTCCTATTTGAAAAAAATAAATTTACTGTTACTCACAAAATGGCACCTATGCCTTTTTGTAGGGAACAGCTGATTTTTTTTCAAGTAGGAAAGTTGATCCCATAGTAAAAGTTGCTTATATTCAAGAGTATATTCACTACTGAAAATTTGGACACTGAATGGAAAAACACCAGATATAGTCCCAGGCCCCAGCTTAATCTTCTTAATATTAAGTAGAGACAGCTCGACACTCGTCCCTTCAATTTTCAACTCTATTGTACTAGCGCAGAATTCTATTTTTGCTACTCTGAATTTTCCCCGGCCTTACGAATTCCGGATCTAATAGTCCCAGCCGTAAGTTTCCTTATAACATTTTTTTAACCATTTCAATGTCTTAATAATGTGTAAAACCCGGTATCGAACCAGTACCTCAGGAACGCAATCCATAGCGATCTGCTACCGCCCACGGTCATTCAAAACTCAACAGCTATTTATCAAAGCACATTTACTTAGTTTAAACTAAGATTACATAACATTGATAGAGTCTCCAATGTAGATTGTAGAGTACACAATAGATCTGTTATGCAAAAGATAGAGAATAGTAATTATCGTAAGAAAGGCACGTTTAAAAACAGAACAGTCACAGTCTAGACACGACAATAGACAATGAATCAAAACATTTAGAATCACTCTTGTTCTCCTAAAATAAAATGCCGGTCTATATTTATATTTTGTTGGACAGTTTAGTTTAGGATATTTTAATGCTAATGTAGCTGTGATTAATTATTATTTATTACTAGATGTTGCCAGCGACTTCGTGCGCGTAAAAGGAAATCGTACATTTTGCTGTGATGAAAAGTGGCCGGTGTCCTTCCCCGTGGTCTACTCTATATATGTGCCAAATTTAATCAAAATCGGTTCAGTAACTTCGGAGCCTATTCAATACAAATAAACTAATCTTTTCCATTTATAATATGTATTAGTATAAATAGTTTTAAACAAATTTATATAGTTTTAAACAAATTGCAATTAGACAATGAAAAATACATGGGAAATTCGGAATAGACTTTTGTATTTATAATATTATGAACAATGAATATTAGAATATTAGAACTAATTGTTTGTTTTTCTTATCGCGTATATTTCGAAACTAAAAAAAATAATTTTTCGAATTAAGCACACTAACACTAATAACTAACAATATTACAATAATAAGTATTTCTGAGGCAAATAAAGCCCTAATTATCAAACGTTTCTTCAAGTTAAGAGGCTCTCAAGTCACATGCTATCCTTGTCCCTTAACTTTGAGAAGCGATCGTGAATTCGGCCGTAGCCCGTAAGGGATATATTCTAAGTCTCAATATAGTTCGCTGTTTAGACGTTAATGGAGCAAGACAGGATGTTTCGCAAGAATATGCCTCTAGATTACCACAGCGGATTATAACACGACTGACATCTGATGAGATTAGACAGATTTATTTTAGATAATTCCTAGAACTTACATTAAAAATGCGTAATTATATTATTCTAGAGGTCGCCCCATGTGTATAATGATTCATTTAATTTTAAAGTTTAATTTTATATTACAAAATTGTATTTTATTTATTTTTCTGTATTTCTAAGTATTATTTTAAGATATATTAGCTTTGTGCACACCTTCCTCTACATAAACTTTAACTTTGCCAAATATCATAAAACTGTACTGACAGTTTTTGTTTCACGCATTACACACGTTTTTTGTGTTCGCGCGTTTCACATGTTTTTTGTGGGCTATGGCGACAAAAAAAAACAGTAAATACTGTAAAGAAATTATTTAAATAGGACCAAAAAAGACGATGATACAGAAATTTTAGTGCATTAGTTCCAAAAACGCGCCCGAGAATGAAGCGAGTCGCTGTGACGTCATCTGTCGTTGTCACCTCCCCTCTAAACACAACTAAAACATTTAACGTAAACAAATCAATGCACGCGACGCACAAGCGCCAAGAATAGGATGATGAATACTAAAGCAATACCTATGAACTATGAGTACAATCAAGCCGTTGTCGCACGGATCGCGACAGATGACGTCATCGTAACCAATTCAGCGAAAGCGCGCGTTTCAAACTAGACGTTCAGAAAAACATTAATAGATTAATCATTTCTTGAAGGATTTTAATAATTTCAAAATAAAATACTCAGTAAGTTAATACACATACGATGTCAGGTACATCGTATGTGTATTCTTATATCTTAGTTATCTTAGTGTATTCTTATATCTTAGTACAAATCAGATTTGCTACTAAATGATTAATCCTCATTATGTATTTTAGTTTTGGCTGAAAGAGAGCCGCCACCAAACGTTTACTTTTGGATTTATTTCAAAAATAAATTGTACACTGTAGAACTCTACAATTTAATAAAAACAATATTAAACCAACTGTTAAAATAATTTAACTAGTTTTGAAATCGTTCTATTCAACATTCAGAGACGGAATAAAAGAATAAGAATTTTTTTTTAGCTTACTTAATTACAATTTGAGACACGAATTTTAAGGCTCTATGTAACTTCGCTCCTGGTGTTTTATATTAATTGTTAATTAATTACATCAGCATTATTTCGCAAGAACTACCTTAACAAGTGTATAACTGATTATACTTCAATAATTATTTTGATATCCATCTCAACCTTGTAAAATTCGCAATACGAATGTAGGTAACATTCTAGTCTAGTTACTAAACTAGTAGAAAGTTAACTATAATTTATAAATAAGCAGGTAATTATAGAGAATAGTGAATACTAATTTGTTTTTAATGATTGAACACTGGACAGTAGCTTCGCTAAACACAATTTATCAATATTAATATATTACATACTAATGTCTATGGACGCTTCGTCGCCACGTCAATCTGGTACCGTAGTAAGTTCTCGAAGAACTTGTGTTACGGGTACCAGACAACGGAAATATATTAATACTTGATCCTGCACTGTCGCGCTCAGCCACTGAGCACACAGCGGTCGTCTGTGGCTTAGTACATGAGTGGTTGTACTTAGTAAAGCAACAGTTAGAAAGTTTTACAACTTTTCTGTAACGAGGAAGCCATAGTTTATTGGAATTGTGAGATAAGAAATACTCAAATAGTAAATAGCAAATATGTATTTTGTTATCAATCACTTTGGCACCTCGAAAGATAGGCTACTTCCATAATGAATACACGATCATCATAAATTAGCAATATATTGGTGATATAATTTAGCGTTATTGCAGGATTGTTTCATCAATAAAAAAAATACATGAGTATTAGTTGGCAAAAAAAGTTGGCGGTCTTCGAAATTCAAAATTCTTGCAACTCTCCGAAGAAATTGCAAATCGTTTTAAATTCCTAATCGCTATCAACGTGGTGTGGCTATCAAATGCTTTATAATAACTAATATATATTTCATATAATTTTAATGTTTGCATGTAACAGTTTTCACAAAATGGATAGCCGCGAACTTTGTTACGATAAGAAATCTTATTGCACGTAACAAATTGCACAATTGTTGAATCTAGGCATTTTGAATATGACTAAGCATTATTTACAGTCTAGACTCGAAGGTTATTCAAACATTCGACATTCAATACAATTGCGCAGTTTTCACTATGGAAAACAAAATTTTCAACAGCGAAAGTGTTTACCCACGCACATTACATTTCTCATTGTTTGCTTTACTTTATTTCCACAAAAAGTTTGTTGCAACGTACACAGATTTGTCACAATAAAAAAATATTCACTCGCGTTTTTTTTTCGCAACGCGCGTCTGTCGCCCGCGACGAATGCAGCAGATCTACTGATTCGCCTTCAATTGAAGCGCTTCAAGCGCTCGCAATTATTATACGTCATTTCTTTTAAACATTTAAGTAATATTTTTAAAAAGCGTTTAATCGCTATAGTGTCATTTGTGTAAATGACAAATAATGATAAAGCAATATTTAATTACCTAATAGGATTATTTAAGGTACACAACATGAACAATAGTTTTGATGTGTGTATTGAAAATAAAGTTGTATTATGTGAATTGTGAGCAAGAACTTTGCTGTTAGCACGTAATTTCCAATTAAAAAAAAATGCTGGGAAATTGTTATCAAATATTATTCAATTAAAAAAGTATGTAGAAAAATTGGAAAATAGAAACAAATTAAAATAATCACTATTATGAAGCAAAAACTTTCAGTACAGTTTTACGAGATTAAGAGAATATTTTTAAAAGAAATAAACCAGGAAACGAGTAAGCGATAGCGCCGCCCATGAACACCCCCGCAGTTACATTGGTAACTCCTCTGGTGTTGCGACTTGCGTTCCTAGGCCTTAAATCCCCAACACCCCTTGGGCCTCCGGTCACCTCACTCACTGGGCGAAACAAAACACAAGCGTTTTTTCGCGCCGGCTTTCTGTATATTGTGTTGAAAGTTAGTATTATTTTAAATGATACTTAGAAATACAAAAAAAATATAAAAATAACAACAACACACACTACCTGAGATTATTAACACACACTACCGTGCGTTTGACAGGTACAATTTTGTTACTCGTTGACGTTTGTCAATCTGTCACAACATTTTTTTTCTATCTAAGATCTATGTTTTTATTAAATTGCTTTTATTATTATGTTAAATAGCACTACTATTTGTCAAACAATGTAATACCTGTTACTGGCCATACTAATTGTTACATGTTTAGTGTTAAGTTATAAATTGTAATACGTTGTTGGTATTGAATAAAGAAAAATAAAAAAGAAATATAAAAAAAAAATAAAAAAAAAATAAAGAAGTAAAAGAACCCTTATACAGGTGACCTGAAATTCGATACATTCCTTTGAAAGACAGAAAGTAGACCTCATTTAGAGTAATATTTTTCATGGCATCCCCTATCCGAAAGTTGATATTTACAAAGTTATTGAAATTTCAAAAAAATTTTCTTTATTTTCGACTTTTTGACTTTGACATGACGTATTTTTAAAAATGTTTGTCTTTTTAGTGATTTTTTTATGTATTTTAACCGTCAATGAGTCAAATATTATTTTTAAGGAATAAATAGGGACAAACTAAGCGAGAATTTTTCATTATGAGACATGAAACAGAATTTTCTTTTAAGAAAAATGCACATTTTTCTTAAAAACAGGTGATTTTCTTAAAAAAATGTATGATACAATGCGTACAAATATTCTAAATAACTTCCTTATCTCATTAGCTTTCCAAAAAGGTGCAAATGTCTTCATAAAAATATGACGTTGTAGTAAACATATTAGAAGTAAAATGAAATAATGTCTAAATCGATTTATTTGCGATAAGGTTAAAATAAAAGGAAAAACTTGAATTTTATTACGTTTATTGTGTTTAAAAAACATCAATGTTTAATTAAATTTAATAATAAATATTCTACTTTAGGTCTTGTTCAAAATGTGAACCTCTGTTTCTGATACAGGCCCGTAGTCTTCTCCGTACCTCTGTTTTGATTATTCTGGTAGTAAGACTAGTTTTGATTTCTTCTGCTGCATTTCTTATGCGGCTTCTGAGCTCCTCTACAGTAGTTATGGGTGTAGTATACACCAAAGCCTTCATATCCAAAGATAAAAATCACACGGGGTCAAATCGGGACACCGTGCTGGCCAAGGAATTGGCCCGCCTCGACCTATCCAGCGATGTGGGTAAGTTTGGTCTAGCCACTGGCGTACGCCGAGGCGGAAGTGGGCCGGGCAACCATCATGCTGGAAAATCATATTACGACGAGTTGCTATTGGCACATCTTCCATTAAACCAGTAACTTCTCTCTTAGGAAATGTTCTTACATTTCACCATTTAAATTTTGAGGCAAAAAATGAGGTCCAACTAAATTATTATTAATTATACCCATCCAGACATTTAGACTGAATCTGGTTTGATGGGCCCTTTCTTTTTTCATCCTGGGGTTTTCTCCTTTTGGTGCCCAGTAATGTGTGTTGTGGAAATTGTTTATCCTGTCACGGTCAAATTTCGATTCATCCGTCCACAATATTCTTGAGAAGAAATTGCGATCCTCCATGTCTGCATTTATCATAAAACGGCAGAATTCCATTCTTCTAACCGGGTCTCCCTCTTCCAACGCTTGGACAGGTGTATAGTGAAATGGATGTAGACGCGCTGTGTGTACTGTAAACCACACCTTCCATTGACTCAATCCAAGTCTTCTAGCTGCCGCTCTTGTGGAAATAGAAGGATCATTTTGAAAAAGTGTTAAAATTTCTTCTTCTTCTTCTGGAGCATACAAACGAGGTCTGCCTGAATCGCCACGTCTTCTATCAACACGGCCGCTTTCCCGAATTCGTCGAAATGTTGTTGAAAACACTCTAACGTTTGGCACTCGTCGATTCGGAAAACGTTCAACGTATGTTCTTCGTGCAGCAGCAGCATTACCATTACAAAGTCCGTAACAAAACAAGATGTCAGCGTATTCATCGTACTCAAAAGCAGCCATCGCGATACAAAAAAATCACAAGTAGAAGTAAGGGTGTAGTTTAAAGCAACAATACGTCCGTACACGGCAATAGTTGACTTAAAACTAATATTAGCTACTAAATTTGCTCTCTAAGCCAGTCGGTAACTCATTGACAAAGGGCCGCGACGACAGTAGCCGAAACATCCCGAAGTTTGAACAAAGGAAACAATTGAAAAAAAAGGTCGCCTCAGGTAGAGTAATTCTTGAGATAACGTTACCTGATGATTGTTTTGTCTTTGTTTAGTACATGTTCATATTTTTATGTACATATTTGTACCTTTTTTGGAAGCTTATGAGGTACGAAAGTTATTTAAGGTATTTGTACGCATTGTATCATACATTTTTTTAAGAAAATCACCTGTTTTTAAGAAAAATGTGCATTTTTCTTAAACGAAAATTCTGTTTCATGTCTCATAATGAAAAATTCTCGCTTAGTTTGTCCCTATTTATTCCTTAAAAATATTATTTGACTCATTGACGGTTAAAATACATAAAAAAAATCACTAAAAAGACAAACATTTTTAAAAATACGTCATGTCAAAGTCAAAAAGTCCAAAATAAAGAAAAAATTTTTGAAATTTCAATAACTTTGTAAATATCAACTTTCGGATAGGGGATGCCATGAAAAATATTACTGTAAATGAGGTCTACTTTCTATCTTCCAAAGGAATGTATCGAATTTCAGGTCACCCTGTATAACAGTGCACACTTAAAAATTATATGAATTATGGGCGATGTTCGACCACAGGGCTTCCAGTAATAGATAAATACGAATGGATGTTACTATGATGTTACCTAACTCAGCTGCTCAGTAAAATTAAAAAAGTAGTGGCATAAACACATCGATTGTGATGAGTGACATCACCACTCATTACATTTGTGATGCTCATTACGCAATCGAGGTCATACAGTACAAACGTAAGCGCACCTTGTTTCATCTATATTAATCGTTAACCGTGCATAATATACATATACCTATTAGGGAATATGCATACAAAAGAAAATTTACTTAAAACATAAAATGTAATATGTAATATTAATATAAGGCTGGAAATTTAAAGAAACGGCGAAAAAAAACGCCAATATCTGTTATAAAATGAGCGAGATATGAGAGATCAAAGTTCTCTTTCTAGCCAAACGAAATTCGGTATGAACTTTCTATGTAAGTCGTGTAATGTCACGTTACACATAGGATCTCTATGTCTACTACTTTAAATGTTGAATCTTTGTTATTTTGAATAATACATTATAAATGGTTATACTACAAAGTTAATTAAACAACAAAGAAATAAAATCAAAGCCGAAAATGTTGGAAATAGAACACGCTGTGTTATTTACAACATTCCGTGTCGATTCTGTCGAAATTGTTGTTAAATTAACCCAACGTTGTGTTTTACGTTTTCCTCTCTATACGTGTTAAAAATTTGCTACTACAAGAAGAACCAGAATGGATTTCTATATTTAATCCGTATAACACGCCCTCAATATTTATCGCTCATTAAAAGTTATTATCTATACAACCACTGTATTATCCTAAGACAGTTATGGATAAAACAAATATATCTTTATTTTAGAACTCGTTCATATGTCATTTCGCTATTTTTGGCATTAAAAGCACTTTATGCGCTTAATTTTCACTTTGTAGTTAGTACCGTATGTTATTTCGTGCATCTTGTTTTATAATAACAAAGCATTATTAAAATAGGTTCAGCTTATTATTGAGCATGCACGCTAGCGCCACATTTGAGATAAACGCAGTCGTGTATTGCCTTAATGGCTTCTTATGACCGCTTGAATAAAAATAAACGAGACATAGATGTGTTGTAGCTGTTAGACTTTACAAGATTCTTGATCATGTTTTGTCGGTAACACTTTGCAAAGAGAGATTGTACGAGTATGAGTGTCGACATATATAATTCTTCAGATACGTATAAGTTATAATATATTATGTATATGTGGTTTACTGGCTACGTACGAAGCTGACAATTCAATCAGTCAATTCACACCGAAAGGAAATGATACGCAACATGGCGCTCCATTTTTATGATAGCCATTCAAAATTGAACCTTAAAGGTCCCACAGACGAGAGGCCGATCGTTTCAGTTAGAACTGACGTCAGTTCGGCCTGAACGGATTCGAGCATATACACGGAGAAAATCGCATCCGACCGAACTGACGTCAGTTCGACCCTTAGATTAATAACGCCTTCAAAGTCTTCAAACAAACGCATCGTACAAAGTGAAGTGAAGCAAGCAACGAATAGATGTAGGCGTATGCATTACATACCGACACGCACACAAACAAAACTTTAAAGTTGTGGAGTGTGTACTCTTAAAAATGGAATTATTGTATTTGTTTTTCTTAATATTGTGAGATGTAAAAATATAACTTATATTTCATTTTAAAGAATCTAAACACAATTTGTGAATTTATTTATATTATACTCGTATTAAGGCATATATTAAGGATTATCTTAATATATACGGGCAATACTATTAATTGATAATTTAAAAAATCAGAAAATATTATAAAACTTTGTCTTAGTTGCAACTATTAGTTAGCCATGAAAATTTTGAAATTAATTTATTTTTACTAGTAACACTTTTATAATTACAATATGGCAGCAAGATGGCGACATAATATGATTTTATTTTAAAATGTTTTTAACATTTGACTTAATACAAGTCAAATTGTTCGGACATAACATTTCATACTTACATATGAAATGTTGTCCGAAGCTTTTTTAATTCTTTTCCGATGCATTGTGACACCCAATAACGACACAAACCGTCATAATGTTTTGAATAGTCGGAGATGTATGCACTAGCGCTTGACCTTGACAACTGACGGGTCGTTCGAACAAACTGAGCCGATATGGCTCAGTATCATTTACTTCACTTTTCATGCGCGTACTCGGTTTCTAGGCGTTTTAATCTATGGTTCGGCCTGAACGGATTCGAGCACATACACGGAAAATTGCTGCGAGCTTCGGTAGTGTTTTTAGGGTTCCGTAATACTTAAGGAACCCTTATAATTTCACTCTGACCGTCCGTCAGTCCGTCTGTCCGCCGCTCTCCTAGCATCTGTAATAACTTTATGACGATAACTTTTGTAGTAATTCAAAGAAAACCTAGTTAGATAGTTACGAAACCCTCCTTAGACATGTTATTGATCAGTTTAGGCTATTATTTTACTTATTAATTGTATTTTACTGCAATTGTAATCACGCTATCGACGAAACCGAATTATTATGTCATACTTTATTCTCTTTGTTTTATAGTAATAGTCTTTAGATTGTATCAACCATAGTGGCTGTAAAGTTTTAAATACTTCAACGAACTTGAGTAAATTTCTTTAGACCACGTGCCATTTTTAGGGTTCCGTACCCAAAGGGTAAAAACGGGACCCTATTACTGAGACTTTGCTGTTCGTCCGTCTGTCGCCTTCTTATACCGGGATAGCTCGACAGTTAAAATTTTCACATAATATGTATGGTGTAAGTATTTCTATTGCCGTTGTAACAACAAATACTAAAAACAGAATAAAATGCCCCCCTGAACCCCTCCTGCCGACTCGCAATTGTCCGGTTTTATTTTACACTCGAATTTTATTACCATCAGTTACGTTCAGTCTATCCGTACAGGTCAGAATTAATATTGCCAACTTAGTTGTTTTACAAAGTTTTACTAAATTTTGTATTTTATTCCCTCATTAGTAGGAATTTAGATGTTAGTAGTGGTTTTGTAGAAAATAGCTAGACAGTAATCATAATATACAAAATGGTCTGATTCTATGTAGTACACATATGCACATAGTAGCACGCATCCGTAAGTCGCTTAAAACTACCGATTTAATTTCTATATACGTAATATTTCCTACTATATTTTTTTAATTTAACGGTTAAATATTATAACTGAAAATTTCTGTATGTTTTAAACACAAAATCCTTAAAAAAACTTTTAGGGATTCCTAAGTTTAGTAGCTTTTTTATATTTAAAGGTACTCTTTTAGTAGTTTTTAGTAGCAAACGACGCGAGTTTAGTAGTTTCGCAAAAACAGAGTTGGCAACACTGGAACGAATCGCTTCAGTCCATACGGCCGACTGATGCGATCTCGAAATTGCACACGATACGATTTTGCATCCGTTCAGGCCGAACTGAAGGAAAACCGGACCGTGTATGGGAACCTTATTCATTAGGTACACAAAAACACACGTTTCATTATAAGAGTTCGAAATCCGAATGTCATGTTGCACCGCGCTGCATAGCGCATGAAACGTGTGTCTTTTTGTGTAGTGAATAAAGATTGAACTTTCAATAGCTTCTCAATTCTTAAATATTTTCAAATTCTTATATCGTATCGCGTATCGTCGTAGTGTGAATTGATCCTTGGGTTGATTGGTTTCGAAGTTGTATATTCTTCAGATAAATCTCTTAACAGGATACAGTAGGAAAAAGGATCAATATTTTTTTTTAAAACTAAAATACCTTTATTACGATGACTACGATGCTGATGATACAAGTCTTACGAGGTTTAATACAAGTGATACGATGAATTTCTTCTCTAGGTTTTTATTTAACATCAATGTACAAGTTTTCCAGTGAAGTATTTACATTCAGCTCGTGATTATTCTCTAAGATATTTACTTTCTACGTCTCTACATTCTTTTTGTATTAAAAAAGGAGCACTTACGCGCTCAGCCACTGAGCGAGAGAGATCGTCGTTACTTTTTAATCTTCTTAATTAGATTGTAATTTGCATTTTAGTACCTAATTTAAATATCACGATAAATTAATTCCACTTTTATCGCCAAATTAAGTATTGGGAATACACAGAACTTACATTTTCTCGAAGATTTTCGAACGCACACAACGATTTTCAAAACACTTTTATTGGAATTAGTACTGAATACTGATGTGAATTTGATTATAGCATACCTAGAATCCAATGTTTGTTTTTCACATGGAGCACCTATGATGCCATCGAAGTATTGACAGTGTCGTTGGTAGGTACTTAAAATTGACCTTGAGTCTTCACTTATGATAAAAATAAATACGTAATTAGGCATAATATCTTTGGTTAAAAGGATTTAGGTAAAGCAGTTAAGTCTGAGACCTAAGCCTAAGCTGGGACTATAATATGACCAGCAATCCGGAAGACCGTAGAAAATTCTAAGCATTGAAAAAAGCACTCTGGACTAATGTGTAAATTCTAATACATTAAAGCTGAAAATCGAACACACAAGTGTCGAGTCGGAGTTTTGCCGGGGATTCAATGTGTGACGTTGTTCTTTTTGTATTTCCTCCAGAAATTTGTGTTATTTCGGTTCTTATTGTTTAATATTGGTAGAATATTAATCATTAAATATTCGTTAACGTGCACAAGTGTGGGCAAGTGGTACAACTTCAAAAAGCGTACTATTTTGTGTTCTCTCCAAAACTCCCTAGGAACTTTCAATAAAGCTTCTACTCAGCTCAGTGAATTGACTGATTTCACTCATTGCCTGCACTGACTATTTATATGGAGTTTGACTAGACTTTAGACTTGACAGAAATACGGTGTTGAAAACTTATACGAGAATCCTATTTACCCGCCTTTTTAACTCGACACTGGCAAATAGTTTTAAGCCGTAACACCATCAATTAATAATGAAAAAAGTGTCAAGTCAAATGTCAATGTCATATATGACAGCTCGACACTCGACACTGCGATTTTCAATGCACTGAATTCTATTTTCAGTGCTCTAAATTGTCCCGGGCCCGCCGGATTCCGGATCATATTATAGTCCCAGCCATAAGTCGGAGACCTAAGCTAAGCTTATGTAAGAGAAAAGTTCGCATTTTTTATAACATCTCTACTTCAACTTTTTTTATCACAACTCAAAACTGAAGCGGATAGAGCTCAAATAAAATTGAGTTCAGTGATTTTATTAGGTTTGCATTATTACTAACGCTTAATTTAAGTTAGTTCTCATATTTTTAATCTATTATGTACCGTACTTATCTAAACGAGATTGACATTTTACTCTTTATCAAAACGTCTCACACAGGTGAAATTCACGTATTTTATGGCCAAACTTGATAAAAACAAAGAAACTTCGATTCAAAAATAGTAACCTAATTTAGACACAAGACATATGACCATCTATTAATGACCTGTAAAACATTTGACACCTATTAATCAGACACCCAGAACACTCGATATAAACAGTTTTGCTAATGAGGTAATTTGCTATTATTTGGAACGTTTGTTTTAACAACAAAGCTTATAGCTTATAGGAGTTTATACCTTTGGGTAAGTTTATTATTTCTGAATAATTAAAACGCTTACATTACTAACGATTTTATAGATACATAGTTTTGAATAGGAGGCCATACTTAAGCAGTTTACTTTTTTTTTAATATTGAAAAAGTTCATACCCAAACCCAATTGCACTCAAGCCGTTACCTATTTCGAAAGAACTTAATATCTATAGCTTTCATATGACACTAAAATTAACTGCGTCTACTTGCTAAACAAAATAGAGCAAAACGCAACAACATTTACGAACTTAATGGAACCAAACCAAATAATTTTTCCAGACAGTTCCCAGCATAAGATTTCAATTAGTCGAAGAGAACTATTGAGTTTTTACTTAACGGGTGAATCTAATAACCAAAAGGCTCGATTTCAACGCTTAATTACGAAAGTTCGGGAAATAACACACTGTGAAGACGAATTACCAAATTTTATCAAAAAAGAGTTCTAGAGCACCCTCAAACTATAGACAAACTACAGCAATATATAGGTGTTAACACACTTAACATAATATTGGCCAACATTTGAGTAAATTTCACCTGTGTGCGTCTGTAACAAATATTTATGTTAAAGCTATTTTGACAGTTGTTCATCTATTTGTGTGCTTACATAATGCACTTTAAAAGCACTCAAGATGAAGGATTTATTTAAAGATATCATCAGAATTCTCTTATCTAACTCTTCGGTGCGTTACGATCAAAACGTATGTCGGATTATAAATATGATAAGAATGTATTTCAATATTAAAAATGACGTCATTAACGTAAATTGTAGTGTTTTTATATTTTCTTTCATTATTTGCTTTCTTGTTTCTTGTTGTTCTTTAATAAAAAAATCAAGTGGGTAATGTGGATATTATTTTGAATGCGAAATTCGATTAGTAATTTATACGTTTACGCTAGAAAGAGATGCAGATGTCAAGTCGCGCCTCTCTCAGATGTCTAAGAAGTTCTTGTTTTAGTATATAAAACTAAGCTTGTAATTATTCCGTAATTTCCGTAGTTTTTTTAACAATCTATTAATTTATTCAATACAAACTGCATTTTGATAAATGACGCAACCTTGAAGCGTTCCATTCACTCTACAATTAATCTTTTGTGTAAATGCAATGTGCATTAAATCAAGTCTAGTTTCCTTTCAAATTTGACAGTTCTTTTTTAAACAACAACAGCTGATATTATACGAGAAATAGCTGTTTGCATTTGGATCGTTTAAAAATCGAGTCTCAGTTTTGCCTTTCGAATTTGACGATTTTTTCAAACACCTAAACTGTTATTATTAGGTAAATGTGAAATAGCAGCGGTTTGCGCTTTGATCGTTTAAGAAAAAGTTAATGAGTTGTGTGGACGTTCCGCTTTCGTGGCCAGCAACGAGAAGTCTGCCGTATCGCCGGTTCCGGGGACGCAAATTATCCTACTGTTCCTACACTTATAGGTGAGGTCGTACTAACGTTTAAATCTGTCACAATATATTATAATATGACATAAAAAAGAACTGAGCTTCAAAATAAATTGTTCCTTTAATTTAAATTAATAAACTGTAACAACAGGTTAAGATTTACCAATGAAATCACTTATTACTCATCTCGAAACTGTACCTACCTTCTCCTGTTTGCATCGCTGGCCGCACAGATTAATTATTTAAAAAAGAACTCGTTCTGAATCCCCCAAATACAGTCGATACCGAACGAGATCGCAAAGGTCTTCGTTGGGAAACCGGTCGCACCAAGTAGGGCGACCACAGACCACGAACGCTTTTTTGCATGTAAAACGATACATCTCTGTGCAAGGCTAATGCAATTGCGTTTTACACAACATTTTAAAACTGAGATCACGCGATGAAACCGCGAAACTGGCTAGTAATAAAAAAAAAAAAGTTTGACATTTGATATTCTACTCCTTCTTTTGTTCTTCGTAACAAAAATAATGGCCAGAGAAGCCAATTTTTTATCCGCAGTTTCAAATATCTAAGGCATTATTTATAACTATTATTGATATTGGATGCTACAAACCTTTGATGTCCCTTTGCAGGGCAGGCGATAGAGATGCATTGCTTAGAGCCACCTCAAGCAGATTGATGTTTTCCCCACATCTTGTTACTACCTCCGTCTGTGTACCAGAAAAATTACTTTGTCATTGCGTCCTTCATCAGGCCATCAGCGCGAAAATTGCACACAAAAAACCGCATGCAAAAACAAATAACATCGAAATAAAAATATGAAATATAAATGATGTTGCTGTTGTATATTAGTTAAATATAAGTACAATACTAATTACGCTTATTTTGCGCGGATGCCTTAATTGTGCCAGAATAGTTAATAATATAAAAACTTATTTTCATATTCAATTCAACAAATTATACTTTAAAATTACAAAATTTCCGTTTACCGTCAACAATAACTCACAAAAAACGAACACAAAGAAATTAACTTCAGTAAGACGTGGAATATATTAGACGTATAATATATTGCAATTTTTTTCTCAACATAATACAATTTACCAAGTAAAAGATGATGCCAAAAATAGATTAGAAAGCGAGATAGCCTAATATCTATGTTTCAGCTGAACTTATTTTTTTTATCTTTAAAAAAGTAATTGTCGATAGAGAAGGGTGTTAATTGACTGAAACTCCATGTTTAATTGCAAATTATTGCATTTATTTTTAAACAATTATACAAATATCACTTTTTACATTTATTAGTTATCAATTAACAACCTAGCCCTAATCAACATAATTATATAAGTACAATCATTATAAAGTTATTATGCGAGATACGGAGTTCAGTCGAGGCGCTTGTAATGAATATTAATGATGAAAAAACCCTAAACGTAAGTAAATTTAACTAAATAAGTGATAGTAACTAAACAAAAACTTTTCCCTTCCCGCGAAAGAATTGTCACGAATGTCATTTTTGACATACGTCAATTCTTTTTTTATAATGATTAGTATTAACCACTGGCTGTCTCCCATTATACCACCCACTTTTTAGATATAAAGTGTATTTCCTTGATATACCTACAAGTTAGATGTGTTCTAGCACCGTATAGCCATAAAAGGAAGGTAAAATGTAAATAAAAATTAAAGGCAGTTAGTAAAAAAAACACAAACACAATCAACAAACACTGTTAGTAAAAAAAAACCTCAAAACACTCGACAGTTGTGATAGGGAGTGATGCAAGTCTTCACTTTTTTTTATAAATAAATATTAGTTTTTTATTATGATAAGTTAAATGCAAAAAGTGAAACCATGCTATAAGCGGTTGTATATACTTAAATTAATTTTATAAAGTACATATCACGTTTATTTGTATGTAAGTTTCGTATGACTCGCTGTGTACGTCAACAATTGCAATTTGTACATTACCTATCTCACACTAAAATGACTATAAACTAATTGTGCGTAATGTCAAGACGTATCCTGTTGCTCATTTAACCAAAAATAATTATTTGTGTGAAAAAACATGAAGTGGGCAAATCTTAAAGGGAGTTTATAGGAAATTGGACAAGTCTAAAAAAATACGAAAAAAATTATTCGCATCTAGTTAAATGTGGCTTCAGTCTGACAACCCCAGCGAGTCTCATACGCGCACTCACACACGTAATAATCACACAAGCCCAAGCCATATGTCATTGAAGATGTATATATACTATCACTAGTATGGAAAAGGCGGCGACGGCCAGACAAATCCTGGTCCGCAAACATGCACGTTTAGCCAAACACTGGCCTTCCTCGTCGGAATAGCTACTACTGTAATCTATATCGAATTTCCTTACGTAGTCGAAAGCGCGAAGCAGATCGGGCGACGCGTCCTGACGGGCCATGAGCGCTTCGGTCGCTTCCAACTGGCTGCTGGATCTCCGCACGAGGGATCTTACTTCGTCCGTTTCCGAATCCGAGTCCCTCCAATTCCTCCTGTGCTTCGGCGAGGACGATTCGTCTTCGGAATCCACGCTCTCCGTTGATCTCCTCCTGAGCTCGGAAAGAGCTATCTTCTGTAATTCCGACTCGCCATTCTCCTTGCGTCTTCTACTTAGGGAATCTAAGATATCAGGTCGGTTGTTCACTTCTGTGTACTCTAGCGAGCTGTTCACTTCGTCACTGGTTAGGTTTGAGCTGTGACGTCTCCGACTTAACGCTTGGATATTCAGAAGATCGAATTCAGGCGAACGCTTGTTACTTTTACGTTCGCTCTCAGATGGCTTGCGTCGTCTCGCGCCATCGTTGCTTTCTATGCTCGTATTATTTCTAGATCTTTCCAAACTGTCCAAAAGCGACTTCTTCCTTTCGGCACTGGACATGGACTTTTTGGGTTTTCTGGAAGGGGCTTCGACGGGGGAATTTCTGGTGGGTCTTTTGTAGCGCGGTAGGCTTCGCTCTCTCGACATATCTGAGGGTGGTCGCCTTCTGCGAGTGCCGCTGGGGCTCAGGTCGTGTTGGGCGGACAGGCTGGAGCAGCAGTCGGACTGCGAGTCGAGGAAGGCTCGGTAGTCGTCCCCGAATTCCAACAGTCGTCGCGCCGCGTCAGAATCCGGTGCCTCTGAGTACGGCTCCGAGTTGTACTTTTCCTGTTGACAAAAACATCATCCGTGAATATTTATACCATTTTTTAAGTCTTGCGACACATTCGTGACGATGTTTCGCAACGATTTGTGATACACACGATTGATAAAACTCCAGACTTTGGCTTACACCGTTAAAACGTTACGTGTGTAGCGGGCGTAGGTAAGTAGAAAAGTTTATTGATAAAATTTATTTTGGTTCTTTTGTAAATAAACAGATATCTTACATTGAATGTTCTTATTTTAAAGGCCCTATTAGTCTAACTCCAAAGCAGTTGTTGCATCAATACATTTCCCAAAAATGATATTTCCCTACAACCATTATACTGGGTGTATTGTTATCCGAATGAAATATTTTACCCCAAAATTAGGCTATACAGTACGTAAACTTAATGACAGTATGCATAGCTAAAACATTTTCGTAATTTACAGAAAAATAACAAGAATCACATTAATTCCTGACAACTCTCATTACGCCCGGCCGCCGTCACTCAACCGTCATGCAATATCGACCGCGCGGATAGGAATCGACTTTAATACTATCACATTTCTCGAACATATCTTTGTTTTGATTACACGTTGTATTTTATCAATAGAATGTTCACATTAGAATGTTACATGTTTTTACAAAGTAGATGCTACATAAGAAGTAATACTCACTTGATAGAAATCCCAGGCCTGCTCCGAGAACGAGCTGTGTCCCTCCGTACCAGCCGTCACACTCTTATCGACATCGGAGTCTTTGTCCACGGATAAGTCCCACATTTGACTCGGATCCCCCAGGCTCAGGGTCAAAAAAGTCCGTTCCCTCTCCATGCTTCTGGTAAGTCGAGGTCTAACCTCTCCGCCATCGGGACCAATTTTGAAACTAGGCACCACCGGTTCGGCCTCGTTTTGTTCGGGAATGGCACTTTCTTGGTCTTTCGATGATATGTGGGTCTTCTCTATGCTCCGCCTGAGGTTCGCGATGGTGGCCAGCTGTTGCTTGATGAGTTCCTCGTCGCTGTCGTTACCAGACGTTGATGTTGTGTCAAACCTGTGGAGTTGTCACATAATTACCCCCCTCACTAATAAAAATATTTGCACAACTGATTAGATATTCAATGTTGCTGTATTTATCTGATACGATTGAAAAGTCACTTGACAGACAAAGACAGCAAATATGAAAATAGCTTACCAGTTGTGTAAATATTTTTAATTGGATGTGTAGCATTCCCATGCTGGTATTTTTAGGACTTAATACATTAACTTAAACAGAAATTAAAGCCGGAAGGCAATATTTCACGTTATCAAAAGTAACTAGGATAATATTAATACTAGTAGGAAATAATTAGAAACATATTTATAAAAGCTACATATAAAGTAATTAATAGTAAGTAATTTCTTTTTAAAATTTGACTTTAGCCGAATGATTTCAAAACTAAGGATGGGCTATGACAGCAAAAATCTTCATACAAGCAAAAGTTACGCCATGTTGATTTCAGAAAATTTTGACAATTATTTAAATTTGACAATGAGGACTGACTATATACTGCAGAACGTAAATCTCAAATGAACGTAAATATCAACATGACAAATGTCAAACCTCAGCTGCCCCAAACAACCCCAAAATTGGGGCAGTTTAAGTATGGACACTTTTTGCCTCGACACGCCTCGTCTATAAGATGGAATTCTATGGGTTACTTTATTACTATTTCTAACGCCTCTTTGAAGGCAAAACAAACCTCGGTGTAATACCGTGGTCTCAGCCTCCTTTGGCCTGAGGCCACGGTATTACACCCGCCAATTATATTATTACTATTGGTGTAGTATCTACTACTAATATAAATGTGAAAGTTTGTGAGCATGGATATGGCTTCCATCCGGAAGGAAGGATGGACGGATGGATGGATGATGTTTGTTACTCTTTAAAGCAAAAACTACTGAACGGATTTCAATGAAATTCGGTATGATAGTAGTTTAGGCTTTGGATTAAAACATAGGCTACTTTTATCCCGAATAAGCACAGCATTCCCGTGGGATACTGTATTTACGCGCGTAAATATAGTATCCATATTTACGCGGGTGGAGCCGCGGGAAAAAGCTAGTATATCTATATTTTCACTAGTAGCTTTAGTAGCCTACCTATTCTTCCTACTAGTGGCCGGATCGCTGGCAGCACTGCGCTCATTCTTGTACTCAATCTCTGGACTCAGCCGGCCGCAGAACGACAGAGACTTGACCAGCCTCTCCCTGCGCGTGGTGTTGTTGTTCCGTCGTAGCTTCAGCCGCTTGCGCCGCAACCAGCACTGCTTGTCGTTGGTCTCCACGCACGATGTGCAGGCCTCAGTCATGGTGTTTGTGCTTGACACGTGGCCCTGAGGATAAGGTATTATGTTATTTACAGATTTTATAACATGGTTTTTATCACATTTTCGTGTTGTGTTGAGAATTGCTAAGGATATACATACACTAATATTTAATCATCCTTCTAAACATATAAGCAAATGACACAATTTTCACAAACAAAAAATGTGACCTATGATTTTAGCTTTTACAAAAAATTATAAAAATAGAACCTATTGATGTGCTTTTCTTATTATTGATGCGCAATAAAGCCTTCAAACTAAAGATTTACTGCGTTTTTTATATTTAAAATAAAATGATTAGTTATTATTATTGGTAAAGTAACAAATTATTCAAAACTAGCTATCTCCACACACGTTGTTCCGTCTTAACTATGAACTGGAATATATAAATAACTATTCCTACACCGCCAATATTTCTCACCGTTTAAACCTTCCCTTAACTTTCACAATTATTTCAAGATCAAAATAAGCCAAATCGGACCAGACGTTCTCGAGTTTTATCGAGACATTGGAATTGCAATCCATTTTTATGTAGCAGAAGATGTATATAAGGAGGTTATCACGATTATGGGGTCTATATTTAAGACTCCCTGCTGAAAATCTCAGCACGCAATATACCTGTACTGTAGTAGAACTGCCTCGCAACTTGGAGCTCGAGTTGGCCGGCGTCACCCTCTGCGGCGACGCCAGGGTGTTGAGCGCGGACTCCGATATAGACATGTTGTGTATTTCCGAGGTGGGCGTCTGCAGGGGGCCGAGCTGCGAGAGACAGGACACCGACCACGGCCTCGCGGAAGACCCGCCGCGTTTCTTCCGCAGTTGCACCTAGTTAGTGATTGATATAAGCACGCACATAGAGATGGGGTGTAAATGATGATGAGAAATATTAAAAATATTGTAACAATTTGTGGCTTATGTAGATAGAATAGCGATCGTTTTTCTTTGCAGAGTGAGCCCAGTTTCGCTGCAAAGCAAGGTCAGTATCGTTGAAAAGAACCCAGCTTCGTCGCAAAAAGAGCTCAGTCTCGTTACGAAGAGAAACTGCATGAACCGCCTAGCACAAAAAATTGATAACAACGTATTCGTATCGTTATCGAATGAGAATGAGGGCTAACGCGAGTGAATTCGCCGCCAGAGACGCTGGTGTAGCGTGACGTCTTCGAAATATCAAATTACATTGTTTTTGTGGGCGGGAGTTTGTTTCCGAATGAAATTTGAGAATATTTTGCCATACGCGACATTCATTATGGAAAATACGAGCTAAGGCTCAATGATTGTCTTTGCATTAAAAGCGGAGCTGAGAACACAGGCTTATCTTTCGGAAACATATGGCCCCCTTATTTTCCAAACAAAACGGGACTGCGCAACACTGGGGCATGCTTGTTTATATTTTTACAGGTTTTAAGGTTTTAAAAATTATCTACAGCTTTACAGTATACCTTAGACAGCTATGCCACACTCTACAGTGGCCGGGTCACCGTTTTCGTGCTCGCCAGTGGGAGCCACTTCATTCTATGAAAACCATGACATGCAGCGCATTGATGACCACGTTGCTGTCAATTGTTCGTGCTAAGCTCATGCTGATTTATGTTTATTTCTAGTCATATGGGGTACGAATAAATGAATGTGCAAAGTATCGTATTGAGGATACACTGGACACAAAATTATATTTGTGCTTTATAAAGTTAGTTACCATTAAACAAGTTGCAATTTATGCTTTAGTTACCAAAACATAAAGTTTAATTTACCTTGAATCACCACAATGAAACTTATGCTTTGCGTTGCAAATAAAGTCCAAATTACCTTGGCCTGGTGTGTAGGAGTGACGGTGCAGGTGGAGGTGCTCATGTCCATGGAGGAGTGGATGTTCCTCTCCTCCGAGGTGAGGGACGTGTCGACCTCGCTCTCTGTGGTGTACTCCCCTGACGCGTCGTAGCTTTCCGCACACTGGTGATTAGAAAAGCCGTTTTAGTGAGACTATATTGTCCGGAATCCGGAAAGCCGGAGATAATTCAGAACACTGAAAATAGAACTCTGCGGTAATACAACAGAGGTGAAAATCGAACACACAAGTGTCGAGTCAAAAGTTTATGTCACATATGACAGCTCGACACAAGACACTTCGATTTTCAACTGTATTAGCGCAGAGTTCTATTTTATTCATTTAATTGTGAGAGAGCCACGCTTCGGGCCTCGACCGGGTAAATACCACGGCCTCACATAAAACCGGCGTGAAATATAGCTTGCGTTGTTTCGCTGAGTGAGTTAGGTTACCGGAGGCCTAAGGGGGTTTGGGGATTTCAAGGACTAGGAACGCAAGTCGCAACACCAGAGGAGTTACACTTGTAGCGTCCATGGGCGGCGGTAATCGCTAACGATCAGGCGATCCGTCTGCTAGTTTCCTGATTTATTTCATAAAAATAAAAAAACAGTTCTCTGAATTTTTCCGGGCCCGCCGCCGGATTCCGGATCATATAGTCTCCCAGCCTAAGGGTCTGTTCACACCGCGACGATACGCAGCAATGCATTTTTATCAAGATAGCTATTCAAAGTTGAATTATCGATAGCAAGAGCAATAAGGGGCCTTTCACACTAGGGCGATTGCAGCGCAACGGCCAGCCACGCAAACGGCATACTATATTATATTGAATATGAATATGATGAAAGTGCAATGGCCGCCAAAAATGTAGTTGTTGAATTCGCTGCATTTGCCCTACTGTGGAGTGTGGACCCTGCAGTGGTCTTAGGGTCAGTTCACACCACTTGATGATGTGAAGTGAGATGAAGTGAGAAGAATAACTTGGAAATCGAAAACCAATAAATACACTTTCAATAGTATGGCTCATCTAAGGCTTCTGTTTAAATTGCAATCAAACATTAAGTCCTATGGTTTCCAGTTTCCACTGAATAATTTCAAAATTAATGAAGAATTGAAGCCTTGTAGAATAAATCAGAATACATAGGCAAAAACTTGAAGGCTGGATAATTAAGCATTTACAGTAAAACCATGTCGCTAATGGCCCTGGACAATCTTCGTTTTTCTATGAAAATGACAGACGATGTATGAAAAACGATGATTGCTGAAAGACATTGAGGTCGTGGACGCTTCTGTAGTCTGTACATAAGTAGTTTCTGCAGTCTTCCTGAATTTGGAAAATCTATAGAGGCATTGTATCAAATAATTTATAGCCCCATAGGCTGACGCACTATATTGTCCGGAATCCGTAAGACCGGCCCGGCCGGGGAAAATTGACAGATTTGAAAATAGAACTCTGCGCTAAATTAATAGAGCTGTTAATCAAATGTGTGTTTGATTAACACCATCAATTAATAATAAAAAAAGTGTCGAGTCAAATTTCAATGTCATATATGACAGCTTGACACTCGACACTTCGATTTTCAACTCTATTGTATTAAGGCAGAGTTCTATTTTCAGTGCCCTGAACTCTCCCGGGACCGCCGGATTCCGGATCATAAAGTCCCAGCCTAAGTCATAAAAAGCGGGCAAGTGCTTGTTGGACAAGCGTACGACGGGTTCCGTGCCATTATCTATACAACTATTATTACTAATATCGAGCACTAGTAAAAATATCGAGCAAAAGATAGCGAAGTATCAAGGTTTCTGTACGGGTCCCTCTTAAATATTAATTGTACTCTGTTTATAGTATTATTAAAATTGCAACTGTCCAGCTATCACTGTTCACGATAGACTGGAGAATTTGGTATGACAGTAGTTTAGTAGGAGTTAGACTCTGGATTAATACATAAGCTACTTTTTATTGCAGGAAAATGTACGGTTTCTTTTTGCGCGAACGTAGTAGCGAGCAATATCTAGTCATTTAGAAGTTTGACTAACTGAGTTTATGTTCAATCGAGTAAAAAAAACGTCTATCTCCCGACTACGGCGCAGCCGAAAGGAAGAGTGATCTTGCCAGTTTATGTATGTATGTTTGTTCCACCGTAGCGCCAAAACTACTGATCCGATTTAAACGAATGAGGTGTCAATAGATTCGTAATAATAGCCCCGGGTAACGTAGGCTGTGTAATTTACTAATTTACGTAGTCGGGTCACAGTTTTTTTTTTATTACAGTTATTTAAGAAAAAAGGTTTCTTTTCATACCTGATTATTGTCGTTCTTGTTGTCCGTACTCTGGTTCAGCCACTCTTTGATCCTCGACATTTTCGCCCGACTCTTCCCATCTTCGTCGAACATAATCGGCTTCAAGTTCCTCGCACCTTTCTTCTTTGCCATTTGCTGCTGCGCTTGCTTCTGCACCAATTCCTCTGCCTGTATCACCAGCCTCTCTATACTTTTGCATCTGTCCAATCTCAGTAGGTCCGGAGTTGACGATTCTAGCTTCGGTTTCGGCGATGGCGCTTTTTCCTTATCTATGGGCAGCTCGCATTGAATTTCAACTGATGACGTCATTATATCTGTAGAGTCTTCGTTGCCGATTTTAGGTCCATCTACGTACGTCCATTCCTCCTCCGATGATTCATCTTGTGACTTATCGTCTACCATTTGCCTATCTGAGTCTGTATCGTGATGTCTGAAGTAGAATGTGGCACAGTTTTTAGATTTTCTATCTGATTGGTTAAATTTTGAGCTGTCGACTGGTTTCTTCCTTTTTATTACTGTCGGTGGTGTCTTTACTTTTAATATGTCGTTTTTCATCGGCGAACTCACTTCGACTCCTGCAATGATATGAACAATTGTTTTAATGTTTTTGTTTGATTTCGATGTAACAATAGTGTTTTCTTGACGTGACCGCATAAAAACAATGTGTCATTGTTAAAATATTATTCTCCTAGACTCTATACGTATGCATATCTTCCAGTAGAAAGTATAGACAATATGCTTCGAGAAGTAACATCTGCTGTGAAAGTTTGTGTGTAAACAAAGTCTTAATTAAATACCGGATTTAAGAAGGTGTTGCTCTAATGGATTTAGGAATGCGGGTTAGTTTTCTTTCTCAGAATCATTAGTTAGTAGATAAAAGAAATGAAAACAATACATAAGGATTTTAAGTATTGAATATCAAAAACTAATTTGGCTTAAGTATTTTTGGAACACAAATTATTGACGATATGTTAAGAGTAATTTCGTTTCTTGATAATGTAATAAGAGTTAGAAAGAATATGAGCATTTTTAAACAAAAAGCGACAATCACTGTAGAAACACTAGAAATAAGCACACGCTAGATATACCGGTGATCAGACTAAGTAAAGTAAGCAAATCCTTTAAAGGTCAATGTATACTATACCATATAATCCCGGAAAACATTCAAAATCTTTCAATTAATAAAGCATATAACTGTACAACGGTGATGGGATGCCCGAGAGGTTGCTTTATAGGGTCAATGATTTTATTGACGATCGCACACTATGGGAATAGGGTGGCTACCAGCAAGGCTGCTTCTATGTAAATATTTCTCAGTGTTGACAGAGATCGTAGTTACTATGTATCTGACTTTTGTTATTAAATAGACTTAGTTTTCATATTGTAAATATATTTAAAAATAATAATTTTCCATCTTTTAGCTAAAAGATGGTCCCGTTCGAGTTTCTTACGCCGGCTCTTCTCGTCGGGTTAGTTCCCGAACCGGTGGTAGGAACCACGTAGGACATAACCTATATGGAAATAAAACTTTTTTTGATTTTTTACTAAATAACTAAATACTATTTACTAAACCTAATTTACTAAAAGACACAAGGCTCGTCTATATTTGCAAATGTATAAATAGTCAATAAAGTGACAGTCCATCATAATAGGTATAAAGAAAATTAATTTAATTAACATTTAATTAAGTTTTACACGCACAGCTTTTTATAAATTAAATACTTGTGACCAAAATTATTGTTTGAATCTTCCTAATATTGTTGTTTTATAGTTTTCCCCAGATGGTTGACTGTCAAACCTATCACGACGATACTTGACAGCAACTGTCGTTGGTGAGACCACTCAACCTAAGCTACGGTCTTATTTGTATAGAACTTTGAGACCTTAGACTCTAAGGTATATCATATATCATAGAGTATCCTTTCCACGGGTTTCTCTGGGGGCGGGTCAGCCGCTTAGCGTAAGATGATGCCCCCAGAAACCTACGTCCTCACCGCCTGTTTCATCCCAATGTGAGGAGAATTGGGATGAAACACGAGCGGCGTAACTCCGACTGTAGCCCGCTGCAGGTCTACTGGTCCACTCACCGTCGAGCTGGTCCCCGGCCGGTACGGTCTGGTCGGTGCGCCTGCCACCGCCGCCGTCCACGCTGGGCACGCGCCGCTCGTCCGCCATGTCTCGTGCACGCTCCGACTCGCAGTCCGACCCGAAACCGCGCCACTGGTACGTTAGCGCATAGTCTTGTTCCTCCTAGAAGTGATGAGGGTTTTTAGGGAGCCGAACGATCACCACTGCTCATGAACAGTCGTACTTTGAGACGTAGGTAGGGCTTGCAAGTTGCAGAGGCTTGCTTCGCTTAGTGAAACACGAAGCAAGTCAAGTTTGTCGTATTGCCAATTCTCATAATGGCACTCGCACAGTTGTTTTTTCTTTTTTTGTATTTCTTAATGGGATTATTGTGAGAACGACATTAAAAATAAATTAACCATTATTAACCCTTGAGATCACTGACATTAATGAGTCGATCTTAATTCAACGGCAATTTATACCCCAATTAAGTAGCAGCAGCCAAAAAATAAAAACCTAACGCTTATTTTTTATTTCAACAATCACAAATATTATTATTTCTGCAAGAATAATAACACTGTTTTAAAACAAAATATCGCTTCTATAAGTCATAATTTTTAGTAGCGATTACATCATTCGTATGTCTCTTGAAGTCTACTGAATATTGAAACAATCATCGGACTTACTACATCGAGCAAATTAACCTTAAAGTGAGCACTTGAAAAATCCTTACCTCCGAGGCGGACTGTCTGCTATCCTCCGAAGCGTCTCTGTGTCTGTTCACCGGAGTCCTCTGCCGTCTGGGAGACCCCCTTCTACTAAGTCTTGGTTGTTTTAGAGCTGGCTCGTCGTCACTATCGCTGGCTACTTCTGCTGGCACCAAGTTCTGGAAAATTGTTCCACTGTCATCAAAAACACGTATGAATATTCGAAGGTCATATTATAGACATAGAAGCTACCTCTGTCGCGGTCGGTATGATATGAGATACAATATCCATGCCTTGGGCAAACATGTAGAAATATTCTACAGACATTTTAGTTTTCTGTTTAAAATGCAACACAATTGAGTCTCTATTGTATACGTGCGTTCTGGTGTAGAGGAAATATATGTTTGCGGTGAACTATTTTTGCAAACATGAGTAATGTATTGCATGGTCATTGTCAGTGCGAAATTCCTTAATCCTTACACGTTTAGTACAAGTATTAATTAATATTGCTTGGTAACAACAAGTGCTTTCAAGCAATATTTCAATAGCAATTCAAGCGTTTCTTATATATCACTAGACGCCTTTCACTATTTATGGATTGAGTTTAAAAATAAATGTTATAATTTTATGCAGCAACTAGCTGTTGCTCGCGGCTCCGCCCGCGTATATACAGTATCCCACGGGAACACTGTACTTTTTGGGTATAAAAACCTACACATAGGTTTTTATAACACTATCCAGAGCTTAAACTGCTACCATACAAAAATTCATCGAAATCCGTTCAGTAGTTTATGCGTGAAAGGGTAACAATCTTTCACGCATAATCATCAAAAACATCCATGCATCCATTCTCACAAACTTTCACATTTATAATGTTCGGCTTAGCGCTTAAAGTATTTATATTAAAAGCAAGAACATTCATTTTCATTCAAGGATTTAAATAAAATTAAAACAAAATTATGTATATAAATAAAATTGAATTGTCCATAAATTACTTTAGAATCCAAATAAGTTAACCCTAAACAGCCTTGGGGTGTAATATTTCTAACATTTTATTAAATTAGGTCAAACGTATCCAAATAACCACAAATCACAACAAATCCCTCGCAGACGTTTAATGGTTATTTATATTGCTAGTGTAACCCTACATTTTATTAGAGAAATTTATTCCCGCGGTCTAAAAGGCCATTCTCAATGGTACTTAGGGTTGACAATGAACGGCAACGGGGGGTTGATTGGGTTATTGTGACACGAGAGAAAATATTAGCAACGGGAGGGTTAAGTGTCTAGAAGGCTGACCAAAAACGTGTTATGAAATTAAAATTGTTAATTCCATTAACTTTTGTGGCCAAAAGAAACAAATCAAAGGCTGATGTTCATTATTTTTGGCCGCGTAGTGTATACTCCCATACACTCACCTGGTTCTCACTCTTCGCGAGACACGCCTCGAGATGACACTGCCACTCGATGGCCCTCAGGTACAGCAGATGCCAGCGGCGCTCGAGCGCGAGCGCGTCGTCGCCGCACAGCCTCACCACGGAGCTCACGATGCGGCTGTGGCATTCCACGTCGCGTTGCAATACCTGGGGACAAGTAGGTGCGGTTAGAAAATGCACAGAAGGTTGGTAGTTGGTACCTAGGAGAAGTAGACAAAGGCACCGTGCTAATAAATAAACTCATGAACTAGGTTCATGTGACCGTGACCACGACTCGTTGCAATACCTGGGGACACGCAGGTGCAGTTACATCTGCAGTAGGCAAGTGAAGTAGACTACAGTCTAAAAGTTGGGACATTAGTGGGCAGTGGCCGAAGATGAAAACTACGATCTCTGTCAACACTGTGAAATATTTACATGGAAGCCTTCAGGCAGTGCAAATATTTGTGGGCTACAATAATAATCATTATCTATCAGAGATGAGCCAACCTAATTTTTGTTTTAAAAAAGTTCTTTTGTTTTTAGTTTCATATTAGGTATGTGACTTTATAGTTTTAATAATTTTTGTGTGTTGAGTTGTTGACGCCTTCATGGTTCAATGGTTTAGATCTTGGCTCTCGACTCCGGAAGTCGTGACTCGTGGGTTTGATCCCCACGTTGGAATAACAACAATAAGTTGATTTTAAGTCTGGTTAGGACAATGCAGGCTGACCATCTGATTACCTGTCTGCCAAGAAAGACGAAGCTTTGGATGGGTATGTAAAAAGTCGGACCTGCGCCTGATCTCTCGCTAGTCATATCGGTTTTATCCGTCCACTCACCACTGGGTACGAGAGTAAAGGAGAAGTGCTCTTGTGCATTGCGCACATACTTGGGCACTATAAAATAACACCTGTATAGTGTATAGCTGGACCGGTTTAATTGAACTCGGTCACTGTCACCAAAATCGGTGTGGAAGCAATAATTTTTAATTTTTGTGTAAGAAACAGTTTATGAACATTGAACTAGGTATATTTATGCATCTCTTATTAGGTTTGTAAGAACACATGTAAACTTTTTTGGGAAAGATTTTGTATACCGGTTTTCAATTACTGGTGTTTAATTAATTGGCAGTTAGGAGTTTCATTTTATTTAAGAATTTAATATCTTTAGTATATTTACGTAGGTATTTAATATTTATAAAATTTACAACAAAAAATTTCGATATTAAGAAACAGCTAACGATGATTCCTATTTCCATATTCAAGGTTATTTCAATTTAAAGGTAAAAAAAGTATGAAATAATTTAATCTTTGTAAATTTATAAATAAAACCTCCTTGGACCTAAAGCACATAATATAGAAAATATTTATATAGGCACTTACGTACAAAGAAACAGCTTCCAAAGAACGATCCAAAGAACACTGGCGAATCCTGCCCGATTTTGCCATCAAGAGCGGCTAAGTTTCGAACATATGTGGTTTTATAGTACTTGCTTAAAAAGTTGTTATATTAAAAAATATATATCATATTTTTAGGACTTGGGAATCTATCTATACAAGTCTATGGTTATCATGCTGTAAATTGACAATTTGAGTCGTAAAAGCTCCATCTAGTGACCCAGTAGATTTATTTTAATAGCTCAGCAGTTTCCTACTAGTTTTATGAAGAAAAAAAAAACTTGGGGTGTGAAATAGATCCTTCTATACTATTTATATACTAAGAAAAATAATTATTATGTTTTTGGTTTTCGTAACGCGAAAGCGTTATCCATCATTTTTCGGTTAGCATATTGCGTTTCCAAACAAACTAGTTATTAATTTCATTACGTAATTGACATCTCAAATAATAGATGTCGCTTTTCCGCACACCGCCACTGGAGCAATATATTGAACAACAGGTAAGGTATATACATACAATCAATTATCTTTTATCCCCCGAGTTCATAAAGTACAACTTTACAATAAATACTTTTTGTAGCCTCGTATTTTAATTACCAGGTAGTAAATGTATGGCGACTTGCCGATCTCCTTTGAAAATTTTGACGTCCCCTTCAACGGCTCACGATTTTTGCACACAATCGTGGACAAACCGTATGCTTGTAGTAGTGCAATGAAATCGATAGTTAAGTTATGTAGCAATTTTTCTGTTCCTCTTTCATCTGTGCCTAAAGTGCTAAGCGAAAGTCCTAAATAACAGATATATAATTATTTTGCAGCTACAGTAAATTACCGTCGTCCCCTGTCTACTTGCCAGTCATGCTACTAGTATCGAGTATATCCCTGGCCTCCTTGACGATAATGATGATGACGATGATGAAAGCAAGATAAAATCCACATTGAAAGCCACCACAATGATATAATTGGGATCGTGAGATAACATGGTCGCTATTGTATTGATGTTGTTGCATCACGAGATGAAAGCTTTGGTGACCTTGAGGGCGATGATTTGAATCAATAGCATCCTGGGTCAGTTTTGTTGTTATGGACGATGTATGTTTAGTATTAAATACATGTATCAGAAACATTATATTCATTCAATCGCTAACATAAACTGGGTGGAGATCTCCTTAGGATTTAACACTACTCTTATGTTATTTAAGGGCTTAGCCTCTAGGTTTATCAACAGCAATTCCGAAGTAATACTGTCAATAGGGCTCTTGAAATCCTTATCTCTCCATAAAAACATGAGACTTATAGTTAGGTAAAATGCTATATTACATTTTTGGGCATAATCTTCTTATCACTACAGATTATGACAGTTGTTTCAGATGATGTATTTTATTACATTTATCTGTTATGATAAAGGTTTATTCACCCTCTTGTGAGTCTATAAGAGGTAAGTAATAGATAAACTGTACAGTCCAGGAAATTCAATGTGCAGCAGATTGTCAAACTTCTGAAATTGGTTATGTTAGGTTCTATTTCTCGAATGGCAAGAGATTATGGCCAATGGCACTATAATATTAAGAAGGTAAAGCGTGTCTGTGAATCTCCATGTGCGTCATTACAACACCGACAAATTATGGGGACGACCAACCTGCTGTACATTCATTTTCCTCAATGCTGATTTCGTTTACTTTTCTTGTACACGTTGTTACTTTAACACAGCTAAAAGATACATCGATTATAAAATTATCGTTCCACAATTCCGGGCGATTAGCTAATATAAGGGCCCGCCCTGACGGAACATAAGGCTGTTGTAGACAGGCGTTGGATAATGACAAGTATTATTAATGTAATAACAGGCACAGGGTATTGCTGTGGTGAAAGTGACCATTGTGTAAGTCCACATTTGACCTTGAATGAATAATGTATGTAGGCAATATTCTCAGATAGTATAAATACCCTACGAGATCGAATTTCGATAGGTGTTCAGGTATAATTGGTTGGTATTGGGCCGATTTCACTAGTCTAGGATTCAAGTTTTAGCGTCAGTTCACACCGGGACGCAACGCAAAGGGGCGTTTTGAAATAGCGATTCAAAAATAAACTTTATTCACTACACAAGAATATACACGTTTAATTTCGCGCAGCACCGCGATGCGCAGCGCGGCGCCGCTCTTGCAATAGAACGTGTATCTTGTTGTGTGGTGAATAAAGTTAAACTTTAAAAGTACTATCGCATTATTTACATCTCACCGCGATGTAACACAGAGATTGAAGTTAAATATCAGTTTGTATAAGCCAAGGACTTGTCATTATACAATTAGGCATTTCGTGATATGGCAGCAATACACACAAATGTGAGAATATTCATTATTTATACTTTGAACTTAAGCATGAGCCTTGAAGTCTCCTAGCACGACAAACTTTAAGGAGATATTTTTGTACGCGAAGACAGATAGGTAGCTTTCCAATTTTTTCCAAGATCGAAATAATTGTATATATAAAATAATTGGGTCGCAAGTCGCAACTCGCGGAGCCACTGTTTAATATGAATTTATATAGAGCACTAAACAATCCTCGCGACCCGCGTCGCGTGACCAGTGAGCGTGGCCAAAGAACATGATTCGCTGGTTTGCTGGTCGCGGTCGCGGATCGCGGTCGCCGGTCGCGGTCGCGGGTCGCCGGTCGCGGGTCGCGGTCGCATAGATCGAAAGGCTACCATTAGACTGCTTTCATACTACGAGTATAATATAATATATAGCTCTCCACACCGATTTCGGTGAAGGTGGCCGGTTTCATTTAGACCAGGAGGAGTATTATGAGGTCTTGTAGCAGTATTACTTTAACATTACTTTTAGATTTCGCGCAAATAAAAAATATCTTTTTATCTATATAAATAGAGATCATGTTTGCTTGTATGAAATTCAAAAGTAATGTAAAAGTAATACTGCTACAAGACCTCATAATACCCCCCCTGGCCAGCTACGCAGGAGTTATTTTATAGTGCCCAAGCGTGCGTGCAGTACACAAGAGCAATCTCTCTTCCATTACTCTCATACCGTGTGTAACGTTATCGAATGACAATTGTACGGGAATACTGACAGCGCCTATACAAATTTCATTCGAAAACATTACGAATATGTGATGTCATTTGTTCCTGCTAGTGCTACTGATCTAGATTCTTCTTTTGGTTTGACATAAAAGTTATAAAACTTGTAGTGCTGGCTGATTGGAGTTTTTTATGGCATTATTTGTAAGCACAACAAATTGTATAGGTGCAAAAAGCAGACATATAACTACGAAGGCGGAACGGAGTACTTTTAAGGCGTACATACATCACTCATAATTATGTATTGTTAGCGATAAATCGAAAATCAGACCGGCAAAACATTATGCGTAGCAAATCGAGATACTTTTCAATAAGCACGATTCTAATTCTAAGCAATAAACATCCATCAACAGATTTTAAACCCTATCCGCCTTATCTTGAAAATCACTTTCGAGTAACACTGTAAACGTAAGATATTTCAACACTTTCTTCATTTTCAATAAAATTCCTTTTTCATCTGTACTCCTTGGCGTTAAGATTCAATTTCGACGGTAGAGAATTTCAGGGGTACGAAACCTTTTTTATCGTGATCTAAAATTGATAGTTCGTTGTACGGTTTGGCCCAAATAAGCGCTATTTCCTTCACATACAAAGCACACCAACTATCAAGGTTACGCAAGATGGAAGCCACTAAAATCTCGGAGGTAGTCACGACTGTGTTGTCTGAATTGTTGTTCAATTTATAAAGTACTAGTAATTTGTTTGCTGTTGTTGAGGATCTGCACATTTTTTGCTGAAGAATGATATATGTTTTTGTTATCATCAATTTATTCAACAATGATTTTTGTTATATATAATAATAGTAATATCTATGGACGCTTTACACCACGTCAGTCTGGTCCCGTGGTATCCGAAGTACTTGTGTTACGGGTACCAGACAACGGAAATATATTTAGTACTTTTTATACTATACTTATATTTGAGATTTTTATTATATTATACACATATTTAATAAACATCCATGACCCAGGAACACAGAAAACTTTTTTGTTCCCTGGCGGGATTCGACTCCGCGACCTCCGGCTTGAGCGCCAATGCGCTAACCACTGAGCCACAGAGGTCGTCAAAATATATCTTTGAAAAGACGAGAATTCTATTTGTCTATTTATATTTCATATAATTAGGAGCAAGTTTCAGAAACATTTGTTTCTAAACTAATCAAGGTATAATTCATGCAATCAAATATATACGTTCACCAGATTACATTGAGTTTAAATTCGCTTGATACAAATTTGGATCGTCTTCTTGCATAAAGCTCTTAAGAATTACCTTTCGACACCTATCGCTACCCACTAGAGTGATATGTGAAATAATGATTGATCTGTTGTGTTGTTGTATAATTAATAGATCCATACAATTAGACCATACAGCAATAACACATAAATAACGCATAAAGATGCCATAATATTACTTTTTTAGTAAGATATTCTGAATTTAATTACAGAATGTAGTTTTTTTTTTCACATTTTATCAACTTGCAGAATATGAGTTGGTAAAAATGTTGAATACACCAATTACCTATTTGCGTACAGACATTTCTGCAAAGCACACTGTGCACCTAATTTAAGTTTGGAAAGATTTAATTAAGGCCGGCTTAATTTAATGATGTATGATGGCCTTTATAAAATAAAACAATAAAAAAATAAAAAAAGACAGGAATTCTAAACATTTTAACAAAAATTGGTAATCTCAAAAAAAAAACATTTTTATATAAGGATTTAACAAATATATAAATATGATACCTATATATCAAGTTCTAAAGCCAAGAAATTGCAACTAAGACAGACAGTTCAATAAGAAGATCTGTCAGACACCCGGAACTAGACCATTATTAAATAGCAGTTTAGGAGACTCGTAATTGGTGTCATTATAGTGTCATTATGGTGTCATTACTGTCTTCAAACGTAGACAGGCGTAGAAAACATTTGGCGCTTTATCTTGCAGCGTTTATCTTTTCAGACGTGTTCTATCTAATTCACGACCCAAAAGAAGTAACTCCTTTGTTTAATAACAATAATATAATATTTTATTGTTCCACATTATTGTTGTATAAAAGTTGTTTTGTAAGCTGGTTTTGCCAAGACAAACTGTTTCAGTGTAATGTTCTTTAAAAAAAACTACTTTTTCAGCACAAGTAATCGTTTGCTAAACAAAGAATATAATATGAATTTATAATGATTTCTACTTGAAACATAAGCTTTACTAAACTTACCCACCTACAAACCAGCTAGGCTGTTGCAACAAAGTAGCGCAACTCAGATGAATGGGCTTATCTTTTCGTTTTATTTTTATTATTACACATTTTATCTTTTATTTTACCCAAACATTACGTAGCTGATCATATTGTACAACAATCGTAACGGAAGTACTGCAGGCGTCGACACAAGCGCACTCTGTAAATGACATAATAAGGGAAAGTCAAATTCAATTAATCCTATACAGTTATCTGGTGCGAGGTGTAACACAATACTTAAATCACGCAAATACTTTCTAATATTATTTACAGGAAAGAGATTCATGATAAAATTTATGGAGATAAAAAAAATGTTGACTTGGTACGGTACACCTGTTTACTTGCGAACAGATTATATTTTATAAGCAATTTTACCGAGAGCCGTGGCTACAAGTGTTAATGTATTAAGTCCGGCGCAACCGGAGAGATACCACAGGCTCAAAGAAAACCCCGCGTTAAATAACGCTTGTGATGCGTTTCGCCGAAGTGACCAAGGACACCTTGCTTTCTCATGAAGGCAGCACTAGACGCTTACCATCATTGTAGGGCGTAGCCACATATTTTAACACATTTATTTTATTAGATAAATATGTCCCAAAATAAAAATATATCCTTGTTCATTTTCAATTACTTAGACGTATTGCAATGTGCTTTATAAGGTGATGATGATGATGAATCGTTGATATGTAAACGAAATGCATAAAAAGTATACAATTTGCAATTAGGGATGTATGTAAATTGAGCGCATAGAAGTTTTTTAGTTGGTATTTAGCACATCCAAGGCCGACTGGTTGTCTGAATTTACTTCGTTAGCTAACTTGTGAGTTGTGACTAACAAATTAAGAGATTAAGGGATTTCATAATCTTCTAATAAGTGTCGGATAGCTTATTCAGAAGTTTTGTCCCTGCTTACTTTATTCCGAGCGACAGAGACAAAACATGCAAATAGGCTATTCGACAGTTATCAGTAGATTGTGAAACAGGCCCTTAAAAGTTTATCAAACTGAATATTTTTATCCTAGTAACTTTGTAGGTTTTAGTGATGTGAAAAGTTTCGATAATCGATAGTGTCTTTGCTTATCTATACATCTATATACAAATAAATAAAATTAAAGTGTATGTTTGTAATTTCAAATTAAAATCTTTTTACATATTGCATATGAAAGTATGTATCGGTATTACCAATAAAAAATATTTTTTACTATTTTTGTCAGTCCGTCTGTCTGTCTGTTTGTTCCGGCTAAACTCTGAAACGGCTGGACCGATTTTCACGAGACTTTCATTGATAGATAGCTGATGTTATAAGGCGTAACTTAGGATTAACTTTTTATCCTCATCATCATCATCAAAAAATATTTAACGCCCAACGAAGTGGGCACGGGTCAGCTAGTAGGACTTAATTACAGTACATAAAACATTGACCATTCAGAAACTATATGATACAGCGAGTGTTTGAATTAGGTATAATATATCTATCTATACAAATAAATAAAATGAACGTGCCTGTTTGTAATTTTTAAATTAACAGTTTTTCACATAATGCATATGAAAGTATTATTATATATACGGTACTTACAATACACAACAATTTTTAAATTTCGTCTGTCCATATGTCTGTCTGTTTGTTTGTTCCGGATAATCTCTGAAACGGCTGAACCAATTTTCACAGGACTTACACTGGCAGATAGCTGATGTAATAAGGTGAGACATAGGCAACTCTATCTTAAGGATGCGTTTCCGTTAGTTCTACCATGGACCAATAAAACCAAGGAAGTTGCTAGCTAGTCACCTACCTATAAAATATGTAGAAGAATCTGTCGAAATCCGAGTAGGCATTTTTATTTCTCTTCTCCCTTTGTCAGTTTTTACCCGACTACAGCGAAGAGTGTGGTTGTTCCGATTAACGATTTTTTTGTGACATTTTACCGATTGATATTAAAAATCAGAGTGTATGTATTTAGCAGTGGCGGATGCTGGTTCTCCTTCATAGGCAAGCCCTAGCCTGTATAATAGGTAGGGATGTCGATGAGGGTCTACAAAAGGTAAGTAGTAAATAAAGCCGATAGGAATGAAGTTATAGGAACCCCACGCCACTGGTATTTAGCCTATCCCCATATATCATCACGTCTATCCTCATTTCAGTCTACGGTGAACTTGCACCACTCACCGCAAACTCAATCTCAGTACAGTTAAATAGCGACAGGCACTTATGAAAATCGAATCGATTTAATATGGTCACATGTCATCGTGATCCATAACCGTAGAGATGCCGTTACGTAGCTGATGCCACACATGTAGAAATATCTAATAATATTTTAATATGTGTACGCTTAGGCTTACACACCACGTAAATGAGTTCCTGTACTAAATATCCAAAGAACTTAAAATATCTTAATAAATGTATAATGCAAAAATTACAATTCTATCGATAAATAAATTATAAAATAAAAAACATCAATACAACTGTCAACACTATCATGTTTCACAAAACACGCTTATTTTGAATAAAAGCAACAAATAAATTCAAAGTAATTTCTGAACAAGGTAATAAATGTCCCATCATATTTGTACCGGCCATTATCCGCCATTATCCAAGAATAACTGAATATTAAACCTTCTCAGATAAGGTTCGTAGCGCAATAAATAACGGGTTAATTAATTTTATCGATAAACCATCACGCACATCACTACGACATGTTCCGAGAACGTTCGAGATCGATGCACGTTATCAATTTATTGCTAATCCGTTTACGGTTTCAATAAATCGATAATTGAATTGAAAAATGTTATAAAAAAGTTCATTTTTGCGAGCTTACTACAATCACTTGTAATTACAATGGAATTTATTCTTATAATAAAGTAAAAAGTAAACCGCCGCAGCTGTAAAATCTGTCGTCGTCGCAGACGTAAAAAATAGTCGAATAAAAAACTGACAAAAAGTCTGACAAAAATTTAAACAATTGTTTATGTAAGTTTTTGACATACGTGTGTGTACATGTCAACATGTTTTAAAACGATAAAACACAATAGTCACTTTACTTTCATTAACAATACAAACCTTGTCGGTTAAACAAACTAACTTTAGTCCCAGATTTGGTGGGAACCACATTATTAATTTTTTAATGCATTTTTCAGCCATTCAAAATTTAAAACATCAAATAGAATCGATATCTCACACATACATCACTAATTAATAGGTAGATAATGAAAAAAAAAAAAACTTGTCACTATCTAAAACATCAGTAACGATGAGAATGAGGCTAGTGTTGTGATTCCGGATCTAAATACGAATCGATGAAATAATCGAACGTGACGATTCAGTATTAGGTATGGGAATCGTAGTCGTTACGTCGTGACAGATGTTCCCATCAGTGTGTGACACAGATCCCTAATTGGCTAGATTTGCGGTTGACAACACGGTACAAGATATGACATATCAATAGTTCGTTAGAAGTCAATAAAAAAACTAAAATCACGACTTTAATCTATCTATCTAGGCTTCTATAAGTGATTTAATTCTTTCTTTTAACTCCAGTATTATGCATTGAGTTTCTTGTTTAATTCCATAATTTAGGACTGACCCCTACACCCTATTTCAAAATGGCTCCTAAATTGAATTATAACATTTTACACAATATCATGATGATCTTCAATTTTGTAATAATCATAGCTGTTGAAATTGCACTTTGGACTACTCAAAATGTGGTAATTGCGAATAGTAAATATATTATAATTGTTAGCGAGCACAATAAATATATTCCTTTTGAACCCCCGAAGCAAACAGTGGGTGTTATGAGTTTGGTGTGTCTGTCCGTAGCATCGTAGCTCCTAAACGAAAGGTCTGATTTAGATGCAGTTCTTTTGTTTGAAAGCTGACGTGATCGAGAGTGTTCTTAACTATAATTCATCATCATCGGCTCGCTGACTACTTGACTATTCGGGGATTGCTTAAAAAATTTTTTTTTTTTTAGTAACCTAAATAGTATAGCTTTTAAGATTTAGTTTCTCAAGAAGCTACTAGTTATGTCAAAGTATGTTATGCATCGAGTGCATCTATATGAAACATTAAGTGTCGATAAAACGGGCACGTAACTATCCGTTATTGAATCCAATAGCCACGGGTTAGCAGACCACCGCAATTCCATCTGTCAAATCCGTATTTCCCACAGCCTCATGGTCCATAATACCCCACCAAATTGAACCTTATCCCGTAGATTGATAAGGTTTAATATCGGTTAAACCATTTGTGTGCGGTTTCATAGTAATTTGCGCGTATCAACACAGATTCGCTAGCACCATTGCTAACCGCATTTTTGTTTTATCCGAGTGATTTACACAATGCACCTACTTGTCTTGAGAGTGAGAATGCCTTAATCTATTTTAGAAATGAGTATGTGAGAGATTTTCCCTTAATTAAATGCAATTAAGGTAAATAATAATGTAAAGAAACTAATCAATTGGCAATTCGACAGATAATATCAGACACAAAATGATATTCTAGAAGTTTAATGTTCAATTGAGGCCTTTACAGCCGTCCAAAAATTGCCATAGCGGACGGTATTTCACGTCCACAAGGCGGGGTATTGGTAAAGTTTTCAACTAGCAATAATCGCACCTCGGATTAACCTCATTGGTTACGATATTGCCTCTGCGCAAAGTTAGTCTCTCAAGTCTGAATAACTCTAATGATAATTTACTGTCGGACAAGCTATAGCGCGATGTAGCATCCTGAGAACGACATCTAGAGAGCGTCGCGGTAACTAAAGATCGGCTTGAACAAACCACTCATCGTAATGATGTATTTTCAAATTTAATTTTCCGCGTAGGCGAAAGCACTATTGCATTCGAATCTAATATCCCGTGGGCTAGTTATGAAACGATTTCTACACTGGAGTGAAAAGCGTGGCGAATCTCCGAAATAGATGAAAACACTGTGAGTAATGATGTAACTGAACAAGTGTACTAAACGAACCGGGACAGAATGGTGGCAAGAAATTTGTGATCATGGCCTCTTAATAGCGTAACAATCAAAATATTACAATCGAATATACAAGCAAACGCAAAATGCCAAAGCAAATTCAACACGTGATTTACGTGCAATGCGTTGTGGGTCAAAGCCAGCGTACCTATGTAAAATCATAAAAGTTCAATAGCGTCATAAAAATGTTGCCAAATATTAAATTACAACATTTTAAAAGAAAAGAGAAAAATGAAAGGCTAAATATTAAAAAGTTAGATAAAAATAAAAAGAAGGATAATATTTCATATTCTAAATTCTTAATAATAAATAAACACCTATACAAAATAAAATTGTAATACATATTATGATGATATATCATATACAGATGATATTGTGTTGTAAAGTTGTATCTAATCAAGATAATTATATCAATTTTAACTTATAGCGAAAGTATTTGCATATGCATTCCAGGTACTATATCTGATGCCCGGACTGTATCAAACGCGATACAGATTCCATTGGAACTTGGCTCATTGAACTTAATTTTTCACCTTGAAGTAACTAAAATAAGTAGAAATATTGTCTCAACTTTAAGTATCAAAGAAGGGCAAACATTATTATCGAGTTGATGACCGCGGTTGATGAACCGCGACGTCATAATTAAGAACGCCGACAAAGGTCAAATTCGTATTTAATTGTAGTATCCTCAAAAAAAGTCTTACTCGTACACTATGGTGAAGGAGAAATTATGTGATAGTTTTATATCAAATGAACAGGTAAATTCATAATTGCTTGATTAATTAAAAATTCTAACACTGAAGATAAAACTATGAAGACTTATTTTTAAATTCTTTAAGTTATAAAGAATATCGCGATTTCCGATTTCACAGAATCTCACGCACATACCTCAACAGCAATTAAAATGCGTCAATACCTGAAACAAAACAAAAGCAATCATGATTATTAATCTTAACAAAGAAACAAAAATAATCTTATTTGGAAACGTAATTAAAACTAGAATCCTCTGCAACATTTCGTCAATAATAATTGCACACAGTTCAAGAACCTCCACCCTTTCAAATTCCATGGTTAATTTAGTTTTGTATACCTACACAATTCTCACTACACATCATAAAAGCGTACTTGAATGCAAGTTTCAACCGGGTTCATTGCAATTTGGAATGCATTGCCCAAACAAAACTATGTTCGTACAATACTCTGGCAGCTTTGTGAGAAAATAATGTTGTTACTTTTAAATTAAAAACAAACAGAGAGAGTTCTACTGTTGGAAAAAAAGTAATTGTTTTACTCTGGACTTTCATATGCTCACATTTTTTTTACATAATTTGAATTATGGCTTTTCTTCACAAGCGTTTATTAGTCAGCGAGTTTTTAATTGATGACATGTTTCCCTTGTCTAGTAAGTGTACTTGTAACACAAGTGTCACTAACTGTAGCAATAAAAACATGCAAGGCAGATGTAGCTTTAATTAGGGTAGCAAACAGACCTAAAAGAATTTACATGTTAACGTCGGTAATTTTCGTTTAGATGTTGGCTTGTCTGAATTTATCGAATCGTAGTCGATTTTGTTGACACTATTATTAATCTTTTGCTTTTTTATTATTGTATACATAAATCTGTTCAATTATGGATACTTTGGGCATATAATCTACTGCTTATGTGTAGACGTTTAGCCAAAAAATAATTAAAAATTAAGAAAAAATAAAAATAAATACTAAATAAAGTTACATTACGCTCTTTACGGCTTTGTTAAGGTAATTGTATTGATGCTATTTAGGTAAAGTCTTTGCTTCCCCTTTAAATCAGCTGTTTCTGTGAGGTTTATGACCTCAACGCCTGAAAGAGTAATAGATTATATACCCATAAAATCCAGTATTGATTTTGAATAACCTTATAAATCTTATAATATATAAAAGGTTGTGCTGGGTAAATAAACAGTTTTTATATAGATTCTTATGTACACTGTCATATTACAAGTGGGAATAGAGATCAGAATCAATAAAAAACAGATAACAGCTTTGCAAAAAATTACAAAAACAAATGAGCAGGTGTCAAGTCATTATCACATCATGATGAATTGAGGGACAAAGATGACAGACGTAATGAAGTAATGATCATGTTCAAAGAAATGCAAACCCACGGTTGTTATACAACCCACAATTAGTGTTGTTGCGGTGGGTAATGCTGGTCGATTGCCGACAAAATTTGCCTATTGCGGTGAAGAAGCTGAGAAAATCGCTGTTCCATCGAGAGGGATAAGAGATATTCCAAACAAAAACTTTATTGCGGAAGCGTCAGATATTTAAGTGTAAGTTTGCAATAAAATCCGCAGTGTTTTAAGCAACGCAAAGCAAAGTTATCTACAAATGACGCTATATTCTTTTCTCAACTTGAACTTCTATGAACAGAAAAGTATTATAATTTGCTCGGTAAAAATATTATTACAATATCTCTCTTTTCTTGAAGGTAATTTAGGCAAGATCTAATTTAAAATTTCCCATTCGCTAAAATCGGTTTTAGGGATTTGCAATGCAAACTTTGGGTTCTGCGAAATCGCATTAGTAGTAAGGTACAATGCATTTCACAATCTCTATCACAATCATTAGCATTTAATTATCTGGTAGGCCGTTCACCTCGGCTGTGTAAAATTACGTCTAATCATCTCAAACCCACATAATACTCTAGTAGTAAATCGTATACTAGCATATTACTACATTCATCCGAAATTATACATTCATCTAAAATTTATGGCAAATTCAATTTATTATTTCTTGCCTTTTCAAAATCGCAAGAGATCACACAACATTTTAGTTTCTGCCATATTTTAGGTTTGTTAGGGAAGGATAGGAAGGATACTTCCGACAGAGACCAGGTCGCGCCACATACTGCTTAGTATGATGTTATATGGAGCAATAAACAAATCCTGCGACCGCGTTGCGCGACCGATGGGCGTGGTCAGAGAACCTGATTCGCTTGTCTCGGTCGCGCGTCGCAGTCGCAAAGATCGGAATGCTACATTTATAGTGATGCCCACTTTTCTAAATATTCAATGTAAAAATTGTAAATTAACTATGTCACCATTTTACCAATTACCATTCGCTACTACCATTACCAAAGCAATCTTAAATCTTGCTGTTTTTGGTAGTAGCAAGCTTTCCTTCTGTACGGTGTACTATCATTCATATCAGGAGCATAATGGAACTACAAATTCCAACGACTGTTACGTCCCACGACAAGTTAAATAAGACGAAATCAAGAACATAGTTAAAACGGAAGTGGCTTTAATTCGGTTATGTCATTTTGGTAACACTACTGAATTAGATTAAGCTTTAGTGAAAATAACGTGAGGGCAAAGAAAACAAAAGAGAAAGGAAGAGACACATGAGTAAAAATCGAAAACTAACGTGTGCTCTAGAAGAAGAAAGGTAACATTATTTAGTACCAAAAACTGGAGTTTTATAAAACCGAAAGACTGTCTAGTAAAATTAAGGCGTGCACACATCACGTGTTAGATGCTAGAAATCAGAATATATTAAAAATCAAATAAATAACTTATCGTTGCATACGGGTTTGAAATAAGTTTACCTATTTGCTGATATTGCATAGTATTAGCAATATTATATTATGAATTACGTAATTTCGAGGCGTGACTGACAGAACATGCTTTGTGTTTCCTAGATATTCAATTCGTTTAGCTAACGAAACCTCTGGAAATCTATCATCGGATTTTGTACTTCTTGCTTAATTTCCCAAAATTTCTGATCTTAGATCAGTGTGCTGTGTGCGTGTTTTTGTCACTACTCGCCGTGAAGAAATTAACTAAAATTTTTATGTCATCTAAACAGCGCCCCTAGTGGCCAACAATGGTAACTAATTCGATGCCATACAAATTGTAGTTAACTTCTTCACGGCGATTAGAATCCGGAACTGATGTTTTACTGGTGGTTGTTGTACTTTTTCCAACCGATCCAACATGAAACTTGAACGACAAACCACAATCGCCGACCACGAGATCCATTTGTACATAATTTGTCCTCACAACCGTTATGGTATTGCACGTTTTACTTGTAATTAGATTCATTTATCTATTTCTTAATCCCTGCAAGTTAATATACAAAACAAAAAAATAAATAATAGATGTAATATGGCCATGTTTTAATAAAAGCAACTCGCAAAACGCTTATGATTACAATTCACAATTGACCTTTTAATGAAGGAAATAGTAGAACATTTTTTTTAGTTGTTTCTTAAGATTTTATGACCTCATCTACTATGAGTCAGTTTTCCATTATTTTGCGTGTAGACTTGATTTTCTTGTTCTGCGCAAATGCTATTGACCTAGATAACCCTAAGTAAACGTAGTGTTAGCCTTTGTGTACGTAGAATAAACTATCAATCGTTATATGACCATTCAAAGACTCGAAGGAAGGCATAAATTTTATTTACGGCCTTGCCTTTTTAAGTTTTAAATTTAATTTAGTGACATTTAAAGGCTTCTTCTTATTGGCAAAAGAGCAATAGATTGGGTACTTAATTTATTATAGGTATTGAAATATAAACTTACGCTTTTATGGTCAGCTCGCACCGAGAAGCGATGCGGCGCGCACTTTTTAAGATAGAGATTTAATTGATAGTGTATATTTTTGTGTAGTAAATAAAAGTGCATGCCGCGTCGCGTCTCGGTGTGAACTGGAGCTTAAAGTACTAGAAAGAGTGGGAGACGTTAAAATAAATTAACTAAGTAATTTAAGATAAATTGTAGCAGACAACCTTATAACCAATCTAGTACCAGTTGCTATTAACATTGAAGAAAGTGTCATGACAATAACGGACAGTATAGTTATTAGTTACCACCTTCGAGCTGGAAGAGTAACTTAACCGCTATTTGTTAAAGCCATCGATCGCATACGCCCAGCTCACAATTTATACACGTATTAAGTTATCAGTTGATAAACGCCATTTTGGGAAGATTGGAAAACGAAATTGTTGTTTTATGGAAATAAACACTTTACTAGTATAAGGAATGCAGGTCGAATTGTGAACAGTGAACCGTGTTGTTGTAAATTTTTTCTTTCTCTCTTTTTTATTCTAAGTCTACTAATTAAGAACTTATTAAAACATGATTATTACTGTCTTAAATTTCTTTTCTTTTATTATATAATTCATACGTTTCAGCCTGGTGACGTCCACGGCAGGACATAGACCTCCGCGGTAGATTTCCGGGGCGACCGGTCGCTCGCATTTATCTATCAACTCCCTGCGACTATTCTCAGGTCGTCTGTCAATCTGGCGGGAGGCCGTCCTACGCTTCAACGTCCAGTTTGTGGTCTCCACTCGAGAACTTTTCGGCCCAGCAGCCATCGGTTCTACGGGCTACATTATAATTCATTACTTCTCTAAATACGTCTTTTTGATTTCTGTGACTTGACCTTTTTGTCTTGTTTAAATCGGTACTTATCATAGTACCTAAGGTTCAACGTTCAGCACAATCTACATATTTCAGCTTCGGATTTCTTCTCTATATCTTTTATTTAGCAGCCTTTAACACTGTCAATTATTAATAGGTTAATGTCGTTTGGCAAGTCCAATATATCACTGTTTACCATTCGCAGCTTTGTAATCTCATAAATATTATATAATCTAGTTTTGTGTAACAGTATGGGCAGTCGGTCAGAAGTAGGAACTGGTATCTGGTACGTCGTATTGGGGCCAAGAGCAGTAGAAACTGAAGACTTGAGTAACGGTTGAGAACCATTGTCATCGCACTTCAGAGAATAATGAGATTTTATGTTGCATTAGTCTTAAGATTATCGAAAGGATGGAATTTCAAGTTATGTAAGCTTGAGATTCGTCTTATAAGACATGGCATATTCATAAAAACGATTTTAGAATGAAAAATAGAAGGAAAGAGGGGAAAGGGAAGATCGAGGAAAACTATATTAGTCAGGCGATATAAAGTGTAAAGGTATGTAGAAAATGTAGAAAATGTAAAAAAAATGTAAATGGCATGTGTTATAGGGAGCAGAGAGAGTTGGCGGAAGCTCCACTGACAAGAGCAAAGCTCTTAAATCAAGAAGAAGACGGCGAAGCTGGAAATCCTGGAAATGGAATTCTTGCTCTTGTAATGTAATATTTTATAATCGAAGAAATTGAATGTTTGGTAGATTGTCATACATCGGTAATTGGTCAAGTTACAATAACAAGAATAATAAAATCATTTTTATTGTTCCGTAGTAACTACAAGGAACCCTTATAGTTTCGCTCTGCCCGTCTGGTTCTCCGTCTGTCCGTTCTCCCTCACTAACTCCAGTAATTATGAATATAAACAGATGACATTTGGCATAGTTATAGATTGCATTTAACTTTATTTTTGGTATCATAAAAAAATATAATTTTGTATCTTCTCAGACATGACTTGACATGCTTCTGGTTAGGTTATTTCATTTATCTTGACATTTGATCTTAAGAAAGAAACTTTGTCTGCATAAAAGCTAAATTAATTTAATAATAAAATCTTTGATGAAATCAAGGTTAAGCTGTATGTCAATAAAAATGTTTAGAAATGACTCATAATGTTTTAATTTAAGGTTAAACATTTAATAATAACAATTAAAAACGAAAGTTTCATCATTAACAGCGGAACTAAACGCAAAACGGTTTTAATTTCTTCCAAATGTGTGTCAGTCAATATTCGATGTTTGTGAAAATATATTTGTTCACATTAGATACCGTTATTTTAAATACCAAATCATTCTGATAAATTATAAAATAATGCAATTCAGGCTGATCTGCCGAACTTACACTAACATAGGATATTTTAAGGGTTTCGTATCCAAAGAGTAAAATCGGTACCCGATTACTGAGACTTCGCTGTTTGTTACCAGGATGTACCGTGTAACCGTGATAGCTAGACAGTTGTAATTTACACATATGACGTGTTTCTGTTGCCGCTACTAAACAACAAATACTAAAAACAGAATAAAATAAATATTTAAGTGGGGCAATGTCTCACTAAGTATTGTAGGAGCAGTAGACTAAAAACCTCCGTGGTCTAGTGGTTAGAGCTTGGCTCTCGACCCGATTGTCGTGGGATCGATTCCCGCATTGGACCAACTAAAAATGTTGTTTCCAAGTTTGGTTAGGACAATGCAGGCTGATCACCTGATTGTCTGACAAGAAAGATGATCCATGCGTCGGATGGGCATGTAAAAAGTCGGTCCTGCGCCTGATCTCTCGCCAGTCGTGTCGGTTATCCGTCCCACTAGGTTACGAGAGTACAGGAAGAGAGAGTGCTCTTGTGTACTGCGCACACACTTGGACACTGTAAAACTACTCCTGCTTAACAGGCCTGGTTTCAATGAAACCGGCCACCGTCCCCGAAATCGGGAGTTATTATTTTAGGAGTAAGTTCAATCATAATCAGCTTTGACCACTGATCTGACACGTCTCGCGTTATTAGATAGTATATATCTATTATATGTGTTTAATAATTAAATTAATTATACACATCGTAAGCAGAAGCTTATTTTATGTCCGCAGATTAGCTATTAGATATTGAATCATTTAATTAATTGATAGTAAAGCATTAAAATGTTACCTATTGTTTATCTTACATAAATGAAAATATTTTTACTATTATTAATGACCAAGTTAAACTTATTTATTTGATTACATGCATTACATTAAGTATTTAGAACTGTATGCAAAAGTAAGGACACGTATAATTTTTCTTTGGTTTCCGGCAACTACAAATTAAGGAAATCTAAAATGTTTGACCCTACTTGTCAAATTTACTGTCAAAAGGAGGTTTTGCTAACCTAGATTAGTGTTTCAGCCGCAGACATTAAAACTATCTCTTTTTTACATCGAAGAGAAAGTGACGAAATATGAGTGAAACAAAATGCAGTGGCGGATTTAGGTTTTGGGTTAATCGACTCAAATTGGTCAATCCGTGAAGTGCCCATTGAGCCCATGGATTTAGCATTTACAATGGCATAACGACGTATTGTATTGTAATGTGCCGATTAGCGACACTGTCACAACTTTCTAAATGTCCTGTTTTACATTTGCAACGGCCATTCCTGGTGACTGAAGTTTAATGTGAAGATCAAAATATGTCAAATGTAGGTTGTATGCAAAGTTGTAATTATTAACAGTTCTATCGCTAAATATCTATACTCTAAGCGTCAGTTCACACCGAGACGAGACGCCACGCGACGCGGCGCTTAATTTTTAAGATAGCGATTAAAAATTAAACTCTATTCACTATAGTCACTACGCAAGTAATTATTAAAAATTTAATTAAATTCACTAAGAGAATGTACGTTTCATCGCATGAGATCACGTCAAACTGGTCCCATGGTAAGTTCTCGAAGAACTTGTGTTACGAGTAGGTAGGTGCCAGACGACGGAAATATATATTTAGTACTTTTATGAGTTTTATGCTATACTTATACATATATTTAAGATTTTTATCATATTATATACATCCCTGACCCAGGAACACAGAAAACTTTTTGTACCCTTGGCGGGATTCGAACTCACGACCTCCGACTTGAGCGCCGATGCGCTAACCACCGAGCCACGGAGATCGTCTAATGTATGTATGTTTGTTCTATTGCATCGTAGCGCCTAGAGTCTAAATTACTGATCCGATTTTGATAAATAAGGTGTCAATACATAGGTACGCAATAATGGCTAGGGAGCTTAAAAATTTGCGTAGTAGGGTTATAATTTTTAGCATTTTCATTATTTATATTTGATAACATAAGTATTCATCTATTAATAGGGTTCCGTACTCAATGGGTAAAAACGGGACCCTATTACTGAGACTTCCGTTGTCTGCACGTCCGTCTGTCCGGTGTGTGTCGTCGTCTGTTCACAGATGATGTATTTCTGTTGCCGCTTAAACAACAAAAAGCTAACAACAGAATAAATATTTTGTATGTGACAACAAACGTGACTTTTTTGCAGTTCTGTACGAAACCGTTCATGCGCGAGTCCGACGCGCACTTGACCGGCTTTAATTATCTACTCTGAGTAAAAGAACTACGTGAGCCTTCAACACATGCCATCGTCCAAGTGACCCTCCATCTGCGGAGGTCTAATCATCATGGACGAGCCGGAGGTCCCCCGAAGTCCCTACCTCCCCTACCTCCCTCCCTGCTAGCTCATGTGCCAGAGGCATTGTGCGGATTAGGTGTTCAAAGGCGGTACTAGGGCTGTTCGAATAGCGGGATTCAGTACTCTGAAGGGGCTAGTACCCCGCTAGGCTCCGCAGCGGCCTACCCTACTAAAGCTGCTAACGCAGCTCGTCCTAGAACCCCGTTTCATATTTCAGAATCGTTTCCACGTATATTAACTTCACGTTTATTGGTCAATAGACTCAATACTACTGTATGTTGAAATTATTTTAATAAGCTATGCAATGAAAGTATTAGATAATACTGTTAAGGAAATCAAATAACTAACATTGCTCGTTCGTACAAGTTGCAGAATATTTGTTTTCGATTGTTGGATAACCCATTCCTCTTGTGCGACAATAAACATTATTAGCCACTTCTAAAGTTACGCATTCAAGTAGATTTAAATGCACGACGTCAAATGGCGTGATTTTTATTTATAACTATATTTTTTTGTAAAAACTTAAGCCCGACCACGCAAAATAATTAATGTAACGCGGGCTATCATTACGAACGTATTGACATCTCATTTATAAAAATCGGATCAGTAGTTTAGGCGCTACCGGGGAACAAACATACATAGCACTGCCATTTGCAGCTAAATCGCCTTAAAATGCCAGGAATACGTGGAGTATTACTTATGACACGATAATACTTAGGGTTGCCCCACCTTTGTTTGTCCAAATAATTATTTTGACAAAAAAAGTTTACATTGCATATTAAGGGTGGCTTAAGGGTAGAAAAAAAAGACCATTGTGTCAAAATATAGTACTATATCGACAAAGTTCCTGCTCGACCACTATCTTTACATTCAAAATTTAAATTATAATTTTGTAAATTAATTGTATTTTGTAATGACATAACATAGTTAAATTGACATTTGAGGTGAAGTTGCGTTCAAGAATAAGCGACCTCTACATATTATTAATTAATGTTCTGCTATCCAGTATAGAGCGGTATAATTGAATTTTGAGCGAAGATGACAGATATGTAGCTTTAATACCAATCTACACTGGTAATAATTTTAAAGACGTATCCACGCAAAGATAACTATATAAGAAACCACCCACACTTTCAATAGTGCGACCCTAATCGAACATTGATTGGACCGAGGACAGATTTTTAACATCCGCCCCTATGATAAGTATCTTGTAACAAAGTGAAGAAAAAACGTGATGATACATTTACACTTGTGGCAAATAAAACAAAGGAAGGAACCCTTATTTAAACGAAGTATTTCATGTTATTTAAACTGGCAACCCCGAGTGATCGATAACTTTAATCAACATGGTTTTTCAACTTATTGTATGTAATTCTAGCTAAGTTGTGGTCGGTGTATGGCATCGGTTGCTTTTATATTCAATACTTTAGGTCCTCTCACACCTAGAGCATTCGACTGTGACATTTCAAATTCGTTAAATAGTAAAATGTTGTTTTTAAGTCGGGTTAGGACAATGCAGGCTGATCACCTGATTGTCTGCCAAGAAGGATGTACCGTGCGCCGGATGAGCTTGTAAAAAGTCGGTTTTGCGTCTGATCTCTCGCCAGTCGTATCGGTCATCCGTGCCCACTGGGTTGCTCGAGTTATGGGAAGAGAGTGTGCTCCTGTGTATTGCGCACACACTTGGATACTATAAAATAACTCTACGTCTACTAGCTCAAGTTTCAATGAAATCGGCAACCGTCACCGAACTCGAATGTGGGGAGCCGTTATAATTTCAAGTGATCAGTAATATTATTCCTAGCAAGCTTAATATTATTGAGCTTGCTAGGCTTGAGCTGAGCAAGATCAGATTAACATGGCACCCAGAAGTTCACAAGATAAAAAGCATCTTATGCAATGAATAATTCTTTTGCAATTACCACTTAATTAATTGCGATATTGACACTGATAAGGTTAGATGTTATCTTATGAAGATCGTTCTCAACGCTATCTTAAAAGCATCTGGGTTCAAGAGTGTATTGTGTAGTGATATAACGGTGAAATCGTGAGCTACTGGATATTACACAATTTAGTTTTTTGTTTTGTTGTGTTTTATTATTTTTTAAGATACTTGCTTCTGTCTCAAACACTTGCGGATTCTGTCGCGGTGCACTTTTCTTTTTCCCGAGTCCCGACGTTTCGGCTACTCTCCAGCAGCCCTAGCCGGGGTCACGGGAGTCCGCCCGTGAATAAGAAAAGTGCACAGCGACACAATCCGCAAGTGTTTACGACAGAATGTTCGACTAAACATAAGAAATCAATATACTTGCTTCTGTTTGTTTTTCTTTCAGACAGATGGTTTTAAGATACTAGCTTATGTTGTGTGTCTACACCCAGCTATTTATTAATTTAGTGTAAAAGTTACAAAAAAAATGTTCAAGTATTATGTAAGTACTATAATAGGGCCCTTTGCTTTGCTTTTTTTTTGCTGACAAGGGGGTATGGGGGTTAAATTATTAAGATAAATGTGCTTACGTAATACTTGAATGACCCCCAACGAACCTCAACAATAAGATTGGGTATAAGATAGATAAAAACATTCGCAAAGATTAAATGTAAAAATAGACTAAATTTATCCATATTATGTATTTCAAAAGGAAATGAAATACACACCCAGCTGTTTTTTGTGTACCTAATAGATGATTTAGCTACGAAATCTCTTAAACATCATCACGTAATGTTTATTTTTACGATTCAGATCTAAAAGGATAATCCATAATTTATATATTAATTTGTTGGTAAAGCTAATTTACACAATTTATCTACGAAATTTAATTTCGACATAAAAGTCGAGATACACAAAATTTATTTTTAAAATTTGGGGGAAATGGGACAAATTTTATTTGATTGAAAGCAAAATGGTGTGTAATTGAATGTAGATGGTATCGCATTAGATGTTTAACAGCTCGTTGAACTAACACCATCTGCCGCACAGCTTCCGAACATATGGACGGACAAACAACAATATGTATGGGGAGAGCAAAGGGGTTCTCTATACCAAATAGTCTGAGCTTAATGTGAGGTATAAGCTTCGTAAGCTAGTACGAGCTAACATTTTTTAGGGCCAGTTTCAGTGTCAGATAGATTAACTGCATGTTTTGTCTCTGTCGCCCGATATAACGTAAGCAGCGACAAAACTGCCGGATAAGCTATTGGACGCTTACTAGGCGATTGTGAAGCAGGCCCTAAGCGACGAAAATTATGATTAATTCGTGTGCTAAACGGTACGCTGACAGCTCGCACCGAAACGAGACGCGGCGCTGCATTTTTAAATGGTGATTCAAAATTTAACTTTAGTTTAATTTAACAGTAGGTACACCAGAAGACACACGTTTCATTGCTAGAGCGGTGCAGTTTGATATACGAACTCTTGAAATTAAACGTGTGTATCTTCTTGTGTAGTGAATAAAGTTCAATTTTGAATCGCTATCTTAAAATGCAGCGCCGCATCAGCTATCCTCTCGTTTTGGTGTGAACTGACGCTAAGTCAGCACTGACTTAGCTAACAAAGCGCGAATTTTTCATTATTCATCAATAGAATTTTAATGAGTGAATAATGGCCCGTTTCAATAACCTATCTACCAATAACTACTTGTAAGAAACTCGAAGAGAAAAAAATTGTATCGCAAAAAATCGTGAAATGAATGGAGATGTTTTTAACAAAAAGTTATAGATAGATAGGTTATTGAAACGGGCCATTAGTCAATAGCCATTAGTCAATCTACGCTAATATTATAAAGAGGAATGATTTGTTTGTTACTACTGGATCGATTTTGATGAAATTTGGCACAAATATAGAGTAGACCACGGGGAAGGACGTAGGGTACTTTTTATCGCGGGAAAATGTTCGGTTTCCTTAGGATTTTGTTTTGCGTGTACGGTCACGGTAAACATCTACCCCCTTACTAATAAAATATTTACACAATTATGGATAAGCTATAACAATGTTTTGTCCTTGTCTGTCAAGCGACTTTTCCCACGTATCAGATAAGGACAAAACATTGTATTGCTTATCCACTGTTTAAATATTTTTATTAGTAAGGCGGCTTGTGTTAGATAATTTGGCGAATGGGGAGAATCTGCCGCGACATCACAAATAAACCTCTAAATGATTTGTTTAATATTTTTTTACAAAATATAAGCAAATCAACAAGCATAAAGTAAACAGAAAAAAATTAATTGCCACTTTGCCATAATATTGAAAAGTACTTGAATACTTCACATCTGGCGCTCTTACATGAGCTAAAAATGTTTGTAATTATGGATGTTTGTAAGAATTAGTACGAAACCTATAGTTAGGGCGTAAGGACTGCTGTCCATCAATCATCACCCTAGCTGTTGTATAATTTCGAATCACTCCGAAATGAGAGAGCTGAGAGGAGAGAGGGTCACGCAAAATTAGTTTAGTTTTTAAACTTTTTTTTATTTGGAGCTGAATACTAGTACTCTGTTCTTAAACTGGTATCACATAAATACCAGTTGTTCTAAGTTATTTTAGTAAGCTTTAGACTTACGTTTGCTAAGGCTTATCTCGACGAAGAACTCATTTCAGTAGCAAATAGTCTTACCTGTAACAAAAAATTGTTCCATTAATATACACATAAAAAATATAAAGTAGAAAAAACCTCCGGGACTCTAAGAACACCCATAACAATAAACGCAAAAAAGTTTGCACACATCGGAAGTTAAAGGTAATTTATAAGCTAGCCACACAGGCCGGTCGTTGACGTTACCTTGAAATGTTGCTAGAGGTAAAAACAACAATCGATTACATCATGTTGAAGAATGTTTCGAATCGTGATTCGGTCGATTTTGTATATGACCCGTAGGGCTGTTACTTTCAATTATTATTAGTGAAAAAGGACATCGGGAATTTAACTATGAAACAAGTACCCACGGCGATGAAAGATAAAATGAGGTTAGATGTTAAACGTAATTGCATCTGGATTACAACGGCATATCTACAGGAAATGGGGTAAATACTATGATAGTTTAACTCATTTCAACGAATATTGGTATAAAATATGAGTAACAGTTAATTGAATATCTCCACTTCTTTATGGATCTGAATTAAAATAATTACAGAAAATTAGATTTGAATAATCTAATAGTATCTATTTCTGTTTGTGGTCGCGACTTTTTTTAAAAGCGAGTCTAAAATTTCTAATGTCTTTTACTGTACTTTCACCAACTTATAAAGTGAGAATTGACGTCTTTTAATGTATTATCAATATGTATGGCTCCAATATTAGATAAAATCAAACAGTTTAGATTAAAGACAAAGCTGCCAAAAATACTTGAGAGCAAAATCACAGTTACAACAAAATAAGTATAATTGAATAGTTATTTATTGGATCAAGTTGTACCTAAATCACATAATACTACATAATAATTAATAATAATCGGCGTCTCTTATTCACAAAAAGAAATTCTTTATAGGACTATTATCTTATATTTATTGTACGTAATAAGGCATTATACCTTTCAATCAAAAGAAAGTTTTACATAGCGACTCAACACCTTTTAATTAAATTAAATTGTCATCAATGGAATTCTTGCGTCATTGAGATTAATGTTACAAGAATTTACCTACAAACATTGGCTAGAACAAGGAACATCATAGAGAAGCCATTCTTAGTATCCGGAGCAATATTTTGATTTCGCAGTTTTTTTTTTATAAAAATAGAGAGCTAACGAGCAGTAGCGAAACGTGAGATCTGCGGAATGGTAAGCCGCATAAGCTATCTAAGAATCTATTGTAATTCAGAATAACGATATATTTTGATTGCACTTGGCACCATCTATTAAGTAATATTCATAAGGGAAAACGATATGATGTCGAGTTGTATATACGCCCCGCTACTGCAAACGAGCCAAGGGCCTCGGCTGATGAAAAACGATTCCCTCGCCCAACCTACCCGCAACATCAGAGAGGTCACGAGTGCGTTGCCGGCCGATATTCTTCCTTAAAAAAATGCGATATGAAATGCATTGCCATAATTAACCTTTTTTCATTTTTGTTTTGGAGGTTTTGTAATAACTTATATAAAGATGAAAAAAAATTGAACAAAAAATATTTCTACAAAAAAACGGCTGCAGGTCTTGGACCCAAATTTTTAACATACTTTAGAGTTTAGGGTTTTAAATGTGAGCATTGAATTTTAATAGAATCGAATTCGAATCGAATCGAATTTAAATAGACTATTTTTTAAACAAAGGCTAGTTTTAAGTCTATAACCAAAAAAGTTTTTTTCTAAATAAAAAAAACATATTGTTTCCTGCTAGAATAAATCGGACTACAAAAAAATAACAACTTACAAAAAAATCACAAGTACTTTTTTTATTCTGTTCTTGGAACAATTTATTACTCTTGAATCTTGATTGATGTTAGGTTAATTGTTAGTAGGTAACTCCACGAAATTGGCCTGTGGCTATGATTATATTTGATTATTATCAATGGAGGCTAAAGAATAATTAAAAAATAGCGAGCGTCAGGATCGCCTGATGCGTAGTGATTATCGCAGCACCTACAAAAGTGATATAAGCGTGTTTCATTTACACCAGCTTCGCGCGTCTACATTACTAGGCAAAACAAAACGCATTATTTCACAGGCCATGATATTTCTCAGGTCAAGCTAGTCCATTCGTGCCATAACATGTATCACACTATTTCTTTTTTTTTTCAAGTGTCTCTATCTCACGCCAATTTCTAAAGTTTTAATAGTTTCTAGGGTGCATGCTTAATATTTTCATATAAAACAACTCGATAGGTTTATGTGATAGTTGTAACGGCTAATAGAGCGTGAAACTCAATTACTTGCATCTTCACCATTGCTGACTAGTTAAATCGAACATAATTTGTGATCAAAGTAATGACTACTTTTCTTAAAATAATATAAGAGCGAAACGTATGTCCATGATATTACAGCAATTAAAATTTTATTTTGAAGGGTCCTTGAAGTGTCCATTAATCACGTGATGTTTTTAGCAACTTTTTAGACCCCCCCCCCTTCCCCCTTTCCCTCTGACGCGACGCTTAAAAATATTTTGGTGCCAACTTAGGCTTACGTCAACATGGCTGACATGCGCTGGTGCTCGAGTTGTCATTTGTAGAGAGCGTCGCCCCTGTGACGGTACACCATTTTCTTTGACTTATACGGTACGCCGCGCGGCACAAAAAGCGGTCGGCGAAGACACAGCCTGTCCACAACTTATTAACTTTCGCGGCCAATGCATTTCTAATGTGACGTTTATTTACATTTATTTTTACCGAGGAAGAAGAAACACCACGGCCTCGCAGACAACCATTGAAAAAAAAAATTGTATTTCGCCGAATGGGCGTGGGTAACAGATACCCAAGGTCCCAAAGAAGATTGGGTTCTTATGTACGGGCAATGCACTAGTTGCATCTCCTCTGGTGTTGCGGGTGTTAAGACTCAATTCACACGGAAACAAAACGATACGCGACATGGCGATATATTTTTAAGATAGCTATTCAATATTGAACTTTATTAACTAAAGTAAGGCCAACCAGACGAGATAAAGAATGTAAACAAATTTTCAGGGGTTCAAAACATTTTTATTTGAATAAATTATTATAAAGTTCGAATTTTAATCGCTGTCGTCTGTACTAGACAAAGATAATTCGTCGGAAGAGTCCGAGTCAGCTATGTTTATGATAAAACTATCTATTGTATTATCAATCATGTTGTCAATATTGCTATAAAAATTGACCTCATATTAAAAAATAAAACTAACCGAAACGGAATAATAACAACAAAAAACCAAGTAAATACGGAGACGAAAAAATATGTAGTGATACATATTTTTTCGAAAATTTCGAAAATTCGAACGCAATCCAAACAGGAATGAACTTGTTCACAATTGTTTGGCAGACCAAATGTTGACAACTGCGGCACTGGCCGCTTTCCTGTACCACGAAACACGCTACGACAGCTGTCGTCGACCAACTGACATCATTATTGCATACGAGTGATAAAGACAGATATAATATTAACTCACTTTCATAATGCGACTCAGTAGCGGTCCGTTTATTACGTTTTATATCTCGTCTCGTTGGACTTACTTTACTCAAGGAGATTACTTTTAATTTTTTGAATGTTAAGTGCCACCGCGCTGCATGCATGTGCAGTGTATGTCATGCACATGTGTCACATATGAAACGTGTATCTTTTTGTCTAGTAAAAATCAATTTTGAATAGCTATCTTAAAAATTCAGCCGTGTAGTAGCATCTCGTATCGCGTCGCGGTGTCAACCACGTCAGCTGGTTTGCCGGTCATATCACGTAAACAATTTAAAAAGTTATGTTGGAAAGAAGTCAAAAAGCATTAAGTCAGAGATGGTCATCATCATGATCAGCCTATCGCCGTCCACTGCTGAACGTAGGCCTCCCCCAATGAGCGCCAACCATCCCGATCTTGTGAATCTAAGGGATTGTGGGATCGACGATTCAAAGATGATGAACGATGTCAACAACCCCATTATCAAATTTTCATTCATTTGAGTATAAACTGTAGTTATCACGACATAGCAATAGCAAATCATAGTTAAATTAACAAGTCACGACCCAGTAACTTAACTGTTATATCTAATTGTTGTTTTCATACAACTCCCATCTAAATGGTAGTTTGTATTGAATGTTCGTATTTTTAATGGCAGCACATCTGTGTCGAACGGATGGGCGAATTGTTATGCAAAATCCTCACCTGTTTTAAAATGGTGCACGAAATACTTTAAAATATAAGTAACCAACTGCAATGTCTCTATTTTATAAACCCTTAATATTGCAAAATGTATATTAAGGGTTAATAATAGTGCAAAATTAAATGCAAGTAACATTAATTTATTATTATCTGTTATAACTTACAGAAACCGGAAAATGTTTAGTTATTCTTAATAGCGAACATGCAGTTTTTGTGGCTTTTCAAAAAGTACATAATAAGCCAAGGAAATATCTTTACAGTGGCATATCTACGATCTACTGTTGACGAAATACAGTCATCACAAAAGTGAGATCGTTGGGGTTGGGGAGCTCTATACAAAAAATTACGCACGAGTGGACGTCACAGCAGTTGAAAATGTACGAAGATAAATACACAAAATTGAATTTATTAACTTAAACACTGCGTCACATTTTTTGTCCTGTTACATTTTAATTTAGCGACTGATTACTGTAATTTTCGCATTTTTCGGTCAGAATGTCTTTCGGAATGTATAAAAAATTTTGCTGATTCAAAACTACTGCCTTCCATCCCTATGACGCAAAATGTTCACGTGTTTCATTTCAGTCTAACATACATTATTTATATTCGTAATACAGTTTCAAATCAGACTAATTAGAAAGTCATCCTCCGTATTTAGATAAGTATTATTACGTTGAAAACATCGTAATTACCTAACGGCAGTGTCTATTTATTGCACAGTCGACGACATTCAAGCTGTATCACTCTGAAGCAGTTCGCCATGGAAATAAAGTCGAAATATGATACGCCAGGTTTGCCGGCGACCGCACATCATTAGATTCGTTATAGATTTGAATATTTTTAATTTGACACATTCACTCTCACTTATAAAACTGAACTAATGATGATAAACTGCGACGTATTAATGAATAGAAAATTATGGAATGGAGTCATTAGTGAGTCTATAAATTATACTATAGATTAAAGAATAATTATTTGTATCTATATAGGTTTAAGCTTATTATACAGCGATGTTTCGAGCTGCCCTTACGCAATTTTCATCAAATTATCAAATAATTTGTATTTTTTTTGATGCTATTTTTCATGAATTGGTGTGAATCTATGAATTGGGAGTAAATCAATGTGGGAGGATATCTAATAGGAGTTATCAGTTATGAGAGCCTTACAAAAAACCGGCGTCAAAAAACGCTGGCTACGTAGGTATTTGACCAAGTGTAGCATCTAATAAGATTGACGATACCTACTCTAACAAACACAGTATAGAATATTTGTGCAGGATGTTTTAGACCTACGTCCTGTCTTCAGTGGCTCGTACAGATTAATAAAATTAAAAACAGCTACACGTTTTTATAGATTTCCTTTATTCTTAAACAATAACATAAAAAAAAACCTAATTTAAAACTTATCATTCTAGCTTTAGGATTTATTTTCGAATGCAGTTCTTAATGCGGGGACAGGTGTGCGTGCACCTTGATAGTAAAAACTGAATATGCAGCTGTTGCTCAAATCTGTTACTAAGGAAGGATATTGAAAGCAGCAAACTGTCCAAAACTGGTCCAGTCCGGAAACTGCACCTAACTTTGCAAAAATTATTTAAAAATAGCATTTTAGTGTTAAAAAGATGTTTTGCACAGCATTATTTATGGAATAAAATAAAAAAATCTAAAGTGGCGATTCGTCCCACTGGGTTGTAAACTCGTAATTCGCGGGCGAAACACAGAACTTGTTAAAAAAATGTTGATAGGCATAATAAGTTTTAGTAATTCCGACATCACATTTAAATGAATGATTTCTAAGCCATTTATCATACACATATCACCTTTGCAGCTAACAACAAAACATCAATAAAAACTATGATAAATAGTGTTGTAAAATCAAGAACACTACGAAACTAATACTATAATTAAGAAGCAATATGTAAAGCACCATCGTGGCCTCCAACTACAAAGAGATATTTAGCACGCGAGATACATGATTGGATAATTATACTGTAGGTATATAAGGTTATTATGCCATTTCCGTAACATTACACTGAGTACACTCGTAGGTATTAAGGTTTTATATTATTTTGACATAACCTTACTAGATACTAGTCGACCAGCCATTAGGTATAAAAAATCTCTCTTTTTATTTATTACAAATATGTTGATAAGTGTTTTTAACAGAATTAATCTAACAGAGGCCTTAAAAATAGTAAGCGCCCTATTTCACAACCTTCTAAGTTCGCATAGATTATTTGCATGTTTTCTCTCTGTCACTCGATATAACATAAGCAGCGACAAAACTTCCGAATAAGATTGTGAAACAGGCTTTCAGTAAATTAATAGTAACACGAGAAAAATTTTTACTCTACACTTTATATTTATTTTTAATAATTTTTGATCTGTTTACTTATCGTATCTTATCTTATCGTAGGTTGTCAATTTTTATTATATTTTCTGATCAATATCACGACAAACGGAGAACTTAAAATTGTGAAATCTTCGGCTAACGTCGTGTGACATCGCCGTGTGACCGTCCGAGATCATGAATTCGATTTTACTCCCATAGATTTTCATACCCCGGGCTTAAATGATAAAATTGTTCCATGGGAGTAAACTCCAAAAATTATGTTGTCATAGAGTGAAAAACGTCAACGTGTGAGAAAATTGCATCTATCAAACCCACAGTAGTGTGTGTAAAAAATCTGAGGTTAGTGTATGTTAAATAGCTACTATTAATTTATTAATTTTATGTATTTCTAGGCATTATTAGAAAATATATTAACTTTCTGCACACCCCTTCCTCCACATAAACTTTAATTTATCGGCCAAATATCATACTCCTCCGGTTGCACAATTCTCGTAAAACTGTACTGAAAGTTTGTGCTTTACGCATTTATATAATAATTATAGTCTAGTAAATATTCTAATAAGTGCAAAGCGAAAAAAAAATGAATTATTATATTAAATACCGAATGTTATTGTAAAGTTCTATAATAATAAGATTTTTTACATCTTATTATATTTAATATGTTAAAAATCAATATGTTAAAAATCAATATGTTAAAAATCAATATGTTAAAAATCAATATGTTAAAAATCAATATGTTAAAAATCAATATGTTAAAAATCAATATGTTAAAAAGAACCGACAAAAACTAGGTTAAGTAATAATTGGACTAAATAAATTAATACTCTGCTTTGGAGTATTTTTAACAAAAAAACTAAAAGACAGAGATATTCAGAAAACAAAAAGTGCCAATTCACACTGTAAAGTGTAACATGATATCCTGTCTCTTTCAATTTGAAACATTTCAATCGGCCCTAAAGTAGCACATAGTTAAATATTGTTGTTATGGCATTGTGGCGGACCAATTAGTGCCACAATCCTGAATCGCACTATCGAAGTTTTCTAAGATCGGCGGTATATATACAACACCTGAAATTTCTACAAGAGGGCTTCGGCCTGACCGAGCATAGCACCTCGCTCGGTCGGAGTTCTCCCTGTGGGGCTTGCCACCATATTCCCACAGTATTAATTTCAATTTAAAATATCTGATTCTAGAAAATCTATTTTTGAATATAAAATTGAATTACTTATCAGTTAGACAGAATTCAATGTTTGTTGGCCCTAATGCAATGGTTATTAAATTCAAAAGGCAGAGTATCTTGCAAATTAACATTTATTTTTATTTCACATGCAAAAACACAATAATCCAGCCATAAAAGTCATACTTAAGATTATTCAGTTGTGTTTATTTTATTAAATGTCCATAAATTGGCATGATTAACACAATTTAAATGGGATATTCCCATCTAAACTGGGGTTACATTTAAAAGTCCATACCTACAAGATTATTCTAATTAAATACATCTTTATAATATTTTTCCAAAATTGAATATCTTTGCATTGGATCCTACTTCCTACAAAGAAACAATCCTTGTATCTCTTAACCTTGTACCTACGAATTACACTATAATTTTATAAGTACCAAAATAAAAAAGAAATTGAAATAGAATATTATGTATAACGCACTAATGTAGGTATTTTCAAGACATTCTGTATAGTTTAATACATATGTATTATACTATACAGGTGTCTATAAAACAAATATAGACATTAAAGGAGCGTAATTGCCAATACTACGCGGTGGGCGCGTGACGTTCAGAGCTGGCGCGTTGTACGGCAGTGTCAGGGTGTCCATGCGTAGTGCGGGTTGTCAGGAAATGTTATATTTCTATAAGTAACGAAATTTTTTAGATATGCACACTGTCATTACTTACGCTATATTGTAGTCTAATAATGAGTTAAAATATTTCATTCGGATAAAAATACACTGTATCCATACTAATATTATAAATGTGAAAGCGTGGATGTTTCTTACGCTTTCACGCAAAAACTACTGAACGGATTTCGATGAAATTCGGTATGTTAGTAGTTTAGACTCTGGATTAAAACATAGGCTACTTTTTATCCCAAAAAAGTAGTGTAGCCAGTACGACTATAAGGTAAAGTGTGTTAGGTGTCACAAATGTATGGGGCAAACAGTGTTGTTTAGTGCTAGACTTCTAGCTTTTCTTGTCTTATCTACGTAATAAACAGGCAATAATGTCCGAGGGGTAATAAATAATATTTAATTTCATATCAGTGTTTGCTGCGAAATGGAATGTAATCGATGTCGCAGCACTTTCTCGCTGTAAATTATTTCTGCATGAACCCGACATGTCCGGGACAACCTAAGCGTGTAATGGAACCGACCCGCCCATAGATCTAAGAAATGCTGAGATATGATTTCATTGTACGTTGTAGGTAATTTCCGGAAACGATCGGTAGTTCTCGACAAATATGTAGGTTAGATTTTACAGATATATTTATGTCTATGTTGCCTTAGTCTTATGGGGCTTACTCCTTAGATGAGAGAAGTTTAATTTTTCATTTAGTCTCATCGTAGTTTAATGTAATAAAATACTAGACGTATGATTTTTATGATACTTTGTTCAAGTCCAGTTTCTATTCATGGAAAATAAATAGAAACGTCAAAACCTTTTCTGTGTCTGCGACATGTCTTCTTCCCTTTGCGCTCTATGGCTCTATGGTCAACGGCAACAGAACATTGTTTATTGCTTGTACTGTTGTTATGTTACGAAACGAAAAATTAATTTAAATTCTTGTTTGAAAGGGCTTTTTAATTTCAATAAGGGCACAGTAGACTTTGTGTTATAATTGACTTTCTTATCTTGCAAGTTGCAACAAATAATCTGAAGTCGTATTGAATTTGACATAGAAAGATCGGAACTCAATACAAATCGGGGTCTATTCATCAAACAAACGGCCAATTATAACATAATTAATTTTGTATTATTCAATATTTTACTAATTATATAATACGTCATCCTAAACGTTTCAGATATACCACTGACGCCGGCAATCAATCAACGAATAAACGGCAAAATTATCAATTAAATTGTAAGTCAGCCAGTCAGTCAGATTGTCAAACTGTCAGAAATAGTGAAAGTGACGCGAGCAATTTTTCACTTACGCATAACGAGGCATTTAATGAAAGGTCAGGGGTTAAGCGTTACCAGTTGTTTCTGATAATATCAGTGAGAATCACAGATCTTGGAAAGGTTTAGAGTAACTACAATGCTGTGGCGTTTCTTCCTACGACTGTTCGGGCCAGTAGAAAAATGAAGGAAATATAAGAAGAAACTTTATGCGTTTCGTCCCACGAAAGTTTGTCCAATTTGAAAAATCATGGTTTTTTTTCTCTCTTCTCATAATGTTAAATCTCAATGGACGAGGTGTCGTGGGGCTAAACTGAGAGAGCCCCACAAAAGTTGAAATAAAGTGTGTGTGTGGCTATCGTAGGTAATTGTAGCCTCTAGGATGCGGATTTGAAAGCTCTACTATGTTTGCATGCATATATTTGGTTATAAGTACACATAATAGATGTAATTACATAGTGATTATATTATTAGAATACTACACCTGAGTATAAAATTATATGCTATGTTATGCAAAATTACTAGTGTAAAAACCTAACCTAAAGAAAGGTATTTTGTATTACGCTGTATGCATCTAGATACATATAATTATAATTAAATTATTTAAGTCCTAGGAGGGGACAAGAGGGGTCCTCTTTATTTTTCTTTCCGGGTCAAAATTTTAGACTTTATTTACTACACAACAAGATACACGTTTCACATGACATCACTACATCGGTCATACACTGCACATGCGTTCTGCAGCACGGTGCAACATGACATTCCAACTCTGACAATGAAACGTGTATCAAGTGTAATGAAGTTCAATTTTGAATAGCTATGCGATCGCATCGTGTTCGTAGCATGTTGCGTATCGTTTCGTTTGGCATGCTACATGGTTCGTGGGTAATCAAGCGGCGGGGCGAACGCATTCGTCCATTGTTTCTCTTTCCCATTCTTTCTCCTGTTTGTCGTTGTCCTGCATGCTGTGTCACATGTTCGTCGAATTTACAATATTTTTGACGTGATAACGTCTTATAAATCGATGGAGCCGACTGCACGCACGAAAAAACATGACTCATGCGTTACCTGTTACCCGTTATCGTTACCAAGTACCGTTACCAAGTACCCAAGTACCAGCGTTACCTCGCATTGCCTTTACCTCATTATTATTGTTGTTGTTGACGTTGTCACGTTCAACTATCGTCAGTAAATCGACTTTACAGACAACCGGTTTTTTCACTATAAAAATCTCACACTTTTTTTGTTCTTATTATATTATTGTCGCTATTAATTATTATGTTTTAGATTATGACACACATCATGCCACGTCACACACGCTATATGTAGCATGTGGATATTAATCTGTCAAATGTCACTTCGTCAAAATACCCATATTAAATAGTAAATAATAAATATCTATGGACGCTTCACACCACGTCAATCTGGCCCCGTGCTAAGTATCCGAAGAACTTGTGTTACAGGTACCAGAAAACGGGAAGTACATTTAATACTTTTATACTATACATGCATTTAAGATTTTTTTATTATATTATACACATATTTAATACACATCCATGACCCGGGAACACAGAAAAACTTTTAGTTCCTTAGGCGGGATTCGAACCCACGACCCCCGGCTTGAGCACCAACGCGCTGAACCACTGACCCACAGAGGTCGTCATAAAATAGACTATAGACCTTTTGTTTTTTGTCTTCTTTTGTTATTCTTTTGTTTTTTTTTCTATTCTTATTCCATAGGTAAGGCGCAAAGCCATTTACTCGATTGCGCCGTAATTTTCTTATCAGTGTCTGTTGTTTGTTTTTATGTAGTGAAGTCAGTTATTGACCCTTGCAGAATACCAGTGCAGCAGGCTTGTATGCTGCGTATAGCTGAGTTAGAGTCAATTTTTGTCAACACATAACACACATAGTTAAAATAATAATGTGCCAAATTTTAGTTTATTATTTTGTATTTCATTTAGATGTGTGTAGTGTGATGATAAAATAAACGTAATAGAATACGTTACCTACCTAACATCCTGTATGTGGCGGCTCTACTTTTCTTACTCTATGGTCCCAATGATATGAACGATGCAGGGACCTCGTATCAATGATCAAGACCCGCTGGCGAGCTATACATCACTATTATCAATTTGTGTTCGCTCTCTAACGTGCGGTTACCGTAACAATGGGATTATCTCGTGGATACAGTAAATCATATTTTGACCATAAATTGTTATACGACACTACAGCACCTACTACGGTTATACGATTGTAATTGTCACGAGCATTCAATCAGATACACTTGAATATTCAAAGAAATGTAAACTACACATAGCACAGTGCGTAAATTTCTATGGTTCCCATCTAAAAGGGTAAAAACGGGACTGAGTACTGAGACTCCGCTGTCCGTCTGTCTGTCTGTCTGTCGCCAGGCTGTGTCGCATGAATCGTGATAGCTAGACAGTTGAAATTTTCACAGATGATGTGTTTCTGTTGCCGCTTTAAAAACAAATACTAAAAGCAGAATAAAATAAATATTTAAGAGTGGCCCCCATTTATCAGACGTGGGTTTTGCCGTTTCGTACGGAACCTTTCGTGCGCGAGTACGACTCGCACTTAGCCGATTGTTGTTTACATAATATTATGTAAGTGAATGATGCACGTGCCTTAAAAATTTGTGAGGTCGTGTAATTATTTAACTTAGGGCTGATTTTTCAATCGTCAGATAACTCTTATCTGAGGAATAAATATGTTACTTAGACAGATATTGTATGAAAAATCTGTCAGTGACATATTTATTCCTCTGGTAAGAGTTATCTGACGATTGAAAAATCAGCCCTTAATCAAGAAAATTATTCATTTACGCTAAAGTAATTATTATTTTAGCGCGATCACTGACCTGCTGATTTAGGTATACTTACAATACTTATAATAATAATAAATAGCCGATTATACAAAATTAAATAGATTTGTAATCATTACAAATTATAATTAATTTATTTAGCAATCATTAATTACAAATATTAAACTAATAGTTAAAATGCGATTTCACTTAAATTTGTATTTATATTAATTTTATATAATGCATCATTCAAGTGTCAAGAACAGTATGTCTACATGGCAATCGTTATAAACAGATTGAGGAAAAAAAATCTTAAAAATTCATCCCCTGCATCGTCCTACGCGGATGAAACAGGGGTTCAAAATTCGTATGGATTTTTTACGCGCATTCGGGGACAAAAGCTAGTACTAAAACGAGACGTTCTTAAATTAAAAACAAGTATTCAATTAATCAAACTGGAACCGGTAAAGTTTGACAGTGGTTTTTATATTTATAAAACTCTTATAAGGTTTCGGCCCTTTTTTTTCTTTTGTTTATATATATGGCATCGGCTTATAACCATTTGCCAGTGTCAAGTTAAAAAGGCGGGAAATAGAACTTTCGTTTCAATTTTCAACGCCGTATTCCTAAATCGTCAAGTCTAAAGTCTAGTCAAAGTCCAAATAAATAGTCAGTGCAGTCCATGAGCCATGTCAGTCGATTCAGTAAAGTGTTTAAGAGTTTTGGAGGGAAACTCAAAATAGCACGTTTTTAGAAGTTGAACAACTTGCCACACTTGTGCACGTTAAAGAATATTTAATGGTTAATATTCTACCAATATTACTCATTAAGAACCGAAATAACATAAATTTATGAAGAAATACAAAAAACCACAACGTCACCCATTGAATTCCCCGGCAAAACTCTTTCGGCCCTTTTCTGATGACAGGTCAGCCAACTGTCTTCTTCAACTAAAGGTCTGAATCTAGACAAAAAATCTCAAGGTTTCTAGTTCAATCACGAATCGTGGCCTTAGATACCTGTTTTGTGAATTATATTCCATATTACTTAAACTATATTATAAGGGTTCTTTCATAATATTGTAAAGAAAAAAAAATTCTGTCCATTTTTTTATAATCTTCAATGCCACAGACAAACATGCAGATACGTAGAGACGTCATAATTATGACTCCCCTTTTTTGCGTCGGGGGTTAAAAAAGCGACAGTGTACCTAGTGCATAATATAATTATAATAATACAAGCTTATGCACGCGGCTCCGCCCGCGTAAATACACGCCATCTATAGATATCCATCTTTTTGACACATAGAAATCGAAATCACTCTTATTACGCGACGAAAGAAAAAATATAAAAGAACTAAAAATACGGAATTTCTGAGGGATAGACCTAGCTAGATCGATTTTTCTCTTTCAAGGTTCAAGGTTCCTTTAAAGTACAAGTGTATTGATTTCATCTAGACGTGATATCATAACTCTTCATCATAAATTAAGATATTTACTCCTACACATCTTTCAAGAAAAGTAGTTGAGTCGTAACAGTTGAATTACTGTAGCACAATAAATTCTCTTCGATCTTAAGATTTATTTGATCAGTGTATAATTTCAATACACTATAGAAGTTATCGAGCTTCGTAAATATGTAGCTTTATCTAAAGCTTTCGATATCATAAAGAGCTTTCCATTATAGGTGTGTACGCATAACGCGACAGAAAAGCTTTCAATTAAAATACACACGTACAGTAAAACTATGTTACTAATTATTGTATCTCAAGCCCACAGCAATTATATTTTTTTCTATGAAAATGACAGAATAGTTAAAAACTATAACTCGGCTCTGTAAGTTATATAGCCTATGACACCCGGGCCTGTTATGACGAATTTATTGACACATGTTTAATTAAAATCGGATCGTTAGTTTAGGCGCTACGATAGAATAAACATACGTACGACGATTGCCAATAGAAAGCGACTATTTCAATAAGCGATAAGCGAAAATTTCATGGTCGTTTTTATTATTTTTCTCGCAATTTTTCCTATATTTTTCTCCGTTTAAACCTTCCCTGACACATTGCACAATAATTTCAAGTCCAAAATTAGCCAAATCGGTCCCGCCGCTCTTGAGTTTCAGCGAGACATGGAATTGGAATGCATTTTTAAATATAAGAGAGATAAGAAGAATCATAAAGTTTTTCCATACAATTTCATACAAAGAAGCAAGTCCCTTGGTGCGTCCGCACATTGAAACCTGCTACAGTTTAGTGAGACACGGCCACCTGAAATGTTAGAAATTATCACAGCGCACCACAGAAATGGCATTATTTATATTTCTTTAGAAAACTTGCGGCGCTGCTTTTAGTCTTATATAGGCTTTATCGCGAGTATCAATTCACTGGGTTTTACCTGCGGCCCCGCCCGCGTAAATACAGTATCCCACGGGAATACTGTACTTTTTCGAGATAAAAAGTATAAGCCTATGTGCTAATGCAGAACTACTACCATATGAAATTTCATCAAAATCCGTTCAGTAGTTTTTGCGCGAAAGATTAACAAACATCCATCCATCCTCACGAACTTTTACATTTATAATAGTAGGAAGATCAATGTATGTAATATGTATTAATCCTTTAATTAGTGATGTTGGCGATCTTGCTCAAGTCATCATCATCGTCACCGACCTATTACGTCCTGTTGGGGCTCGTGTGTTGAAAGATACTTCGAGAAGGATATAATTTTAGAATCAATGTTACTGAATAAATAAAACTTTCATAATAACCTTTTGAAATTAATGTTACGTCAAGTTACAAAATTAGCCTAGTGCTCCCTACTACATAGGGAAATTTCAACAGTATATTAACGTGACTCGTTTGAATTTACGTGGTAATTTCATAAGAAAACATTGAGACAACGAAAAATATTACTTCACGATTGTTCTATTTTTTTTTTTTTTTTTGGGATTTGTTTTATCTATAGGTTTCGGAGGTTTAACCCTCATAAGAATACGTACCGACACACATGGTACACCGTCAGTAACACCTAAACAAAGATACATGGAAATATTGGCGGATTGTTATATGTCCAACATATACGAGGAGAGGTCCAAAAGTTCGCGGAATGGAGGGGATGGAGTGGGGATAGGGTAGCTCGCTTAGTGTCATACTAATTGAGCACTCATAATTAGTATATATATAAAATCTCAACCCTATAGCGCCATTCGTTTACGAGTACTCGCCTGCTAAACAAGTCAATCCGGAAGCAAACTGCAACTATGGAGAAAATTGAACATCGCGCTGTGATAAAATTCCTTACCAAGCAAGGAAAAAACGTTCAAACCATTTTAAATGAAATGGAAGCCGTTTATGGAGATCAGTGCCCTGGTAAAACAATGGTTTATAAGTGGCATGGACTTTTCAAACATGGTCGAGATTCAATTGAAGACGACCCTCGCTCTGGGCGGCCAGTTGAGGCCACCACATCAGACATCGTCGAAAAAGTCGAAAAACTTGTACTGGAAGACACACGTTTAAAGAAAAAACAATTATCTGCATTTGTTGGAGTATCAGATACAACCATTTTGCGGATCCTGCACGACCAGTTGGGCATGACAAAAGTCAGTGCAAGATGGGTGCCGAGAATGCTCACGCCGCTTCAAAAACAGCAGCGCATCGACGCGTCTAAGCACTTTTTGGAGGTGTGTGGAGACAACCCTGTGCAGATTTTGCAGCGGATTGTTACTGGAGATGAAACATGGGTTCATCACTTTGAACCTGAATCAAAACAGGAGTCCATGCAATGGCACAAAAAGGGTACACCACCTCCCAAGAAATTCAAAGTGTCAGAATCGGCTGGAAAGTTGATGGCCACTGTTTTTTGGGATTGTGAGGGAATATTACTGATTGATTATAAAGAAAAAGGTACCACTATAACCGGAGAATACTACGCCACAATATTGAAAAAGTTAAAGGAGGCAATTAAAGAAAAACGTCGTGGAAAATTGGCCAAGGGTGTGTTGCTTTTGCAAGACAACGCGCCGGTTCACAAGAGCCGAGTTGCCATGGCTGCTCTTCACACGCATGGATTCGAACCACTTGTTCACCCACCCTACAGTCCAGACCTGGCCCCTAGCGATTTTTATTTGTTTCCAAATTTAAAAAAAGAGCTAAGGGGAAGGAAATTTTCCGACGATAACGAAGTGAAGGAGGCAATTTCGGCGCATTTTGAGGCCAAGACAAAAAATATTTTTTCGATGGTTTAGAAAAATTAATCCATAGATCAAATAAATGTATTACACTTAAGGGTGATTATATTGAAAAGGAAAAATAAATTTATTGTTATATTTTATTAACAACCCTTTCATTCCGCGAACTTTTGGACCTCCCCTCGTATATATATGTTCGACATTATACGGGGGATGAACTTTGAAAATTCTTCCATAACAGATGTGTCATGATAACTATCTGCTTGCCAAATTTCAGCACAATTCGTCCAGTGGTTGATGTTTCACCATACAAACCTGGATCCACTTTGGGGACGATTTTTAAATGTACAAACATTCATTAGTTATAACTAAAACATTTATAAACTCAATGGAACTCAGTGAAGATTTTTAATTTTTACCAGACTAAATTTTAACATCCTCAGGGCGTAAATTCTGATAAATCCTAAAAGATTTTAGATAGACGTATTTAATGAAATGAATCTTAAATTTTCAGCGGATTTCATTTGGTGCAGATTTAAAGATTTTCTTAACAATTTTCTATCAACCCCTATTTCATCCCTTTAAAGAGAAAATTTTGAAAATCCCTTCTTAGTGTGAGTCTACATTGTAAATTAAAACTTAATACTGTCCATATTTCACATTTCCACTATTAGCGGTTAGGTACGGCTGTGTGCTATAATCTATGTCAGTGGGGACATCTCTTTTTATATATAAATAAGTATATACATATATATACATTAGTTACTTGCTGTCCCTATATATCTATGCAGTCTTCACTTCAACGGCCTTGAGACAAAAAAACATATACAGCCGGACGTATAGCCGCCTCCTTTTTTTGGAAGTCGGTCATAAATACGTGTAAGCGTTATCGAAAAAAAAAATAGACGCTTTCACTTGTAAACATACAAAAAAACATTAAAGGACCACACTACAGTGTCCAATTGCTTATGCCTTATGAGATATCGCCATATGCGCGTTGTAAACTTTAATAGTGCAAGTAATGGTAACATCTGCTCGGCATACTATATTATGTTGGTTTTATTGTTTATGTGTGGGTTCATTGTCCTAGTTACTAGCATTACAAAATTAAAAAAAAAATATACTCCTCCTCTACACTACCGTGATGTACTAGATACAGCCTTACCCATCACACATTGAGGAGAGACCGTACTCCCAGCGGCGTTAGTAGTGATGATTATAGCGTTAGCGTATAGATAGCGTTTTTATTAATTATTCTTACGGAACAATAAGTGAAATAAAACTGAAAAGGTACATGACCTCTGGACACAATTACCCATTAAAACATTTTCGAAAGAAAGGGTCAGATCACACCGAGACTCGACGCGGCGCTGCATTTTTATGCGAGCGATTAAAAATTGAACTTAGTTCACTTACTCGGGAAGGTACACGTTTAATTGCAAGAGCAGCGCCACGATACACAGCGCGGTGCAGATCGAAATTCGAATTTGTGCAATTAAACGTGTAGGTACTGACGCTAAGTAGAAAGTAATAATTTTCGCGTGTCATTATATAATTATCTCATTAAAACATAACATACCTATCACCTACATATAATATGAATTACGCCATTATTAGAACTTATCTCAAGGTTGGGCCATTTAAAATAATTCGGCGGATGCAGGCATAGGAGCCTATACTGCCTTTGTTCACGTGAACACACAAAGAAACGGAACGTGATATAGTAATAAACAAGCACGGAAGAATAATCAGCTAAGTAACATCTAAAAAGTACCTTTAAAAACGCCCAAAACATGGAAGTCTTTAAAAACTTGATTGGGCATAGGAAAAAGTTTTGGAAATTTGCGCAAGCGCAGCTCACTCAGGGTTGTACTTGCGGAACGGATTTTTAAACAACAGTAAAATGTTGCGATAAACTACGAAACTAATCACAATTTTTTATTTAGCTCCCCACGCAGATGTGTAAAAAAGATACCGTCAGTGACGGTAGCCGGTTTCATTAAAACCAGGCCAGCTACGCAGGAGTTATTTTTATAGTGCCCAAGTGTGTGCGCAGTACACAAGAGCACCTTCTCTTCTTTTACACTCGAAACCTAGTGTGACGGATAACCGCCACGATTGGCGAGAGATCAGGCGCAGGACCGATTTTTTATATGCCCATCCGAGGCATGGATCATCCCGACGCATGGATCATCTCTCTTGTCAGACAATCAGATGGTCAGCTTGCATTGTCCATACCAAACTTCGCAACAACATTTTTTGTTGTTCCATTGCGGGAATCGAACTCGCGACCTCCGAGTCGAGAGCCAAGCTCTCAACCACTGGACCACGGAGACTGCTATGAAGGGCCGGTAATGTGATCTTACCTATAATTCCTCAGCGTTAAAAATTTTGACTTGATATACGATTAAAACATTTGCTTGCAAAAGCTGCGCCAGTAAATACGTTGGTGTTACAGAAGTCCAGAGGAAAGCTCGGCTAACATCGTGCCTTCTACTCTTTTGCTGGTTTAAAGCCATTATAGATGTCCGTTTGTTCCAGACAATGCTGCTAAATGTGTATCACATTGTGTACATAGAACTTTACCAACAAACAAACTTAAATAAACGACCTTCTTCGCTTCAGCGGCTAGACTGACTAAGGCTGACGTCATCTAAAGTACTTTAATAGAAAAACGTGTAAGCTTTAAAAGCCTAAAAATTGGACCAGCTCCAATAACCTTGGCTTCCTTTAGTAATAACTGTCCTACTTTACGAAGTTTAGAGAATTCTAAGACATTGATTATCGCGCAATATCTATTGTGTCTAGCGTTTCGTAATATTGATTTGAATCACAATAATTGTATTGAAAAAACTGTTCTAGTAATAACACAATAATGCCATAGTAGTAACAGCTTTTAATTGGACCATAAAACAAAATGTGGGTTTTTGAGTATCACAATTATAAGACAAATGTCTAATATTTTATACAGAATTGGAATAGAAATTTGCAAGTACGATTTCCGAGTATTCTGTGTAGTAAACAAGCATACATCAAACAGGCAAACATAAAAAAAAAAAAACAAATATGATTTAAAAACTGAGAGAAAATTCAAATAACTGTGCTGTATGTCATGACTCATGACTCATGTTCTAAGACCTACTGTTTGAATAAACGAACTAATATAAACAAATTATAAGAATTAGGTCGAATCAATTCGCAACAGATTTGCCTATTCAGTTATATCTAATATTAGAGCATATAAAAATGTATCACACACATTACGAAATATTCGAATTAGGTCAACAAAGCACTAAACTTCGCGTGGGAATTCATTCAAGTGGCCCAATCTAATTAAAATAAGCTAATATAATGAAAACTGCGTGTGAGGATGAAAAAATTATTAAAAATAGCACAATTTATTAAATAATTGTAAATTCTGTAAGTAAATAAGGAGTCAAAACTACACTATTGCGTTTAATTGCGTGTATATTAGGACAAATAATTAGAAGGTGAAATAAATCCTAAGTAACGTAGATACATTTTAAAAACAAAAGAAGAAACTGTGAAATTTATCACTTTATTGAAGGTCGAGACTTGGGTACCGATTGTGTCAGATAATTCGACATTGAAATCCTTATCTATGAACGTAAATCACTACGTTCTATATATGTTCTACGTTCCGAATACTTTGGCCTTACAAATTACAAAGCCTGATACGTTGAAGGCTTTATAGGTTAAATGGCAAAAGATAATAAAAGTGAATAGGAAATATTTAATATAAATTCGAACAAGCTACTTACAGGTAAGCGTATACATGATACCAAATGGCATGCTACATATATGAAAAAAGGAAAATATATTGACGTAAATATGACAAACAATGCGATGACAAATGACAATTGCGTCATCATCGGAACCGACATTTATATTATTCGCTTTATGTCATGCACTTTCACTTAACACGGTACGATTGATACTTAGTGTAATGATGATGATTATCCAACAAATGATTGCAGTGTGTGATGGCGACGTGACAGCAAAATTGTAAATTATGCCTTCAAATGACACCTTCGCTTCAAGCTAAGCTCTTGGCTTGATACACGATTGTTTGCCTTAATAAATTTAAATAATAGCCAACGGAACTGGAAAATAAGTACATATTACAATACTTGATACATAAAAGCCGTTGTAGTAAACGGCTTCAGGCATTCTCTGAATTTGATTTCTATCACGGAAATTTGTAGAACGGTTGCATACATTCAAATAAGCCACATTATTGTTTTAATTAAAATTATTAAGACGCGAGACACGAGCCTTTTGTAAAACTAATGAGTTTATCTCTCATATATACAATCGCCAGCAATTATGTTGTATTATTATAATATGTTATAAATTAAAGAAATTCTCTTGAAGCTTTCTACTGCTTTAATGTTGTTTTTTGTAAATACAGTTTAGTTTAAAAATGCATTTGGATATCAAGTGATGTTGAACTATTTAAAGATGGTAAGAAGAAGGCTATATCCAGAACTCATGATATTGATGAAGACGAATATTTCGAAGAGTTCCTTGTTATTTCTTGCTCATTACAAGACCTAAGTACCGTTAAGTTCATGAATGGCAGTTTTAGTGACTATATAAATGGGAGTGTAAAATTTTGCATCGTTATAGCTGAGTATTTCAGCTTATTATCCGTCATAAACGCTTGCAAGCTAACGCTTTTTAACACACTTGTACCTATACTTAGCAAATTTAGCATGATGTTCAAAACGTGATCAACGACGAAGTAGATTAGTTTGAGGTTTATCACCATTCCTTTAATATACTGTAAACTAGGGCCAACATGACGTTATACCATAATATAAAATGAAATAAAGTTACGAAGAAAATAATAAGTTTTCTATAGATAAACATTGGATAAGTATGAGTAAACTAAGAGAAACGAGGAATGGATTACATAAAAACACCGGGACCACACATAAAACTAAGCGTAATGTGTAAAAGACTGATGATGGATATATTAAGAGAGTTTTAGTGTCTATGTCAGTCTCAAATGAATGCCAAAGTGGGCTGAGTGTTATAAATCTAGTGGCAATTAAGAGGCCAAATAAAGAGAGGTAAATAAACGATCAAAGGAGTACACGTATAGAGAAAACCAATTGGAAGCTCATATAATACTCTTAAATTAGCTGACGTATGAAATGATTTCAGTTCTAATTGGACTCCAACCTGACAGTTCGCTTCTGTCTGTACCATAAATACCATTGTTTAACAATGAAAAATCATTCGTATGCCGAACACAATAGGATTCATATTAAATAATCCGAGTGGAGGAAATTAACGTTTTTATGTCTTGTCGGTTGCCACCGGGCAAGTGATTGTAAAGACTTATACTAATTCAGCGCTCTTCGTACAATAATTGGTGTGTTTGTTGATATTGAGACCGTTTTAGATGAGCGTTTGGAAGTTCCGCTTGCACAATTTAAAAGGAGGCCCTTCTTACCCGAAACAAATAATAAAAATCATTATTGTATAATGCAGGTTATGCTTGAAAATACAATGAGGCATCTAGCTGGTTAGCTAAAAAAATTCAAACAACAATTCTCTCATGGTGGTATAAAAAGACAAAATGTTTGTGTGTGTCATAGTTTAAAATTGTTTAAGCGTCACTCTATATTTCGGTAACGACCAATAATAAAACAATACACCGATGACATTGTGACCACATGTCGCCTCTCCCACAGTCTAAAGATCATCACATAATACCGATGCTTTAAAGTTTAAAGATACACTTAACACTATATACGATTTTGTGGACAAAAGAATATTTTTGTAAGTTCATGTTAGATACATATTAGAGACGGGGCATATCGAGGCTAAAAATGTCCTATCTTTGAGGGCCCCATTTAGGCTTTTGGGTTTTACATTTGACAGTATAGATATCAGTGTTGCGCTGTAAAAGGCTGCAGAGTTACGGTAAACGAGTAAAAAAATAGACGAGATACAATTTTATAGATAAAGATAACATAATTGATTAATTGTTGTAGCTCCCCACACTGATTTCGGTGACGGTGGCCGGTTTCAGAAACCAGGCCAGCTACGCAGGAGTAATCTTATAGTGCTCAAATATGTGCGCAGTACACAAGAGCACTCTCTCTTCGTTTTTACTCTCATAACCCAGTGGGATAAAATGGGAGACGGATAACCGACACGACTGGCGAGAGATCAGGCGCAGGTCCGACTTTTTACATGCCCATCCGGCGCATGGATCATCTTTCTTGTCAGACAATCAGGTGATCAGACTACATTGTTCTAACCAAACTTGGAAACAACATTTTTTTTGTTGTTCCAATGTTCCCACATTCGTGGGAATAATCATACCAATAATCGAACCCGCGACCTTCGAGTCGAGAGCCGAGCTCTAACCACTAGACCACGGAGGCTGTTTTGTAATTAAAGAACATAAGGCATTTCATAATATTTTCAAAATTAAATCACAATTTCCTTGTTTGAAGAATTTTTTTGGCCAAATGTATGCAATAGCATTTATGTCTAATTTCTATGGTTAGATAGATTATACAAGAAATAGTACATCGACTACGTATAAAACAGAGATGATGATGCAAAGCATGATACAAAGCACGCCTAGCGTGTTGGTTTGTTAAGAACATCCTTTTTAACTATCAGTTACACTATCATTAACATTATTGTCTTGTTTCCTATTCAATTTCTCTATGTCCAGTAGTGGGAAGTACAAAAGGTCGTAAGAGTTGCAAATCATAGATTCCGTGTACACATTACAATTTCCATTGACAGAGCTAAGTCCTTAACTCATAAATCAATACTAGAGAATACCATTTATCATACAAGCTTTCCTATCTGTAAGCTGTATTTAGAATTGCAAGCGTATGACGAGTCTGTTATAAGCGATGAGTCAATGGCAAACATAGTAATTGCTACTAATATAAATCATAGCTGAGGTCTTGGAGACAGTAGGGACATTAAGTCTATTGGCTTTAATGGTTCTTTTGTTCGGTCTACTGTGGTAAACACTAAATAGAATGGATGTTATGAACAAATACATTTAAAATACAATGAAAAGAATTGATTAGTATATGCAGATTGCGGTTTGAGTTAATTTTACTGTATGTGATTCATACATATCGCAAAAACATCTGGATTAATATTCCAAGCGAAACGAACTTCCTTGGCATTCAGATCTTTGTTCTAATGCAAGACAAGTTTAGTCACTTACAGACCTTGCAAGTGGGGAGTTATGTTTCGATGTTGTCTTGCTTCTTTATGATTTTTATTTTATTAACAACTTCATTTGAGATAAAACGCGTCAGAAATTACCTCTTACTGTTGTATTTAAATCTCGTCGATAATAATGATTATTGTGGTTTTGAAACACCTTAAATTTTGCAAGCTAGCGGTCTAAGAATCGTTACTCTCTTTATTATAGTTGACTGCACCAGATCCACAAGATTGCATAAATATAATTGATTAATTTCGGATACACTTTCATTGCATAAATATGCATTCTTTATTAATTTATGTATTTATAGATTGACCGGATCGGCAGAAAGTTGTTCGGGCGTCGATGTGACTTTATCAGGACATTTTCAAGTGCCTGATACTGTGGTTGATAGCAAATATGAAACATACACATAAGGGATTTTATAGATTATTTTTTAACCTTTCCATAGTACTTTCGAAAACAAAATTTGAATTGAAAGACAAATCACAGGAGTTATATTAGTACTTACTTACATAATTTTAACAACTTTATTTTAGTGTGCTGTTTGCGTGTTTTTGTCACTACTCGCCGTGAAGAAGTTAACAACAATTTGTATGGCATCGAATTAGTTTAAATTGTTTGCTACTAGGGGCGTTGTTTCGATGCCATACAAATTGTAGTTAGCTTTTCACACAGTTCTAAAAAAATAGGTGAAGGCATGTAATATGAGACCTATGAAGATTGCTAACGAGTAATGATGCTGATGATTTGAATCTGAAAATTAGTGAGATATGCAGGGTGATTTTTGAGTCAGTGTCCAAACTTTCACGAGTGAATATTATAAAAATATATACTCTTGAATATAAAAAAAATTTACTATGGGATCAGATTAACTTTCCTACTTTTGAAAAAAAATGTCAGCTTTTTCATACAAAAGGGCTTCGGCATAGATAGCATTTTGTACAGCAACAGCTGATTTTTTTTTCAAGTAGGAAAGATAATCCCATAGTAATAGTTGCTAATATTCAAGGGTAAATTCACTCCTGAAAGTTTGGACACTGAATGAAAAAACACCGTGTATAGACTATTTATAAAAAATACTATCCAATCAAAAGATTTAATTAATAAACTACCGACAAGTTCACATAAGAAACCGGACATTAGAGAGCTATATAAAAGCACATAATCCGTGTCTCTTATACTAGTTTGTTACGGCTAACGTAAATCTAATTATTTCAATGTTCATGGAGCATTTATTCTTCTGTTGCATTGCTATCAAAGGCGAGTTCTCCAGCAATTTCCTATCCGACTTCTAAAGATGTTAAACTGTGGTTGAACCACTCGTTACTTAGTTCAATATTGATCTGTGTAAATACTGTAATGGGAGAATATTTATAACTTCATTCGTACGTAAACTGAATTTATGCCATACAAGTCGACAGGATCAGATAAAATACGTGATCGGGCGTTTGATGTCAGATGAGATTGATGTTTTCGTAGGAGTTTTATAATATGTTAAGTTTGTAATTGTTATGTTTTCTTCTTGTGATTTAAGTACCTACCTTAGTTCTAGTCACGACCTTATTGTGAACGCCAAGTTTTATCTGAACCCCAATTCTCGTATTTTTAACTTAAGCTCATTTCAGACTACGCTATACTATTTTACTATATAGTATAGCAAAGAAGGACCTAATGTTATACTATATAGAATGGCGTTCACATTACGCTATATTATCGCAAGCATTTATAGTATATAGCAAGCTCAGTATGGTTGTGTCGCTCGTTTCGCTTGCGGGACGGCCGGGGGTGAGGGAGGAGTAAGAAAGCGACGCGCGATATAGAACAGCATGAACTCAGCGTATAGCTCTTTTTTATAGCGTATAGTAAGCTAATAATATATAGTACAGTACAGTGTGAACGTGTCCATAACAATGTATGGTGCGCGATATTGTTGTGCTATGAGCTATATATAGTATATAGCTCATAGCATAACAATATCGCGCTATACTGTTATATTATAGTCTGAAAGCCGCTTTAGACTTTCAATTTACTGTCAATGAATTGGAAATGACAAAATCAGCATTTTTTGACTTTGGACCAATCAAAACGCGTTTGACGTTACTTTGACATTTATGAGAATATAATTTTGCTGTTTTAACATATCGGGACTGCATCGAAATTGTATTATTGTAAGATTTAATTAGCAGAGTCGACCTACAGATCAAATGTGTACCCTAATATAATATTTAAATGTACTCGTATGTATGAATCTATATTGTTGTTATGTCTGACGAAAAAGTAATATGGACGCAGTTACAAACCAGTGGGATGATGCATTTTAGTTATAAACGATGCAATGCCATTTGACATTTTGATTTAAAATTGTATCACTACAATTTGGGGGGATTAAAATTATTTGAAACACTGATAAGATGATAAGAGGCTTAAAGACCTTTTAACAAAAACTATATATATATATATAGTTTTTGCGATACACGATCCGTACAAACCGAAAAATTCACGATTGTCGTATGGGAGCCCCACTTAAACATTTATTTTATTCTGCTTTTAGTATTTGTTGTTATACCGGCAACACTGTGAAAATTACAACTCTCAAGTTATCACGGTTTATGAGATACAACCTGGTGACAGACAGTCAGACGGACGGACCGACGGACAGACAGACAGCGGAATCCCAGTAATAGGGTTTTTACCCTGTGGGTACGGCATAAAGAAAATGAAGAAATGAAACCGATCGAATATAATAAATCAACTGAGGAATATGACCAGTAGTGAGTGACTGACAAGCGACAAGTATACAATTACCTGTAGATGTCAGATACAAAAATTAACATTGATTGTGTGCTCAAAAAATTTGCAATATCAATATAAGTGTTATATAACACATCATCAGATCGTGATGCAATTGTATTATTAGGGCTGCCATCTACTATATTTTTGATACTTTCATTTTCAGTGGAGAAATCTATCAAAGTTCTATTGAAATAAACGTATTCTCAGCTTCAAAATTAAAATTACTTCGTTTCGTCACTACACAGGACATATACACATATACAGGACATAAGCTCTGTAACCAATTTCCTGATAAATAAATGATTTTATTCTATTCTATTCTAGGTAGGTACTCTATTCTATTCTAAGGAAATATTTAAAGCTTATGTTTAGGTATAATTGATTCATTTTCGATCGATTTTGGCAGCCCTAGATATTCTTATGTCAGTTGCATGAGCTAAGTCACGTCTTATTAAACGTGTAGTGTCCGCCGCGAAAAGAATTGCGATAATGTTTGGCGATATTTCGTCATAGATTAGCAGACATGGATGGATATGTCAGCGTGATATGTATCTGTGAATAGTGATATATGCTCTTTATAGGCATTCGAAAACAAATTCTTGGGGCGTAATTCCAAGATTTTAATTATACATATTATACCATCGTTATTATTCCTGGGTTACTCTTTTAGAAAAAACTAAATTACCGCATTTCAGTGTAGTTTTATAGACTACCAGAAAAATGACTATCAACAATCTACTAAGTTTAGTAGCAAATGTATCTTAGTATAATATGAGTATGTGTAACCAGATCACTGGTTCCGCCGCCATACCGTTCTGTGGTCTCTGCGGAGCTTGACGACTCATTGACCCGGAAGATATCGCAAATTTCTACTTTCTTCTGTCTATCAATCTTCGGGTATGGTGATTTCTCAAAACCTCAACAATGGACCTTCACACTTCAGACCAGTTAATATGAGATGGGACATCTCTTGTTGACTTGTCTTTCTAAAGTAAATCAAAAATATGTTTAGATTACAAAATTTGTAATCTTCGCCCTATTTTAACAAAAAGAAAAGGCACTTTAAACTTGAATATCTCGCAAACGGATACCTAAATCAGAAAATCATCTTAGCAACCACCACCATACCACACAGTATGGGATAGACGCGAGAAATAAATTTACCCCCACTTTACGTATCCGAAAACAAAAATATTTTCGAGATTTTTTTAGCACTTTGTCGATGTGGTAAATACACATATCCATCCAAAGTTTCATCTTTCTAGCACGAACCGTTGGGACGGTAAGCCGAAGACGGACAGACGGACATGACGAAACCATAAGGGTTCCGAGACGTGTACCTATTATGTTAACCCTAACCAGAGAGTAATAAACCGCAAAATTAAAGACTATGGATATTTTCCACCAAATCTGAGTTAAGGGTCTCGTTACCAAGCCATTAAATCTTGAAAAAAAAAAGCAAATCTAAAGGTCCCGATTAATTTCCCTAGACTAGAGCCAGATTCATTGAAACATGAGAAGTCATTTTAATTATCTGCTCTAAAAGCCTCTCAGTTTCATCTTAAACAGCTACCTTGATCGAATAATAACTTGTTTCAAATATCGCGACGGAAAAAACCCTTGCGGTCGCCGCAATATGATAATATGGAGGAAGGTTGTGTTGCTGCCGTTTTACAATCATGTTAAAAATCATTCATCAGGGCAGAAATCAGGACTTACGTTGAAATAAGTCTCAAGTTTCTATGGGTAAGATCTCGAAGTAAAAGTGTCCAATGTAATTATTTTATTTTTAAAGTGTAGGCGCTTTTACTTATTTTGTGACTTAATGGTAGTCTCCTTTTACGTTGAGTTTATCTGCATCTCAATAAACAAAAAATATAACCGGAGATTATTTCATTACATAAGTACGTGTCGCCTATACTTTAAGGGTATGCAATAAATTGTGTGTGCAACGAATACAAAAACAAATATCATCGCCTCCAAACCTGGAAATGATCTAAACATACACAAAAACCGCAGTCCAACAATAGTGACGATAAATACCTTTACCGAAATAGATCATACAGCATCCTGTTTCCACCGAAAACGGGTCAGCTAATTATAGTGCTGCAATTCCCACTGCATGTGCTGCGTGTGCGTGCATTGTCCGAACGGTCATAGCCGAGGTATTCATCATCTAGATCCTACATCATCATCAGCATTACATGCTTTGTATTGAGTGCGTAGAATATTATACTTTAAACGAGTAAATCTTGTATCTATATATAATATATAATCGGAATCTCGGAAACGGCTGTAAGTATATTCATGAAATTTAGTATGCAGAGAGTTTTGGGGGAGAACGATCTAACCAGGTCCTATTCCTGGGGAACTAAGCGTTTTTTATGTAAAATTTCGAACTTATTTACAAAGGAAATCAGAGCTACCTGAGCTCGCCACTATTTTTCTATTAAGGTCTTAGTATCACCGACGATGAAATCATATACCTGAATTGCCGCCAGCTCCCTGTCTCTACAGCTCTGAGTTTAGAGCTACAAGCTACCGTAGTCAATAAAACAGACACCTTTATTGATATTCGAACGCTGGTAAATCCAGATTAACTAACGCAAGTTTTATGGCTCGGTATGTAAACTGTTACGGCTGTTACTCGTGGAACGTTTACTAATATCATTGATACTATGTCGAGTATTAAACTATTAAAACCAAGTGTGTAATCTTGTGACAGAAAATGGCATGATATTCAATTTTCCGTACGCTCATCATCATTTTAAATTAGAAACCGCAATAAACTGTAGCTGTATTGCAGTAAAATACTGTAAAGGCCGCTACGGCTGCCACGAAATTCGCGGATAGCGGCGCGGCGCAGGGCAGTGACAGCAGCGGCGACGCGCGCAGGCGGCAACGATAGTAACATAATATATTCTTTGGTCATAGTCACCGCTTGTCAGAAATGCACTCCTGTCCGCTTGACAGTGACTATGACTATGGCACCCGCCAGCTGTCACAGCCGCCGCCGCCGTCAATGAAGAAGCAGCGGCCTATTAAGGTTTTTATTGGCTGTAAAGGTGCGTTGCCACACGCAGCTACTAGATAATGGACTGTAAAGCGACGACGGGTACGATGATCACTGACCAATCGTTGTCAAAAGGGTGCAGTACTGAAGCCCACTTAGGGTTTTTAAATTCGCGACATCCGACAGCTGTTTGACACGACTAGGACCCGACTTTTACGGAGCGCCGCCCGGTGGCAGAAAGTGTTGAAAATTCTTATTGTCAATTTTCGAAATCACTTCCGCCATTAGATGGCATTTTGTGTGGGTCGGATCTGCCTCCTAGCGGCAGAAAAAAATTCGAACACCCTCGTTCAAGTTATTATTTTTGTTTAATACTCAGTATCCTACTACGTTTATAAATGTGAAAGTTTGTGAGGATGGCTGGGTGTTTGTTACTCTTTCACGCAAGAACTACTGAACGGATTTCGATGAAATTTGGTATGGTAGTAGTTTAAGCTCTGGGTAAAACATAGCATACTTTTTATCCCGAAATAGTACAGTGTTCCGCGTAAATACAGTATGTATTTACGCGGAGCCGCGGGCAGCAGCTAGTATTATAATATAAGTACGTGATAGGTGATTTTGTCCTCTGATATTTTTTTTATTATCCTATTCATCGGTGTGACCGAATAAGATTTTAGCCACTTATACCATCTAGCAATTTTTGAACAAATGGGTCATGGCACTCATGGGACCACCCAAAAACATTACGTCGCGCGTCGCCAAGTGCGCAAGCGCATGTAAGGTTTTTAATGCCCGCCATTCCCGGTGAGTCATGACGATCCGGACAATTACACAGAGTTCATTATCGGCACTAGAATGTCAACTACTTATTATATAAGTGCACACCATAAAAACCTGGCGCATTAAATAGTGGCGTTAACTTTTCATGGAATTAACGATATTTTCCGATTGGGTTCCGTATCCAAAGGGTAAAAAACGGGGCCCAATCTGTCTGACCGTCTGTCTGTCACCAGGCTTATCCCCTTAACCGTAATAGCTAGACAGTTGAAATTTTCACAGACGGTGTATTTCTGTTGCCGCTATGAGAACAAATACTTAAAACTGAAGAAAATAAATATTTGAGTGTGGGCTTCCATACAACAAAGGTAATTTTTTTGCCGTTTTGTACGGAACCCTTCGTGCATTTCACCCTTTCGAGATTGACTCGCATTTGGGGTTTTTTTTTAATCAAGTATTTTTATCAAATTACACTTAAAAAAAAAATTTGGTACCACGATGTCCAGTCCGAACCCCGAACAAGGCAAGTTCCCACCATGTCTACCTCAAAAAATTTACACTTCGACTGATTTTTTTTTTTCTAGCACTCAATTTTTTATCGATATTATTTATCGCAATTCCATTATATCTATTTCGGGACATCAAAGTATAATTCGGGAGTGTTTCCGCGTGACGAAACGGACGTCGTCAGCTATTTCCAAAAAGGAAACGTTAATGACTCCGCGGCTTCCTTTCCCGGAATCTCGACAAGACGAGACTGACAGTCTGCTTAAAGAGAGAGAGAGAGGGAGAGAGAAAGAAAGCGACGTAGGTCGAATACTCAAACCCTACTTAAATTAAGAGGCACTCATGACACACGCTGTCCTCGTCAACCCGCCAAGCAAAAACAGCGTCATCCTGGGAATAGGGGTGGGTCCTAACTTTGTGCATTTTTAGTCACGTGGTGAAACGTGAAAAAAAAATGTTATTTTATTTTTGATAGTTTATAAAAATCGTACATATTTTACAGTACAGTGTTGGTTTAAATTGGTTTTAAACAATGTGTAGTGATAAATTATCAACAGTTTGATGTATATTTTCAACATAAGGATAATTGCCTATTGGAAATTACTCTTTGTCTACGATATAACAATCTTTATTTTATCCTGTCTGTCTAGGACGTAGATTAAAAGGCAGATGCAAGCCCTGATAAAGTTAATAGTTGGAAATTAACAGAATTATGGTCCACTAAGCGACCACCAGTTGTTAAAAAAAAAGTTATGACTGCGACAAGTGCAATTGAATTTCGCCAACTCAACGCTGCCACGTAACCCGATATAAGTGTATCGAATACCGCTATTAATATCGATGTACAGTAGGAATCTACAAACACTTCATTCTATTTAGTCTCCGAGAAATGATTAATGGGTAACGGCCGAATACTGAAACGATAGTTAGATTAAGTGACGCTCAAGTCACATGCTGTCCTTGTCGTTTCGGCTAGCGGAGTAGGGGACAGCCTGTGAATAGGAGGGTTCCTAATTTTGATTCGCGTTTCAGTATTCCGCCGCAAGTATTTTATGTACCTACTGGTCGTTAAATGAACTAAAGTGTATTAAAGTGAGTGTTGTTATTACCATTCAGCCTTTCGACTAACCATAAACTTTATACTATTAGGTCAAAGAAAAAGGTCAGTTAGTATATATATTATATACTTTCCACCATACTAATAAAAATATTTACACAACGGATAAGCAATACAATGTTTTGTCGTTGTCTGCCAAGCGGCTTTTTCCACGTATCAGACAAAGACAAAACATTGTATAACTTATCCACTGTTTAAATATTTTTATTAGTAAGGGGGTTATATTATCCTTACTAATATTATAAATGTGAAAGCGTGGATGTTTGTTACGCTTTCACGCTACGCTACTTTTTATCCCGAAAAAGTAGTGTTCCCGAGGGATACTATACTTACGCAGGCGGAGCCGAGAGCAACAGCTAGTTAGTAATATATTTGAAAATGGCTCGTAATTCGTAGTGTTCTGTTTTACTGGTACAAGTATGCGACTGGTCGCGTTATTGCCAATGAATATCTTTAAAGTTTCGCGGTTTTAAGCGATATGTTCCGCTGTATCCGATGTCGTTGTCCGTTGTTTAATAGTTTACATATGGATTCGGCCGGGTCCCGGAACCTTGCCATTCGGTTGTATTGACCGATCGGTCGATAAAAACGATGTCGTTATATTCGGTTTCGACTTTAATACAGCTAGTATTTTCTAATTTATTATGTACTAGCATTAATTGCCGGCGGCTTCGCCCGCGTGAAATTAGGTTTCAATCTTTCATCCCCTATTTTTTACCCACCTAGGGGCTGAGTTTTAGAAAACGGTGAAATACGTAACTCATTAGTTTTTCCGTACACAATTCATACTGTCCAAGGAACAAAAAGTTTAATACAAACTTTTATCACCCATTTTACCCCCTTGGAGATTGAATTTTTTAAAATCCTTCCATAGTGGATGCCTACGTCATATGAGAAATACGTGTGCAAAATTTCAAAATTCTAGCCTTAAGGGCTTGGCCTTTGCGTTGATAGTACATCAGACAATCAGCTTTATATAGATAGATAGAAGATAACTACAGCATAAAATATGTATTAATTTAGGGCATCGTTTCTCAACAATTTTTATGTCGCGACCCACGAAAAAGCCAAAAAGTTATGTAAAAAGTCTTGCGACCCCGTCACTATAAAATTATAACAATAATATGTACCTACAGAAGCCGCTATTTTTATCAGCTATGTTACATTAGCCTTCACTGGTTCGAACGATTTTGTCGACGTTCGATACAAAAGATTAGTTCGACAGACGAATCTTTTGTACCTATATGTAGTTTGTATTTATTATTTTTCAACAGACTGCGTCCCCCTTTAAAAACAAACTCGACCCCCCCAAAGGGCCGCCGACCCCCGCTTGAGAAACTCAGATGATATTTCTAACACTTGTTACTACGAGCTCGTAGACAAGGCCCTCTAGGGCGTGTAAGGTAATAACTCTTAGATAACAAGAAAAATCCAACATGGGCTCTACTATGATTTATAACCATGAATTTCTAAGCTCAGTCGCCCCTATTACCTGAGTCATATAGACTATAGTGATATTCGAAATTCACTTTCTTTTAATTAATGAAATGTTTCACAGCCATTATTTTATGGGTCAGTGTGAATGACCCGGAGTGAATGACCTAGGGCAGGGCTAGGTTACCGCGGTATAGCACGCTATGTGACCTAGACCGTAATTGTTTTACTGGCATTAGGAGATAATAATTATGATGCTGGTATACACTTGCAATTTGTATTATCTGTAACAGTACTTACATAGTAAATATACTTATATCAGTAATGATTTTTACTTACATTTTTCAAATTAGCGAGGTTTTAAAAAAAAAATAAGCTAACCAAGAGCATGTCAGGAGTCAGGACACGTCTAAGGAGGGTTCCGTAACTATCAACGCGCGCTTTAAATTACTTCGAAAGTTATATTCCGATTTCAGTCAAATAATTTTTCGTACAATTTTTTTGCATGATATATCGACGGGCGCCTGCGTAAAAAATCGCAAAAACTGTTTAACATTTTGAATTTTTGATTGTAGTAAAACTCCAGATCACACAAATAGTATTTTTATTATAAAGTGTTACCAGAAATGATTTCGCAATAAATCACATATGAATTCTAGTTATAGTTATTGTAATAGTAGTCTTATCATATCCTAGTCTTATTATAACAGCCTCCGTGGTCTAGTGGTTTAGAGCTTGGCTCTCGACTCGGAGGTCGTGGGTTCGATTCCCGCATTGGAATAACAAAAAATCTTGTTTCCAAGTTTGGTTAGGACAATGCAGGCTGATCACCTGATTGTCTGACAAGAAAGATGATCCATGCGTCGGATGGGCATGTAAAAAGTCGTACCTGCGCCTGATATCTCACCAGTAGTGTCGGTTATTCGTCCCACTGGGTTACGAGAGTAAAGGAAGAGGGAGTGCTCTTGTGTACTGCGCACACACTTGGGCACTATAAAATAACTCCTGCGTAGCTGGCCTGGTTTCAATTAAACCGGCCACCGTCACTGAAATCAGTGTGGGGAGCTATTGCTATCATATCCTATTATGTAGATAATTAACAAATTCTCGCAACAATAATAATCAGTATGTAAGAACTTCGTGACTAATGACTTACCAATAGGAACTGCTGAGGTCTACGCTGATACCAGAACTGATCCTCAAAGAACTCAGACCCCCTATTTTATACTGAAATATCCCTTCCGATTCCCTCCAACTGTTATTAGTGTTTACCTATTTGAAGGAAGTCAAATATAACTTCCTTTTAGGAATAAATGTAGTTTTATTTTAACAATACTAGAAAATACCTAACACAATCTTAATAAATATTACATAATTATATAATTCTTATAATAACATTTGTTAATTTTTACACAGTCCATCTAATTAATACAAATTATCTGTCACTTCATCTAAAGGTTCAACTGTCAATCAAATAAACTAAATAAAACGTATTAACTTTGGAAAAATCATAATACGAGCCAAATAATTATGCGATTATTATAGTTATATAATTTATGTTTTAGATTTAACATTTTGCAATTTATAATAATTGACAGTTGCACAATTTGAATAACAAAAGCTTTTAAATTTGATCTAACGATTAGAAAACCCATAAAATTAAAATAGAACTAAATAAATTAGCGATATTTATTGCTATTCATTAATATTTCTTTAAATTTGACCTAACATGATACTAATTTGTTATCCTATCAATACTGTCTAAATGCTAATTTTTATAAAGATCTAACCATTAATGATAAAGTTTTGCGAAGAATAAACTTCAAATCGCTCTCTTAAGAAGAAGCCTTTCTCAGATACAGTTTATTACGTAGGCGCCGTCGATATCATCAGCATGGTAACTTGGAAACAAGTTTGTAAGTTTCCATGCTGATAATGCTGGCCATGCTTTTGGTTGACTTTGTAAAAGAGTCATGTATGAAACGATATATGGGATAGAATGAAAAAATATTTTTCATCCCCACTTCAACACAATATGTACGGAGATAGACCCCTAAAATATAAAATAATAATTATTATTTTATGATGCCAAAACTGAGATCTGTATACAATATTAAATAACTGTACCAAATTTCGTCCATTTTTATTCATAATTACAGAACTAAGAAGGGCGGACTACTACTTACGGAAACTATACTTCACATGTAACGAAACTCACCCTACAAGGTAAGGCGTAGTTTTTGTGTAATTACACGGCAAGGCGTAGTTAAGACCGGCTTCACTGTTTGGTTCGCAGAACTCTGTCTTCACTTATTTATTTGGTCCGAGCTCGCACACTAACCACAATCAAGATCTCGTAGGTGTTCACAGTTCGGACTAGACTACAGGAAATATTTAAATGTCTACAAGTGAACCGAATTGGGAAGTACCATATTTCACAAATAAATAGGTTTTAGGTAATTATCAATCTGGAGAAAGACAACGCCGCCAAAGAATATATATTACTAACGTAAAGAACCTTCATTCGATAGACTTACACGAATGACAGCTCGCAACTATGTGTGCATGGCTAGACGTATACAGGGGTGCGCGCGGCGAGCGGGGCGTGAGTTTTTTCCAGCCAGGACTTTCGTTCACGAGGCTGGCCACTGGTTTTCGCATTTCAATTTTAAATAAATAAATTGACAATATAATTTCATAATATTTATGATAGATTTGTCTGACGCAACGTTTGAAATTATTTCGGTGTCAACCTTAGGCTTACGTCAACATGGCTGACATTTGCCGGTGCTCGAGCTGTCATTTGTAGAGAGCGTCGCCCCTGTGACACCGCGCGCCGCGCTTGCACGTTTATGACAAACACTGTTATAGTTGCCAGTTACATAAACCAAAGGATAAGGAAGTGATATTTTAAACTAAGTTAAAAATGTTTTATTTCCTCAAAAAAGGCAATATCAATTGGAAAAGAATGACTTTACTGAAATAAGCAACTCTTGTCATTCTCAAGCAGTAAGCGAACTAATGGTGATAAATTATAGCTTAGAAAACTCTCGATCACGTATGCTTTGAAATAAAAAAACTAGATCAAAATCGGTTCATCCGTTTGGGAGCTACGATGCCACGGATAGACACACATACATACAGACAGATGCGTCAAACTTATAACACCCGTCAGTTTTCGCCGGGGGTTAAAAATAAGTTTTTACTACAAAACTTCATTTACACAAACGCTCTAAAATCGCCACGCAACACTCTGTTGAAAACTTGAAACCGATAGATCATAATATTCTTGTTGTGGTATTAATTCCATGTTAAACAATAATAAACATGATTCATGACTTACATTAATAACGAGTTGGAAAGCTTAATTAAAACCAAGGCCATAGTCGCTTTCAAATGGCACTTAAGACATTTTTGTAAACGCATTTCAACGTTTTATGGTTACACTTCAATTTCGTTTATTTTCTCAAAAATTTTATTGCCATATTCGACGTAAAGAGCTGAAATAGTATAACTTTCGCTAGCAATTTAATTTCTGCGAATGACCATTACACTTAATAGAGGTACTTTATAAAAACATTGCGGTATTTGTATAAGGCACGATATTCTAAATAAAAGCTAGTAAAAAATAATTAGCTGTAAAGCTGTAAATTAGTCTGCTTTCATACCAATTTATCGAGCTGTCCCCTGAGTCCTGACTAGGCGGATTCTTTTGGGAGTAATAAAATAATTACATGATAAGTCTACATGATTATGTTTTATCTAGTAGCTTCTAATTATAGAATGAAAACTTACTAGTTCCAAACTATAACTGAAATTATAAAATACCAAATACATAATAATTCACTGTCTAAACGAAATTTAGAATTGGTTAAGTATAAAAAATGTGTCTGATCTAGTGGCACGCGATTAAAATCAATAATGATACTTCCAAAAAAAATATTGGGAAAAGCTCGCGTCTTGAGGACATTTCGGGGGCGTTCGTGTGAACGTGGTGTTAATGCGTGTCGCCACGATCTGTATGTAGGTGCTCGTGCAATATAGGAGATTATACTGTTGTAACTCAGTTGCGACAGTCTACCGACAGTCAGTCAGTCAGAAGTACATTAAAATAATAACTATGATTATCAAGTATTATATTATTATTGTATAGCGAGATTTCATGTTAACTTGGGTGGAAGGTAATTACGAATTATGAGAAATATCTTAAATACGGCAAGTCAGACCGTCTGGTGTTGACTATCGTCACGTATGGTGAAATTATGCGTCGGATTGACACGGAAAATCGTAAACAAATATCCCCTTGATTGCGTAATAATTGTTACATGGGAAATACATTAGTAATGGCGTACTCCAGGCAGGGCACGTGTGAGGCGTGCCGGCCCGGTCACGACAGCCCCAAAACAGTACGTACAAGTAGCAAAGTAATATAAGTTAAATACGTTCGAATTGAAGGTGTTAAGTGAAGCCGTTATGACTTTCTTTTTTACCTGACTTTACGACGAGTTAAAAAACTATAATCCGACTACGTAAAAGTAACCTAACCAAGAGTATGTCAGGACATGCCTCAGGAGGGTTCCGTAACTAACAACGCGCAATAGGTATTCTTTGAACTTCAACTTCAAAAGTTATTGTCCAATTTCACTAAAAATAATTTTCCTAAAGAGCTTTTAGTATGATGTATAAACATAGAAATGCCAGGAGAGGGACCAACTTATAAACCGATTTGGTACTCGAAAATGGTTGACTTTGTAAAAAAATCATTTATGACACCTTGCCTTTGTTTCAAAAGACCTATTCAACGATAATCCGATCAAAGAAATATTTTTCATTCCCACTTCAGATGTATGGAGAGCCACACCTAAAATGTAACATTATTATTATTTTATGATGCCGGAACCGAGATCTATACACAATCTTTAACTTTACCAAATTTAATCAATTAATATTCATAAATACAGAAGCTGGAAGCGCGGACAGACAGACAGACAGTCAGACGAACAGAGCGATACTATAAGGGTTCCATGATTATTACGGAACCCTAAAAAGGAGTCTAAAAAGGCCGAAACAAGAAAATAATTCAGATACAAATCCAGGTAAATGCATAAGTACAAAAATGGTCAATATAGAGCCGTGTTGTATAGTTCGCGTAGTCCCGTTATAGTTTTTTCAATTTTTGATTATTTATTATACTCCAGTTTTACCTGGACTGTTTTCGGTATGTTGACATATATGAGATACTTGACTAGCACGAGAGCGCGAGCGTGCTAATCGCGACGAATTGTGTTAGGGCAGTGAATGTGATGAAGGATGTAACAATTCGTGATCATTGAATTTATAGAGATACAAGAAATTCCCTACTGACCATGTACTTTCTTGCTCACCGCAGTACCTAAATAGTAAATACCTACAGGCCTGTAGAGACTTGCTGACTATACACTATACAGCAATCAGTACATTTCGGAACTAGCTCGGCTATTGATAAATAATTAGCGATAACGATAATTAAAGTTCATAGCGACATGCTAGTATAACTACTATAACTTAAGTCTGGAACTATATGATCCGGAATCCGGAGGACCGTGCAAAATTCAGACCACTGGAAGTAGCGCTAAAAAGTTGTAAGAAAATTATGAAAATGAAAGTGTCGATCTGTCATAATATGTGAAATCGACATTTTTTTTTTGTTCGATTTTCAGCTCTATTGTATTAGAATACGAGTTCTATTTTCAGTGCTTTAAAATTTTCCCGGCCTTATGGATTACGGATCACATTAATATAGTACCAGCTTAGTAGGCGTGTTACGCTTACGAACACGCTTTTGTACGAGTTCAAGGCCAAGGAATCGAATATTTCAATTACAATGAAAAGGAAACTATAAATTATGTTCAATATTATATGTTTTTGTTGTTAATAAACTTAAGCTTGTCGATACCAACTGGCCACCACTACAAATGTTAATAATAATATCTATGGACGCTTCCACACCACGTCAATCTGGTCCCGTGCTATGTTCTCCAAGAACTTGTGTTACGGGAGCCAGACAACGGAAATATATTTAAGAATTTTATTATGGCATGGATGTGTATTATTATGTTATACACATAATATTTAATACACATTCATGACCCAGAAACAGAAAAATTTTTTGTTCCGACCTCCGGCTTGAGCACTGACGCTTTCAACCACTGAGCCACAGAGGTCGTAATTTCGCACTATAAAATAAATATAATATAAACATTGAATATAAAGTTGGAATTGCAAGGCATGAGTCTGCAGGACTTCTTTTTGCTGATAGTAGGTACATAACTTTTAATTTACCTATATTATACCGAAGTTGCAGATTGGACAATGACATTGAAGTCTTACCTGTAAAAATTAAAAGAATCCATTAAAATTGATGAAATATCACGTATCCTATATTAACGTTACTAAATGCATTGAAAACTTAATTTTAGTTAAAAAAAAAGTATTTTCAAAAATACAGTTGGATTTTTTTCATGCAGCAAAATATTTAATGAATTTCAATTGAATTAAACTAAAAAAAATATATTTATGATTTGATCTGAGAGCCTTTTAAATTTTTTCTAGCATTACCAGAGCAGAAAAACCTAGTAGGAAAACATAGTAAATAAGAGTTTATATAAATTAACTTTGGGTAACTAGTGTTCGCCCAGTGCTCAAAATTCAGGTTAAAGCCTAAGGCGACATCTCTCCCTGGTCATTTAATTCTTAAGTTTGCACTTTTTATGGGTTCTTTTGCCTCTAACGTAAGTCAGTAAACACCGAACGCGACGCGGCGTGCAGTTTTTAAGAATTAAGCACTCCTATAAACTTTAACTGTGCTAAATTTCATATCCCGTACGCATAATTTTCTTAAAAAATGGGTTACAAGGTTTTTGCTTCACGCATTACAGATATTTATTTAGTACATACATTTGTCAAGTTTTTTTTTTAAATAGTGAATAATCAAATGTTAAAAACTATAACCCGATTAGATTATGTAGTCTATGTCACCCGGGCCATTATTACGAATCTATTGGACCTCATTACATAAGAAACATACAATACATAGACTTCTAAAATCGTTATCCTTTCTTTTGGCTTCGCCGTAGTCAGGTAAAAAGAACAAAAGGACGGTAGTAATTGTATTATTACATTACAATAGTATACGGGGTTCTTGAACCTCAAGACCGAGGGTGAGACCATTAAGTAGGGCACGGGGCTTGCCTACAAATGGTCGTTGTCGCTGTAAGTCATTTAGATTACACTTGATAGCCTTCGATCAATAAACTACGTATTAAAGGGAAGGCTTTATGAAGAAATGAGACAAGTAAAATTATTAAGGGCCTGCTTCACAATCGCCTAATACGTGACGAATAGCTTATCTGGAAGTTTTGTCTCTGTCGCTCAGTATAAAGTAAGCAGCGTCAAAACTTCCGTGCAAGCAATTCGTCACTTATTAGGCGATTTTGAAGAAGGTCCTAAGACAAGTAAATACAGACTAGCTTAAGGTGAAAATTTAGTTCTATTCGGGTTTTGAAGTACCTACTTGATTGATGAGTTTTGAAGATGAGTCTCGGAAATTGTTGGAAAAATTACAACACTCGAGTCAAAATTTGAATGATTTTACATTTAGCTTTTGCATAGTGAATAAATATCTGCTATAACGATATTACGGGATCAATAGGTCGTTATAACCGATATGGACATGAACTTAATATGTACATTAACAGACTTCAAGATCTCGTCGAATTACCCGATTTAAAGAGCATGTCGTTATAAACTTTATAAAGGGTTTTACAGTAAATTTTGCGTTGTTCAGAACCTAACTCCTAAGAAACCGTCGAAAGATAGAATAATCCAAATAATTAACATTTAGAAGTGACAACGGAAGCCGTACTCAGCCATCGTATGTTCAGAATATTATACAATGTATTATCTAGTTTTGATGTAAGCCGCCTCGGACGTCCGCTCTTCGAGGACAGGCAAAAAAATTGGCAGACAGACAGTCCCTTGACCCCAACGAATTATCTTGAAAAAGATCTATCTGTCTGAAATACAGAAATTAACTACAGAGTCACATCCTACTCCTGTTATAAATGTGAAGGTTTGTGAGAATTGATGTATGGATGAATAGGTGTTTGTTAATATTTCACGCAAAAACTGCTGAACGGATTTCGATATATTTTCGTATGGTAATAGTTTCAGCTCAGGATTAACACTTAAGCTGTGTACGAAAAAGTTCACTAGACACTTGTGTGTTCGATTTTCGACTCTTTCAGCGCAGAGTTTAGTGCTCTGAATTTTCTTGGGCCCGGAGGATTCCGAAAAATTTAGTCCCAGCCTATGTATATAAAGTCGAAGTCGCATTTAACTGGCGTATGAAAACCATTAAGCGCATCTATTCACTCTCATAATCTTGAAAACGGAGTGAACATAACGCTGTGCTTAACGGTTTCCAGCGCTCGTTTACGACGGCATAAAATTGGAAAGTCAAAATATAATGATGTGCTGTTATTAATTACTTTACACTATGATAAAATTGATGGTTTAATGTCGGCTATGAGCCAATACAGTATACACTTCTACAGCATCATCTGATTTCATATTCAGATAGGTTTTTGGCTATTTAATAACTACGTTATATCATTTATCATTTAATGAAACTTAAATACACCCAACAACTATTTAGACGCTATACGACAGCCGTGTAGTGTTTTAATATGCAAAATTTTAATGTTCTTTTTTTAGCTTCGTACACTTTTATTATTATTCCTTTTAGCCTCAGGCATTTTTGTATTATTCCTTTTAGACCTTTATGTTTAGACTTCCTGTTTGATATTTTTACTGCCGCTCGGGGGCAGATCCAACTCACACAAAGTGTCATCTGGTGGCGTAAGTAACGGGTAAGTAACGGTCAAAAAGAATATTCGATTCTTTTTCTGTCACCAGGCGGCGCTTGGTAGCCCGACGGTCCTTGTCGTGTCACAAAGCTGTCAGATGTCACGAATTTAAAAACCCTCATTACGTAACAGGTATTTATAGAAACCTAATCTAATTTCTAGGCGGGTAAATAAAACAATAACTTGTCTGTAATCGCAAAAACCAACCTACCTATTACGTCATATAAAATTTAATTATAGAACAAGGGGGGACTGTTTTTGTTCCCAGTAATTACTAAATGTGAAGCCTTGGGCGAAACCTAGAGGTGACTGACCGCGCGGCCAAAATGGCGGACCGGGTAGAACTGTTAAAAACACCAAATTGATTTTACTGTACGCATTGTGGCTAACAGGGTTGACACTAACACGTTTTAGCTTTTACCCGACTACGACGAAGCCAAAAGGAAGGGTAATGATTTTGGTTTGACGGCCGAGTGCTCAAACGCTTTTTAAAGTTAAAAGGGGCAATCCTAGTTCCTTGTCAGTCTGCCAATTAGAGACAGTGATTTAAAGAGCCCTTAACTTGAAGCTAAGCGTTTGAGAGTTGACCGTTAGGCTACTAATATTCTCATGCGACATAGTTTATAAGGATTGATGAATAATAGTTCTCCAAACGAAAATAGCTTAATGGCTAAGCTAGCTATAAAGATTTTGTTTTCAAAGTAAAAACTTATTTTTTCCGGAGGTTTATAATATTATTTGAAAATTATTGATGATACAAACAGACGGTATTATCTATTTACAGATGGACGATATTTCACAATGTAACAAATATTTAGTCTAAACCAACGTTACTGTCAATTTACTTCAAACGCTCACTTCGGTTGGCAGATGACCAAGATCGGGCACACCGCACACGGCCCGAGAAAAATAACGACTATCAATAATAATCAGTAAAAATAGTAAGAGTAGTCCGCCATTGTACACTGTGCAGAAGGTGTTAAATAAATAAATAATAAATACCTAATATTTAAAGGGTTCGTGAAGCAAAAACTTTCAGTAGATACAGTTTTACGAGAATTGTGCGAATATACGATATTTGGAACAGTTTTAAGTCTATGTGGAGGAAAGTGTGCAGTGCAGTGTGTGTGTTTTTTAAATAATGCTTAGAAAAACACAACATTAATAAAAAAATAAAGACTTAAGAGGCAAAAGAATTACAAAGTTACTAATAAACTTAAAAATTAGATGAATTATTATGGTCTAATTACGGTCACAGGGCGAACTCTAGTATAAATTATTATACGAAAGGTTTTTAGTTTGATATGTATTTGAACTGTATATTTCATCTATTCAATCTATTCTTCTATCTTGACTATTGTAGGTGTACTGGCGGACTATTGTAGGTGTAGTGATGTGGCGGAACATTTAGCGCCACAATCCTGAATCGCGCTATCGATGTTTTCTATGATCGGCACTATATATACGACATCTGAAATTCATACAAGAGGGCTTCGGCCTGACCGAGCATAGCACCTGGCTCGGTCGGAGATCTCCCTTTGGGGCTTGCCACCATATTCCCACAAGACTCCTAAAGCTAAGCGTAGCTTTAATGATTTTTCCTACTGGAGGATGGTGATCCGACATCACTTTGCGAACGGTCTGATAAGCTCAGGGCTACCAATTGTTCGAGATTAGGAGCAGTTTTGTGAAATATTTCGGACAAAGACTGTGGGCGACGGCGAACGAATCTGATGACCTTGGTTCGTGAAACCAGGAGGTGGCAGATCACAGAATTGGTTACAGAGCCGTCCGCGTATCAATATAGTTTTGTCGATGGAAAATTTAGTACAGGTGGGAATACAAAATATGCTAAAAATATGATAATGCTTTGATGCGAGATGGCAAAAATCATACATTGATCGCCAGCAACGAGGAAAGACAAACCAGCTGTAGCCTTGGCAATGTATGATTCTGGTGGTTATAAAATATTAAAGGCTAGTGTAAGAAGAAAGAAAGTACCTTATATGAAATCTACTGATAAGTGTAAGATAGCTAATTTGCATGTTTTGTCTCTGTCGCTAAAGTAAGCAGCGACAAAAGTTCCGAAAAAGCTATCCGACACTTATTAAAAGATTGTGAAATAGGACCTTAGGTCGCTACGCGGCGTTGCATTTTTAGGACAGCTATTAAAAATTGAACTTTATTCACTACGCGTTCATTACACAGAAACGTGTGTCTTTAAACGTGTTTAAATGCGCTGTGCAGCGCGGTGCAACATGAAATTGGAACTCTTACAATGAAACCTGTATCTTCTTGTGTAGTGAATTAAGTTCGATTTTGAATAGCTATATTAAAAATGTAGCGCCATGTCGCGTATCGTTTCGTTTCGGTGTGAAACCCTTAGTATTCACCAAAACCAGCGAAACTTCTATTTCTTTCGGCAAAACTAAGATCGCATGGTTGGATGGAACCTATTACCTATGTTTCATTGTCTCCCTGTAAGGCTGGGACTATAATACCGGAATCTCTAAAGAGTCGAAAATCGATCACACGAGTGTTGAGTCAAATGCCAATGTCAAATGTGACAGTTATCGTGTGTCCGATTTTCAGCTCTATTGTATTGGTCCAGAGTTGTTAAAAGTGAACTTACGGGTTATTAAAAGTAGCAAGAAGTTGTGTAGCAAATGCAAAAACTGCTCTCATAAGCTTTTTCAACGCACGAACGAGACTGAACTGGTTTGTGACTTTTATCGATTCTTAAAAACCAATAATCGAGACCGCTTTCTTTCGCGAAGTATTGTGTTACTTGTCAGTCACTGTAAGGTTTTAATTTAATATTTTGTAAGTGATACTCCTTGAAATTAGCTACTGTTGTGTGTTATTTGTGTTTTTTTTTTTTTTGGAATTTCAATGTTTTTAAGGGAGTTTCCCGGCGTGTTTTTATTTTATTTAGGAGCCCGAAGAGGTCCGCGTCCTTGTCATATTATTCTTTATGAAATACTTTCTTTCGATATACATAATATATTATAGATTTCTGCCAAATATAGTTTATTTCTTGTCAATTGTCATCTCTCGGTCAGGTTAGTGTTTCTCTTGCGTGTGTAATGCTTTTCTACTGGACTAGATTAGCTTGTCGTTTTTTCTATGGTGATGTATTGATGGCTAACGTCGTTTGGACGAAGGAACAACAAGCCATTTCCAGAAGATGGGCCAAAGTTGGTGATATATTGTAACCACTCCCTTGTTTGGTTGATTTGACTATTCTATCTATTTACCAATATACAATTATACAATACAATACAAAAACACTTTATTGCGCACTAAAAAGATACAAAACATACAACAATATTGCATTATAATACTAATAAATGACTAAGCAATCAATCTCTACCAGTCAACCTTTTGTTGATGAGATGGACAATAGGAAATAAACATTATCGTGTACAAACTAGCAAAACTGTATAAATAGTGTTAGAAACTTAAATGAAAAATAATAATTATTATTATTCCATTATTATTATTATTATTCCATTATTATTATTATTATTATTATTATTATTATTATTATTATTGTACAAAACGTGTCAGAAATGTCCGTGGACTTATTAAGGAAATACAATTTTATTTTGTGTTTTAAAAATATTTATTGAATCCGCGCTACGAATTTCTAAAGGCAGTGAGTTCCATAACGAACTCACGTCGAGCAGCACGAACAGTTAAATATCATACTGATATTATAAATGTGAAAGTTTGAGAGGATGGATGGATGTTTATTACTCTTTCACGCAAAAACAACTAAACGGATTTTGATGAAATTTGGTATAGTGGCAGTGTAGGCCCTGGATTAAAACACAGGCTCTTTTTATCCCGGAAGAGTACAGTATTACCGCGGGATACCCGATAGTATATTTACGCGAGCGGAGCCGCGGGAAACAACTAGTTTGGAATATAGGGAAGAAGTGTGAAAGGGGATCTCGAGTGCAAGATTGCTGGAGGAGCGTAATGTTAATTGGTGGGTAACATGTAAAAATTTAAACCGATTTTATATGTAACTAGATTACCTATATTTATTATATTACAGGTTAACCCTCAAACACAAGGAGTGTTACCCTAGTAATGCGAGTATATAAGTTTATGTTCGTTCCGTTAAATGTGGTTTTCTTCCAACAGTGTACCACATTGGCAACGGATACAGAATCTATTATTTATTTTATATCTTCTGTAGTCTGTATGTTAAAGAAAATCAAGTGAAAGTAAATAGGAAACACTATAAAGAGAATAAATTAATATGTATAGCCATCGGGATTTCTCTAGAAAATTGTTTGTTGGCAATGTACAGATATATCCCCATAGGCTGGGACTATATGATCCGGAATCCGTAAGGCCGTAGAAAATTCAGAGCATTGAAAACATGAGTGTCAAGTAGAATGTCAACGTCATAATATGACTGCTCGGCACCAGAAACATCCATTTTCAACTCTATTGTATTAGCGCAAAGTTCTATTTTCAGTGCTGTGAATTTTCACCGGCGTTCCCGATTCCGGAGCATATTATAGTCCCAGGCTTACTAATACAAATATTTACACGGACAAACCGATTTTGATCAATTTTTTTTTGTTTCAAAGCTGACATGATCAAGAGTGTTCTTAGCTATAATTCGTCATCGTCAGCTGGCTCACTGCTTGACTACTGGGACAAAAACCTAAATTACACGAAAATAGCAAAACAAGGTACCAATTTAAATGGACATAATGTATGAATATTTATATAAATTTATTATTTAAATATTAGTCGTTACACTTATCTGATTTCTAGCAGCTGAAAAAGGAGCTAGCAGTAAAAAAAAACTAATATATAAATGTCCGACGCATGACATTCCGCTTTCTTTTTTTTATCGTATGATCTACATAACCTTTTACCACATTACGCAATTTACGGGATTTATCTCTAAACATTGACTTGTAAATTGTAGTCATACAGAGGGGAAATCCATCATCAGTTTCGTGTCTTAATAAATCCTCTGCATCGACAATCAATATAAGTAAATATACTCGACAATATCTTATCTGCTTTGTTCAATATAAAACATGTATTGTAATAAAAGTCAACAATTGGACGATTTCGTATCAGCGATGATCTTTGAAACGATAGAAGTAAAAAATACTTATATATACTACTACTATATATAATAATGGAAATGACTAACACTAAACTAAATTCAAAACGAAATCAAAAATCAAAGAGATCAATCGACAAATTCCATTGGCCTAAAAGTTGATACCTGGACAAAAATGTCGCAATAGCCATTCAACATGGTTCTTCAAACATTAGAACTAAAAATATTGTATACTTATTACGTAAAATCTAACATTATCTCCTCCTGGAGATCCTTCTCAATTAGAATAAACTACCAAGTTTTGGCTTATGGGCTCAAAACAAAAACTTGTATACGCATGAGTCACTCAGAACTTAAAATTTATTTTTTGTACAGCGCAAAAGTATCTTTAGTATTAAAAAAATAGAATAAGGAAACCGGTCTACGGTTAAATTAAATAACGTTAAATAAAACAAAACTAAAAAAAATTATGTGACCCCTGAATTGTCAAGCAGTGAGCGAGCTGATGATGATGAATTATAACTAGCAACACTCTCGATCATGTCAGCTTTAAAACAAAGAAAAAGCTAGATCCAAATCGGTTCATCCGTTTGGGAGCTACGATGCCACGGAAAGACACACAGACAGACAGACAAACAGATGTGAAACTTATAATACCCCTTTTTTGCGTCGGGGGTGAAAAAGGGGGGATGTTAACAACTAAGTATGCGAGTGATTTTACTGTAAAGCCTGGCATAATCAATAATTTGTCAGTATGATACATTGTTCATATTATACTGACGCGTTGTCGGTATATTAGAATCTGCTAAACATTCAATTTCCTTGAGAGCCCTATTGCAAATCTTTATTCCTCATGAAGTAACAATTGTTCTGGTATACTTTTTTTTACTAACAAAAGCTGTGTACAATATTTAGATTAATGAATTCACCAATGTATTAACTTACTAACCTAATTTCTAAAGACTTAGTTCATTAATTATTTTTGTACCTTGATTAAATAAAAAAAAAAAAAAAAAAAAAAAAAAGTCGTGTATCGTCTCGTTTCGGTGTGTGCTGACTCTAACGGTGGAATTAGCCATATGGACCACAGAAGTCGGTCGAAACGGATTCTTTATGCGGGGGTCAGCCGGCAGCTGTAAACACTTGACTTGCCCCGTATGTGTAATGTGACAGTTACACAATATTCAGGTAAAATGTGGCAAAGTTTACGGTAGGTACTGTCTACTAAAAGCGTGGTGTTTCAAAAATACATATAGTTCACTGCGAATGATTGCGAGCAACGATAGACTTGATCCCAAAGCACTCTTCAGCACGAATGGGCAGGCTCGACCGGATAAATACCACTGCCTTACTGGCGTGAAATATAACTAATAAAAATAGTAAATAGACACCACGGCAAATATTTGATTGTTACTTCCATATCCCAGCTAGGCAGCTATATACCTACTTTTCACTGATGTTAACAGTAGCTTAGGCTGGGACTACATGATCCGGAATCCGGGAGGCCGTATAAAATTCAGAGCATTGAAAATAGAACTCTGTGCTAATACAATAGAGCTGAAAATTGAACACACAAGTGTCGAGTCAAATGTCAATGTCATATACGACAGCTCGACACTCCACACTTCGATTTTAAACCCTATTGTATTAGCGCAAAGTTCTATTTTCAGTGCTCTAAATGTTCCCGGGCCCGCCGGATTCCGGATCATACAGTCCCAGCCTTACCTGGCAAACAACCACTGTTTAAATATAATTAGATATAGGTACATAGATCTAGGCCACTAGCTTTTGGTTACTTCAAAGAATTGTATCTACAGCAGCCGACCTTAGAATATCAAGTTACGGACTGAGTAAGAAGCATGCTCTTGACCGCTGATCACTCACGCTATTCAATCACCAAGGAAACTAAACAGGAAACGACATCATCATCAGCGTGTCCATCATTTGCCACCGCTGGCCTTTTTCCAGTATTTAGGTCGATAACCTCAAATTACATAACAAGTGATGACGTCAACACTCAAAGAGTCACAGCTCACTAAATGTTAATTAACTACCAGGGCCTCGACTGAAGAATTTGGCCATAATTACAAAGGGATACATCACTATTATCTAATACCCGAAAAACTAAATTCCGACTAGTTAAACTTAATTGAACGAAGCGGTTTTCGACACCATCTCATGATAAAAGTTAGCGTTCTTTATGAAATATATTATATCATACAGGGAGGTAGGATACGAGCTAAAATACTATATTTACAAACCTTCAAAAACCAACATATTTAAACATTAACGAGCTCCATCATAAAACTACCTATGACAGCTATATTTAGGACATTTTCACATAATACTATTTTGGAGTAACATAAACCGTAAACCACACAGGCCCAAACAGCGGAAGCGAGGTACACGTGTTCGAGTCCCGCTCATTATCTAAATACGGAATAGGCGGACATTGTTGATGTAGCGCCTGGGCAGTGTCAAACAGTTGACAAGCAGATATATAGATACGCAATATATTTTAAAGAATTGTAAACGACACAATTTTGTGACAAAGAAACATACACTTTATAGTGTGTGTTTACACAGTACAGTCACGTACAGTCTTGTGAACATTTTTAATTTAACGCATGTTTATGTTATTGTTGATTTAGTGCATGCGTGGATTTTTTTTGTTTTCTTCAAAGATAAAAAACTTTCTTTAAGAATGAATCATTTCGCTTACTTAAAAAAGCTTCACAATAAGTCAAACCAAAACTAAATATAGAATAACTACAATTTTGATAAAAAGTATAACCCGACTACGTAAATTATATTATAGCCTATGTTATCTGGGCTATTATTGCGAATTTTTGTCCTCATTCATTAAAATCTGATCAGTAGTTTAGGTGCCATGGTGGAACAAACAAAATGCATACATACATACATAGACTGTCAAAATCATTACCCTTCTTTTGGCTTCGCCGTAGTCAAGTAAAAACAATTCAGCATCCAACATCTCCAGATTCCACTCGAGATTATCAATATAAACCGAACACAAGGGTATAATTCCTAATACCAACAAACATCGTCAAATATATACTTTCTTCACTTTATAAACAGACAATAAAGCTCGATGATATTCTGGTAACAGCTCCCACGCCCCCGCGGCATCGTGGGATCGAACCAGGGCTGCCAACCGTTCCCATTTACAAAACCAGGGCTGCCAACCGTTCCCATTTACAAAACCAGGGCTCGCCAACAGTCCCCATTTACAAAAACCAGGGCTCGCCAACCTTTCCCATTAACAAAACCAGGGCTTGCCAACCTTTTCATTTAACGGCCCGAGTTCGCTCATCTATTTTAGTACTAAAACAACCAAGGCACGCCAATCTTTCCCACTTTAAGGTAAAAATACTGCGCTAGTGAATCTTTCTCAGATTAAAAGCCAGAATTCTCGTATTTAACTCACACTTTTACTGAATTATAAATGAATCGTTTTGATATCATAAACTAAGTTTGGACCAATCAAAGCTGAACGTTGGTTTGGCGTTAATGAGAATACCATTTGGTAGTTTTAACATATCGGGACTGGATTGTAACTGTATTATTGCAGGATATAATTAGCAGAATCGGCCATCTGGGCTCGTCAACGAATTTCATTGAAGAATTAAGGGCCACCCACGTTGAAATCACTAATCAGCGAACTGAAATGCCTCCTATATTATAAACGTTTTATTGTATCTTATTAAAATAAAAACATGATTATAAATTCAGATTTTGTTATAGATTTTAACGCGTAGGTTTCTACCACTTCCTAAACACATTTAACTGGTATTTGTTTATTTATATTGTTGTGGAAGCACCGATAAAAGTTACCTATTAATAGTAGAAAGTCCAGGTTGATTATAGGATCAAATTTCATGTACCCGAATCGAATTACGAAGCTACTACACTACTATATTGAGTTTTTGAATCAAACATAAGAAAAGTAAATAAAAAAAAAACTTTTATTTCAAAAAGCGTAGTAAGTAACCGTTTGTCAAGTATTTTTAATATTATGCATTTATAGCATTATATGCCATATTGTTTACTTTTCTAGACCCCTTAATAAAACATTATCCCCGAGCCACGTGTTAAGTACACCTGCTTTAAACTAAATTGTTTATTGAACTTCTACTTTACCACCAAAGCAAAATTTACATTCGGTTTCAAATTACATGTGTCAATAGTTTTAAAGTGAATCGATACACTTTTTATATTTTGTAGGTGGAATGCCTACATACTGCCTCTTATACAAATGAAGATAAGAAACGTATTATCGTACTAATATTATTATTGAATAAAAACAGATATTATTATGAAATTTTTCCCTTCCCGCCCAAAGCAATTTGTAATAACAGAATTGAACAGATCGTGCCTGATATACTGGGTGATTTTTTATTTCGTTTGGGTAAAAAACGGGTATAATAGGTGCATGAAATACTTAGTACGCGTTTTTGACGTGATAACGTCTTATAAATCGATGGAGCCGGCTGCACGCACGAAAAAACATGACTCATGCGTTACCTGTTACCCGTTACCAAGTACCATTAACAAGTACCGGCGTTACCTCGCATTGCCTTTACCTCATTATTAATATTATTGTTGTTGTTGTTGTTGACGTTGTGCGTTCAACTATCGTCAGTAAACCGACTTTACAGACAACCGTTATTTTTTTTCTAACTTGGTGAGTTTTAACTACAATATCGCACTACTAATTTAAAATCATTAATTTATATAAATAAGTATACCTATCAGAAATAACAAATAATTGTCACCCCTATAACGTTGTGCGTGATTAGAGCGTACAAAGGCGCGCGGCGCGTGAGTCCGGCGCCCAATCGCCCGCGCAGCACTTAAATGATTTTTGATGATTTTCCAACTTTTAAATACCCAGGCTCTGGACGCAAATGTTCTATTTATGATACAAAAATCACGCCCTGTTTTTCTCGCAACGGAATTAAAAAATCACCTAGTTTATAAATAACTTTATTATAGATATTAAAGAGCAATTCGATTAGAATAACCATTAAATAGCAAATTATATTTTAAACATGATCCAATCAATATAGTAGGTAATATTTTGATAATCATAGCTAGATAGGTTACAACAGAAGTGGGAGTAATACGAAGACGGCCAATTCTGTGTACTGGTGACTCATACAGCATACTGCATACATAACAATGTCTAACTTCTTAATGAAATCACAGTCAAATCCCCATTATACATAAGTTTCAATGATGAATCACTAAAATATTAGATGCTAGATCCCGTGGCTTCGGGCGAGAAAAACGAAATCCCGCAGGAATCCCGTTCATTTTTCAGCGATAAAAAGTAGCCTATGTTCTTCCCTGTGAGACCACGCTCTTCAATCTGTGTTACATTTCATCAAAATCCGCTCAGTAGCTTCGGAGCTTATTCGATGCAAACAGCCTTCTTTTTCAATTTCTTCTTTATAACATTATAGTGTAGAAAAAATATTAATCATCCAGCGGGCTTAGCGAAGAAATAATTTTATAGAAGGAATATTCTACCTAAAATAATTCGTTGCAAAATAGTTCTTAATCCATGGTAACAAGGTCGTCAATAGAAGTCAACATTTCAAAATAGCCATAATTTAAAAATGGCTGCCGGGAAATCTTCTGTCAAAAACGAACAAATATTCAAGTAACTGACTAAACTATTAAAGAAACTATTTGTCTAGGAGCGCCATGGTGTGGAGTAGTTGACATTATTGTAAGACTATTTGATATTAAATAAAAAAACGTTCCTACTTTAGCTGTTAAAAGAGGCCATTTTGTGAGTTCATGCTCGGAAAGAAAAGAACTGTTTCCTTTAACGGCTGCTGCTTTACAATAATAACTATTTTGCTCCGAATGGTATTAATATTTCTTCAATCTGTCATTCTGTCGATTCTTCGGTGTTTCTAGGATGCGCATGCTAGGCCTGCTGGAGCTAGATTTTACTTTAATAACAAACCTCTAGAGATGCGTAAACTGTTAGCTAGAAACACACAGCTAACAGTTTACGCATCCATTTTCTGCAGTTTCATATAAATTACCTGTAACAAAAAAAAATATTTGTTAGTATTTATTATTTATAAATTTTTTTCCTACTATAGGTACAAGCCAGGCCAGCCAGCATAGGTACATTACATGGTACTGGAACAGAAACTTGAAAAACGATAGAAATTACTGGTTGTGAGACTGATGATGATGATGGTGTAAAATAAATGATGAAGTCGGAAAATTTACACGCAGATAACTTGCACGATAACGCGTGATAAGCGTCTAGGATAATAAGAACATATCAAATTATATGTATTGCAGAATTTTAATTCGCAATCGAAACTGTTGATACGTACGGTTGCCGACCTTATCGTTATTACAATAAGGTCGACGCCACGGACGGACACACAGACAGACATGTCAAACTTATAACACTGCTCTGGTTTCGTCGGGAGTTAAAATGCGCGTTCACAAAAACTAGAAAGGACTCTAGTGGAAGTTATGACGGCTAACTAAAGGGCAGATAAAATTAGAATTGTGCTTTTTGACAGCTGATGAACAATCTACTGATAGGTGTCAGATAGCTTATTTAGATGTTTTGTCTCCGTCGCTCGATATAAAGTGAGCAGCGACAAAACTTCCGAATAAGCTATCCGCCACATATAATAATAGATTGTAAAGCAGACCCTAAGTGTAGCTGCACGCAAAAGTGTATAGAATTCGTAATGTAAATAGATATTTTACTGCAGATCTACACCTTTTACTTGAATCTTTTTCTGCAGACCAACAGACACTAGCGTTATCATCATTCATTCTCGAACACCATATTTTATAACTAACAGCATCCGTGGTCTAGTGGTTAGAGCTTGGGTCTCAACTCGGAGGTCGTGGGTTCGATTCCCGCATTGGAACAACAAAAAAATATTGTTTCCAACTTTGGTTACGACGATGCACGCTGATCACCTGATTGTCTGACAAGAAAGATGATCCATGCGTCGGATGGGCATGTGAAAGTCGGACCTGATCTGCGCCTGATCTCTCGCCAGTCATGTCGGAAATCCGTCCTACTGGGTTTTAGAAGTAAAGGAAGAGAGTGTGTTCTTGTGTACTGCGCACACACTTGGGCACTATAAAATTACTCCTGCGCAACTAGCCTGATTTCAATGAAAGCGGCCACCGTCACCGAAACCCGTGTAGGGAGTTATTTATGTTATAACTAGCTGTTGCCCGCGGCTCCGCCCGCGTAAATACATCGTCCCAAAGGAACACTATTTTTTTTTCAGGATAAAAAGTAGCATGTTTTAATCCAGAGCCTAAACTACTACCATACCAAATTTCATCGAAATCCGCTCAGTAGTTTTTGTATGAAAGACTAACAAACATCCATACATCCATCCATCCTCACAAACTTTAACATTTATAATATTAGTAGGATGAAAGAAACCAAAGGACAATTTAGGACAAAAAAGTCATGAAGCCGTCATGTGAAAGTTAAACTTGGTGGTTAAATTTAGTTAAGCTCGTTAACTGTAGGTGTCGTGTTACCGGTTTGTTGTCGGTTCAAAACTCCTCTGTTACTAGATACGGGTAAAAAAAATTAAAGCCTTGCCTAATGAACTTATTAATTATAGCCTATACTGTGTACAAAGGGTCAATTCTGCTAAATAAAACTTTCAATAATACAATTTTACAATCAAGTCCCGATACGCTAAAACGCCGGAATTCTCGTAAAGGTTAAATCAGCGTCATACGCGTTCTGATTGGTCCGTCCAACTTCACAAAATCAGTTTATGATAACATGTCGCTTCGCTTATAATACAATCAAAATAAAATGAAAGTAGACTACTTTAAATACGAGAATCGAGGTTCAGATCCAATTTAATGTCTTACCCCCGGTTTCTGAAAGGCTAATCAACGCCAAAATTAACTAATCAGCGGTCAAATCTCTTGTCAGGTGTAAATTGAGTTGCAAAAAGCTTGATCAGTCGTTTGATTTGATCAACGTGTTAGTTAACTAAACTAATGTCAAACCCATGGTCAAACCACATGTCAAACACTGTTTTCGGTTTCTGGAAAGCTATTTAAGGCGTGAATGTGTCATGTCAAGATGATCAACGATTAATAAATTTTTCATTAATCAGCGTTTCAGAAACGCAAATTGATTTAACGAGCCTGTTAACTCAACAACGTGTTAGTTCATGAACTATTTGATTATCCTTTCAGAAACCGGGTGTGAGTGAACATAATATGGCCCCTTATTGTTAAAAATATTTTCACGGATATGAATGAATTAATGGTACGCCGTGGTGTAAATATTTCTAATCCATGTTGCTGTATTTTTGTACATCAATTAACTTTTCAAAAACGTATCAGACAGCAACATGAATTAGCGTAGGGGACAACATTTCATTCGGCTAAATTATTGTTTTTTTTTTATTTATATATGGCATCGGCTTATAACCATTTGCCAGTGTCAAGTTAAAAAGGCGGGAAATAGAACTTTCGTTTCAATTTTCAACACCGTATTCCTATATCGTCAAGTCTAAAGTCTAGTCAAAGTCCAAATATATAGTCAGTACAGTCCATGAGTCATGTCAGTAGATTCAGTAATGTGGTAGAAGCTTTACTGAAAGTTCCTATGGAGTTCTGGCGGGAAACACAAAATAGCACATTTTTAGAAGTTGTACCACTTGCCCACACTTGTGCACGTTAACGAATATTTAATGGTTAATATTCTACCAATATTACACATTAAGAACCGAAATAACACAAATTTATGAAAGAAAAACAAAAACCACAACGTCACCCATTGAACTCCCCGGCAAAACTCCAATTATTGTGTTATTGTATTTCTCTATTACACGGTAAATACGTGATATTATAGTTATTGTTTAAAAAAATTGGATCTGAACAGATTATGGAGCAATAACTTAGTTTGTCGGCTGAATTCGCAAACCCTTCTTCGAGATGGGATCTCCTTTTATCTACATAATACATATTATAGGTCGTTAAGTGCGCAAGTCTCTGCTTCGTAGCATGATAGAACATCGTGTGTCTTGTGTCTCTTAACTTTAGAAGTATTTGACAATTTGTACTTCTTTCATACAAATTCATTTAGTGGTTTGGGCGTGAAAGGCCAACAAGCTTAGGATCTTTAATATTAATAGAGGTTTGAGGAAGCTTCCTTACTTTTACTTTAAATAATATGTCGATAGCTACTTAAGAGTGTTAAAGTAGGGAGGTATGAATCAATGTACCGCTATAAACGATGAATAAATAATTTAATAAGGAAGCTCCGTTAAAGGTACATAATATAATGCTTTTATAGCACTTAATTATATACTTAGTTATCTCTCTCGTTCTTAGTGTTTATAAAAGAGAAGGCGTCTAACTTTAACCCAGATCTGCCCAAAAATGTCGTTTACAATAACATCATATTATTTGGAAAAAAAAAAGTTTAGGATCATAGATTATAAGGGGAAATTAAACTAATTTAAAGAATTGCCCGCATAGGGCGGACAATTCTCTAAATTAGTTGCAAATGGAATAAGTCCGGAAATATTTTCGAATGGAATTTCGATTTATTAAGTTATCGACAAACAACGGGAAACCATCGTGAATTATTGGAAGCATTAAATCAAAATGCAATGAATAAATTCAACTTGTAATTGAGCATTTAAATATCTAATCGGAGTCTGGCTGCGCGTGCGCATTGACAGAATTTCACTATTTGTCTTCGCTGTTTATCTAATGTATTAATTTCTAGTTGCTTAAAGGAATTGAGTAACTTCCCTAGGAAGGTAGGCATTTCTATAGTCCTGTCCATCACTGTCAATACTCTCCGTTTACTTTATAATCCTGATAAAGTCTGAAAATTTTTAGATATTTTCCGAATTTCCTTATTAACTTACTTGTCGTGCCTACATGTATTCAAATAAATTTTCCATCTAAGGCTCACTTGCGCCGATCTGGGTTAAAGTTAACCCTGATATGTTATCATGTCATTTCTTTCATAAATACGCAGAACATAAGATGACATGATATTTAACCCAGGGTTAACTTTAACCCAGATCTGCGCAAGTGGGCCTAAGTATACCGTTTTACCGTTATTACCTTTACGGTAAACATCAGCTACGTACTAATCTATAACAATACCAATAAAACGTAATTTTCGGGGTTCGTGAACTAACGTCTCAGATCCCTTATAGTTTCGTCATGTCCAGTACCTAGGCCGAAGACGGAAGGACGCATGAACGGACGGACGGACGTATCCTGGGATCACCTTTACGAAAAAAAACGTTATTTCACGCCGGGCTTCTTGGAGGCCGTCATATACATAATTAACATTTCCTAAAATCTCTTGCAATGTATAGACTTCCCTCGCGTTGCTGTACGCCTTACCGGCTTTGAAGGTCACGCGACCGCCGCACCGTATCGGCCATGCGGTTATGAATCTAGTATCGATGTTAAACCGAATACTGATCGCAGTCCTTGAATATCTAATATTTTTGTTTTGTTTTTAATACCTATATTTTTTTATATAAAATAAAAAATTGAGCGACAGAGACAAAACATACAAATAATCTATCTACACTAACACTTATCAGTAGATTGTGAAACAGGCACTATATTATGAAATTTACCGGATTCCAAGTAAATCTTGCCTCACGATTCACATCCGATAATCTGGTTTTATTTGAACTGATATGAACTCGAAGACAATACATGTGGATATTTATTGCGTAAGTTATTACAGAGTTAAACTCGTAAATTACTGTGTAATGACTAAGCGTTAACTCACGAGTTTTCTCTTTAGGCCTCCCCCACATTAGGCGCGCGCGTTCCTCGCTGCGAAGGCCGCGCGCGCGATGCGGGCGCTGTGTGCGCGCCGCGAGCGCGCTGCGTGTCGGCGATGCGGGCGCTGCTCGCGCCACTCTAACGCCCGAGGAACGCGCACGCCTAATGTGGGGTCAGCCTCACTCTCGATATCGAAAAAATTCCTAACTAATAAACTAATTCGTTAAGTAAAGCCAATAGCTTGAACACTTCACACCGCATCAATCTGGCCCCGTGATAAGTATCAGAAGAACTTGTGTGACAGGTACTAGACAACGGGAAGTATATTTAATATATTTAAGTATTTATATTTAAGATTTTTTATAATATCATACACATATTTAATACACATCCATGACCTAGAAACACTGCAAACTTTTTTCCCTTGGCGGGATTCGAACCTGTAACCTCGAAACGAACTCGAACGAGCTAACCACTGAGCCACAGAGGACGTCACATAAATATTATTCATTGAGTACGCCGCGGTCCGCATTGGATATTCTACTTTATACACAGTCCGAACGTGTGGCCGGTTGGGCCGGACTACGATTGAAGATCTCAATAGCTTTTGGGAGTAGTTTTTCATACATCGTCTGTTATTTCCATTGAGAAACGACGGTTGGGCCGGACCAAATCCAAAACTCTGCGCTAATACAATTTTTTTATTTTTATTCTTGACCTCTATCATTAATTAACAGGGCTTGTTGTTTACATTATTTTTTTTGTGCCATACTCGTATATTAAACAGTTTAAACTTACAACTAAATAATATAATGTAATCTACAAATATCCAATAAAATACCTACATGAATGATTCAAAAGCAAATAATTAAATTTATACAAAAAATAATAAATAGTAAAAATGTCAGAATTTCTTTACCCTAGTATCAAATCTAATTTTATTTTATTAACACAGTTTACTGACGTTTCTTTTATTTGCGACTTTTACTATGCTTACATAATATCTCAGGAATACACCTCCCTGTGTTCTCCCCCCAGTGTACCGTCATGGTGGTGCCCAATTTCTGCTCAATATCGTATCTATTGCTAGCAAAAACTCGAGTAACAGGTGAGAACCGTCTCTGCAACTCCGGGCTGACAAAGGCACGTCGGATCCTCCTTCAACTTGAACCGATTCAAGTAGTAGGCGAACCCGCCGTGTCCAGTCAGTACTTGTGTTATGAGATGTGTAATGTCTACTTTACCTTTATATTCTGTGTGCAGCAGCGGCGCTGGGGAAAAAGCTTCGTGACTCCGGCCGTCCCGCCCTACACATATCTCCTGTCCCATTCTTCAATTGTATCCTGTCTTAAGATACGCTTAGCGAATGAAGCAGGACACCGGTCGTAATCAGGTTTCCTCTTCAACCTCAGAGCGGCCTCCTAGCGGCCTGGCTAGTTGGTCGACTCTTTCATTCCCCCTAAGCCCTGTGTGCGTCTTTATCCAAAACAGGGAAACCTGCTGACCCCGCAACGCAGCTTTCCGATAGTACAATAGAGCTCGACACTTCGATTTTCAACCGCCGGATTCCGGATCGATTGTCCCAGGCCCCCAGCCTTATCAAGAACAAATTAAGCGGAAGACGAATTTCTAAACACTCTTCATAACCATAAATGAAATTCTAAGTTCGCATTCAATAATTCAACTTTGTAGTATTAAAATTGAACAAGCTACGAGTCAATTTCGCTGTCCATCATTATTATAGTCAGTGTTACGGCCAATGTATTGCAGTACCCGCACTAGGCTGGTCACGCGAGCCCTCCAGCTACACCACTACAGCAGTACAGCCCACTGCGGGATATCGGCTAAGTGATGGTGTTTGTCTTGCTGCTATTATTCATACTATCTATCAACGTTCCATTTGTTTAAATTCTACTCAGTCAAAGTTTGTTGGAAAACGGAAACATTTGCTTTGTTGATTTCTCATAAGTTTGAGCTTTATAAAGCTAACAGTAGCATACACCATACTGCCCATCATCCGATCGGCATGACGCTGTCGATTGGATCAGCCGGAACTTGACATTAGCAGCATAACTCATAGACCTATATAATATTTTAGACGATGCATGTCAGTGATAAAAGTGTCCACACTTAAAGTTTGGAGAGAAATATTTTTCAGAGTTGGAACACTCCACAAAAATCAGAACGCACTGTAAACAGAATTCTGTGCTAATACAATAAAGCTGAAAATCAAACACACGAGTGTCGTGCTGTCATAATTGTCTGCTCCAGACCAAATCGGTACGTGTGTGAGCATTGTTTACACACATACCGAAACCCCTAAGTAGCCAACCAAATCCGTGGTCTGCTCAGCTTTAATTTAGGTAAAATGAATAACCAGGAAGTCGCTTTCCATCAGGCGATCTTTACAATTAACTAGCTCTTGCCCGCGGCTCCGCCCACCTAAATTCAGCATCCCGCGGAAACACTGCAATATTTTGGGATATAAAGTAGCTTATGTCCTACTTTATATCAGTGCCAAATATCACCGAAATCGGCCCAGAGCTTCGGAGCTAAATCAAACAAACACTAATTACAAAAAAATATACATACATTAGATAAAGCTATACAATGTTTTGTCCTTGTCTGTAAATCTACTTTTTAAACGTATAAGACAATGAGAAAACAATAGCTTGTCCATTTTTTATTAGATCAGTAACATTATAATATAGTTCCTATAGTTATCTATGTACACTAGGATTAGTGGCTAACTATAGGAACTAAATAATGTTGAGTATAACATCCTATCACATCAATAGCCCCGCCGACCAGTCACCACACCAGTACCATAAACAACCAGCAATTTCAAAGTTTCCAAGTTTCACTCGAACACCTCATTAATGACTAACCTTAGACCACATTCTTGCAGCATAAAGCTTGTATAGGTTATGGCTTCGAGTTTGTATTACGCAAATTCAAGTAATTCTATTTGTTTAAAATATTTACAGTACAGTAAGGAACAATATTTTCATTATAAAAACTAAAAATAACATGTTATTTACTATATTATTATTTATTATTATAATTGGCTTAAATGCTAACAAAAAAGTCAAATTCATTATCCTACTATCCATACTCCATACTAATAATATAAATGTGAATGTAAGTTTGTTTGTTACGCTTTCACGCGAAAACTACTGAACGGGTTTTGATGAAATTTGGTATGGTAGTAGTCTAGGCTCTGGATTAGAACATAGGCTACTTTTTGTCCCGAAAGAGTACAGTGTTCCCGAGGGATAGGTACTATATTTACGCGGGCGGAGCCGCGGGCAACAGCTAGTAATATTATAAATGTGAAAGTTTGTAAGGATGGATGGATGTTTGTTACTCTTTCACAAAAAAACTACTGAACGGATTTTGATGAAATTTGGTATGACAGTAGTATAGGCTCTGGCTTAAAACATAGGCTAGGTACTTTTTATCCTGGTAAAGTACAGTATTCCCGTGGGATACCCGATTGACGCGGGCGGAGCCGCGAGCAACAGCTAGTATATTATAAAAGACAAAGCTGATTGACTGATCATATGATATCAACGCATATACCAAACCCTTAAGGCTAGTAATTTGAAGTTTTGCATACGTATTTCTCATATGACGATGGGCATCCACTAAGGATGGATTTTTCAATACAAATTTTGACATATTTGCATGATATTTCGTATGAATTGAGTACGGAAAAAATAATAAACATATATAATAGTATTTCAGCGTTTTCTAAAATTCAGCCCCTAATGTGGGTAAAATGCCCCGGGATGAAAGTTTAAAACCTAATTTCACGCGGGCGAAGCCGCGGGCAATTACTGCTATATTTTATAATTAGGTATGTAAACCTACCGCACTGGACGTATTCATTCTATTCAGTAAATAAACCAATAAATAATGACATATAAAATTTATAAGTAAACTATCTATAATATACTCGTAGAATCACTCTTTACTTGTACAGTCAAAAAGGCTACTTAAGGCCATGTTGTAAAGGTCATTTTCATTAATAATGCCATTTAGCATTTACAACTGCTTATAAATAAGGTAATTTAGAATGGAAAGAAAAAACAGCATTTAGAATCAATTTCCCCGCCCCACCGGAAGCGGCAGAGGACTGTTAACTCGTCACCGGTTTCTTATTACTGTGACAATGTGGACGTTGAGTGATCACTGTATTTCCCATCCAGGACGAGCTTGACAAATTAATTTTGTACTTTTAAAATAAATTGTGTTCTGTCTTTGTCACGATTTGTCGTTTACATACGGACAGAAAGCATTAACACGATAGTTTTGTTACTATAGATTTTTCGTACGTAAGCTTAAAGAATCTATACATCAGTGGTCGGTTGCAAAACTAATTCTTGTTACTAATATTGACATCAGAAGGTCGATTCTGCTAATTAAATCCTGCAATAGTACAGTTACAATCCAGTCCCGATATGTTAAAACAGCAAAATGGTAATCTCATAAACGTCAAAACAACGTCAAACCCGTTTTGATTGGTCCAAACTCGAAAAATATGTTTATGATATCAAGAGGATTCATTTATAATTCAATAAAAGTGTTACGAGAATTGAGATTCTGCTAAATTCTGCAAAATGTTTGATAACGCTACAAAAATCTTCGGATTATGTCAAATGGAGCCATTTTAGATAACACCTCAACTATTAATATAGAACCTTTACGTTTTACGCGCAACTAACTCTATGGTTATACGTTTAATTAACCCAGTTCACGATGCGTGATACCTGCGCGCCTACTGAAAACTGCCAGCGAGTCACGACACGACTACAGAAAAATTAAGGTCAAGCACGACCTTAATTTTTCTGTAGTGCTTTGGCCATAAAAAGTGTACAATATGTATTCCTACACACTTTTGAACACATTAAAGAGAGTGATATTATTAGACGTTTACTAGCTTGCCGGTTTTCTGTAAGGCCGTGGTAGCACTCCAATTGAGCTGGCCCATTCGTGTAGCGGTAAAATACTCTAAACGATTCTTAAATTAAAAGGCTCTCAAGTCACATTCTGTCTGTGTAAGACAATCTATGATTAGGGGACCCTCTAATTTGAAGAAACGTTTTAGAATTTGGGCGTAAGACTAGGAGTCTAAATAACAAAAATTATTTACAAACACTTCACAAAGTGCGACGAATTTGAACATTTAAGATTAGTCTACAAAAAATGACCTAATCTGGTTATCTAGTGACTGCAACATGTAACGGTAACAAGATTACAATCCATCTTCCGACCATTGTTACACCTCAGCGAATTTTCGAAACGACGAACTAAGACAGTCGGAAATATCGAAATTGCCCATTTACGGCGATGAAACTAACAGAGGCTGTTTAAGAATTAACAAAAATATTCAAATGGACGTTGTCATATTTTTCACGTTCAGAAATAACGTACTGGATCCATTATGAAGTATTTGACAAAAGTGAATTAAAAACATTATTATTGTAAGGTCTTAATCATTCTTAACGTTGAATTATAATATAATTATAATTATTCAAAATATTCGTTTTTAAATTAAAAAATTTAAAGAAACTGAATGATTTACTCAAATCTTAACAAATCCTACTAATATTATAAATGTGAAAGTTTGTGAGGATGGATGTATGTTTGTTACTCGTTTACCAAAAACTACAGAACGGATTTTGATGAAATTTGCTATGGAAGTAGTTTAAGCTCTAAATCAAAACGTAGGCTACTTTTTATCCCGAAAAAGTACAGTGTTCCCGTGGGATACTATATTTACGCGGGCGTTAAGGCTCTTATACGTTGCATCTAATGAAAAATTAATTATTTACCTAAATCTTAAACAATACTTATATGCAATATTGTTTTAAACACTTACGGATTGTGTCGCGGTGCACTTATCTTTTTCCCGACGTTACGGCTACTTTCCAGCAGCCGTGGTCACGGGAGGACTGAGGTGTCAATTGTCCTATTTGTTGAAGTTGTTCAAACTACCCGAAGATTGACAAGACAACTGCCACCTCAGTCCTCCCGTGACCACGGCTGCTGGAAAGTAGCCGAAACGTCGGTAAAAAGAAAAGTGCACCGCGACACAATCCGTAAGTGTTTAAAACAATGAACAACATTCGCGTAAACATAAGAAACGTAAGAAATCAATAAATGCAATATTCAATAAAATTGTGATTTATTACGAAATAATTCAATTCATTGTATCTCGACAACGGTAAAACATAAATCAAAAATTATCGTGAAAGTAGAGCATGATAACAAGAACGTAAAATCATCGAGGATGTAGTTACTGATAAATCGCAGTTTCATATGGAATTGTAATGTAAGAGAAACAAAATCTAATGAAAGGTTACCTCGATACGACACACCCCAGCCCATTTACCAGTCTCTGCCTAGCCCTATGAGGTTCGGTGGCCTTTGCCTACCCCATGAGTATGTGAGCACGTGAGCATGATAATATAAGTAGATGAAGCAAATGATATAATTGATTCCATCTAAAATACTTCAGGAGGAAGACAACCACAGAATAACTACTGGTGCTAAATCGCGCCGAGTTTATCCGGTACCGTGCGCTTACTTACGCTCGGTGGTCAATTAGCGATTTTTGTACAAGGTTACTTCGTTAACAAAACCAACTTTATACACTAAATTACTAGTTAATAGTTCCTGAGTTGCGTAAGATCTGTTAGAGCTATCTGATCGGAGATCTTGGTTGAACTTTAATTATCTGTTTGACGCTGACTTGGGAATAAAGGCGCTTCCTCGTGATGTCGTTTGAATTTTCTAAGCGCGAAAACTTCTTGTATCGAAAGGGAATCAAACTACATATTTTCAAGAGCCCTTATTTTCCTGCTAATAAAGCCAAAGGGACATTTAGGGCCTGTATTTAAAAGTGTCAGATGGCTTATTTGCATGTTTTGTCCGTGTCACTCGATATTAAGTAAGAGGAGGTATTAACTTCCGAATAAGCTATCCGACACTATTTAGGAAATTGTGAAACAGGCTCGTATTGGGATTGTAATTTCCACAAAACATGACTATGACATTAATAAACTTGTAAATAAAACATTGTACAAAAACTAAAGATAGGCGCTATGATGTACATTTGACAGAACAAATCTTCATACAAGAGAAAGTTACACCATCTTGGTTTTCACCAAACCTCAAATGTCAGCCATCTTTATTTCACCTTACTTCAAATGTCAAAATGGCCCCAAAAACTCGAAAATTTGGGCCATTTATGTGGAGACAGTTTTTGCCTCAACATGCCTCGTTTATACTATATGCGTCTATGACAAAAACACAAAAAGTCCTATTAATATTATAAATGTAAAAGTTTGTGAGGATAGATGGATGGATGTTTGTTACTCTTTCATGCAAAAATGACTGAACGGATTTCGATGAAATTTGGTATGGTAGTAGTTTAGACTCTGGATAGTAATAGGCTACTTTTTATCCCGAAAAAGTACAGTTTTCCTTTGGGATACTGTATTTACGCGAGCGGGGCCGCGGGCAACAGCTAGTAGTAAATGTTATGATTTTAGTAACTTTAATATAAATAGTATCTATAAACTAGTAATTATATAAAAAATCAACAACCCGACTGGATACTCTAATTTTGATACAGCATCAATAATTTCAAACAGAAATATTATAACTAATTTACTAGTGGTCGCCCGCCCAGTGGTCGAAATTCGCCCATAATTCATACGATTTTAAAGTTTGAACTCTATCAAGGGTTCTTTTGCCTCTTAGGTATAAAAAATAAAAAGAACTAAAAATGTAAATGTTGTGTATTGAACGTGAAAGACAGATTAACAAATGTCAATGTGTGACAAAATTTCGTCAAACTCACGGTAGAGACTCAAGTCCGACGGGAACTCTGGAACTAAATTTGACAGCTCCACCATCTTGTCGTTTGTGAAGGGTGCGTCGTGGGAGTGTTGTTTGTGGTTTTAATTCTATTTTTGCTTGAAATTAAAGAAATTATGGAGCGAAAAATAGTAAAAAATTGCAGGTCGGGAGATGATTCTGAAGGTGAAAGATTTCTGTGAGATGGAGAAGAAGAATAGAGGCGTTTTGATACCTTTGGATAGTGTGATAGTGTTCAAATGGGAGTCGCTGCCATGACAGGTAAATTTGAGGGTGGGCAGAGGTTTAGTATTTGCCTATTAATGTGTAAAATATTATCATCAGTGTTGAATTCCAGCAGCGCCTGAAGCCTAATCAGTATTTTTATTATTTCAGGTGTTTCTGTGAAAACTGTATATAAAATTAGAAAAGAAGGACTTCAACAAAAATTGATTTGTATGATATGGATTTATGTGCTATCCGCCAGAAAATCCATTTCTACTTATCTACGGTACATAAACTGCGCCTGGAACTAAAACTAATTTGGATTTTCAAGGAAGTAATATAACGTTACGACGGATAATAAAAATAATAGGTTTCCGATTGAAACGCTCAGTCCAATCGCAAGGTTTTGATAGGACGATACGACAATACTGCCTGGCGTGCCAGGTATATCGAAAGAATAAGAAAAAATAGATTAGTGGACAAGAGACCTGTGGTATTCTTGGACGAATCCCTGCATTCATCCCCCTTTCCATGCATCTAGTTGTTGGAAAAGCAAAGAGAAAGATGGGTTGTTGGTATCCGAATCAGCTAATCTGCCTGAAAAATCATAGATGGCGATGGACAACGCACCATATCACTGCACCCAAATCAATAAATAAACCACCTTCAATGTCTAGCTTGAAATCAGAAATTCAAGAATGGTTAAGAGAAAAGAAAATTCAATTTGAAGAAAGCTGGACAAACCCCGTTTTATATAGAGTAGATGAATTGTTAAAGCAATCACGAAGTGGTAAAGCGTACCCTTACCATTGTGACTTGAATCCCATCGTAAAAATATGGAGCCTGGCTAAAAGACGCGTTATGCTCAAGACCCAAAGCGAATTATGGAGCTGACAAAGGCCGCTTTTGAAAGCATCACATCTGAAGACAGACGTATTCGGTGCAAGCACTTGGAAAATATAGAAGACGACAATTATTCAAAAACGATGGACTGGTAGATGTGGAAATGGAGAGATTCATAACAGCGAGAGATAGCGACACTGATTCTGATACTGAAATTCAAGATACAAATGACAGCGATTGCGATATCATGTCTGATATAAAATAACTAAATCACGATTGTAAAAAGATCTATTATTAAACATTGATAGTACATTAAATTTTGTTTTATAAATCTTACATTTTATTTATGCCTTTATTTATAGAACTTTAAAGAGTTCAAAGGAAAAGTCCTGAAAATCTGGGCTAGTAAAATTCGATACCTACCTACTAATTATCACCGACATGGGTCGGACAGACGTTGCCTATTGTAATAGGTAGAGATGGCGATGCAAATATTATTTCATATGGTTTAAGGGAAAACAACAAGCAAACCCAAGATACTAGTTGCGCGAATTTCATATTAATTTGTGTTAGGTTGGGGTAAATTACTCCTAGCACTGGCAACACTTTTGCGCGCCGCGCTAGCGCCGCGTCTATCGGACTTCAGTGGTGGCGCGGACTCTAGTGTGAGTTATTAATCTGAGGTGTGTGCGTGTGTGTATGTGTGATAGTGTGTGCACTGTGCAACGTTATATTTATTGATTTAATGCATTTCTAAGCATTAGATATTATAAAAAAAATTTAAGTGCAGTTCACTCCTTCAGTCTTCAGTCTTTCTCCGTGTAACTTTAACTGTGTTAAATTTTATACTCCTCCGTTAGAATATTTTTCGTAAAAAGAGGTACATAGTTTTTGTTTCACGTACCAATATAATATCACGTATACGATAGTTGATAAGTCAACTTCAAGCGTGCAGCATGCTCACAGTTAAGGGTCAATTCACACCGAACGAAACTATACGCGACATAGCGCTGTAAGTTTAAGATGGCTATTCAAATTTTAACTTTATTCATTACACAAGAAGAAACACGTTTCATTGTAAGAGTTCGAATGTCAGGTTACTCAGCGCATGTGCAGTGTATGACCGATGTCATATGAAACGTGTATCTTTTTGTGTAGGGAATAAAGTTCAACTTTGAATAGCTTAATTTAATCTTAAAAATGCGGCGCCGTGTAACGTCGCATATCATCACGGCATGAACTGACCCAAGACGAATCTTACTACTCCTCTTAAGCTAATGTCCATCAAGCTGTGGCAAAAAAACATACACACTTACGCTACTAAACAAATCCCTACTATTAGCAGTTGGATAAATAGTGGGTCTAATAAATAACGATATGCGCCTATGATAAGAAAAGATTATATCTGATCACATAACGTATTGCCTGGGAAAATCCTATCTATATATTTTCATCTATCCAGTTTGAAGCAATTACACATATTGAAGTAATTACTCGAATTCATTTCCTGAATCATTAGCATGTATTCCGGGTGACCTAGAGTATTAAATTTAGATATTACATTACGTTAGCTAGCCTTTTTACTATGTAAAAAGAAAATTAAATGTAGACATAATAGGCATGTGGGTTAAAATATTTTTTGTCGTCTATTCGATGTTAGACAAAATGTTGATAAACAATTTAGAACCCATTTTAGTATATCTTAAAAAATAATGAAGATACAAACAATTTAAAATTTACAATATGAAAGAGAGCGATATAGAGGCCTGTGACGTCACGAATTGCACCCGCCATACATTTGTCATTACAAAATGTATGGCGATAAAACTTGTGACGTAACAAATCGTTTTGCAAGAAAGAGATGGGCAATATTTTTTATTTGCTTATAATTTTTTATCGCGTCAATCTAAATACCTATTTCTTTTAGATTTATGTATATCAACAAATTTAAAATTTAATTCCACACTAGGCAACATCCCTATATATTTAGGTGCATTTTAACCTAAATTTTTAAGTAACAAAAAATTGTAATTTTGAGACTATTTAGTATCCAAATTACCTTATCTAGGTTTTGTTACTTTGCTCACAGAAATAAAATAAGATGTCTAAAACAGCTATTGTAGTCATTATTAAGATGACGCATTGATGATGGGGCCGAAGAGATTGCGCGTGCGCAATATTTTTATAGAAACCCGTCTAGGCGTTTGCGGCAAAACAGTTTTTTTCCGTGTTATTTAAAAACTATAAATATAATATATAAATTATTGTTTTGCGGATAAATTATAGTGTAAAGCTAAACATACATATTTATATATTTTGGATACTTAAAGTTTTGGTGATTGGTTAGAAAAATAGTCATCCCCGCCACCGCGTCCTCTGACTCTCATGCGTCCTCTTAACCACAGTACATTTAATTTTTTTTTCCTAGACACTTTATTTTTGTCAACCTTAAAATACCAGTGGTATTTGAGTGTGACATTCTCAATTTCAACGGTAATGACTATTCTCACGTTTCCTGTGTTACCGGTGAAGATTGTTATAGCTGTGAGTCATGGGTGGGTTTCGGACCGCGAGGATTCGAACCGCGGTGTGAATAGCCTCAGCACTGTTTCTGAATGGGTCGATATGCACCGCATAACAATTTTGGTGTGAATCGCCCCAGATATTTTTTGGAAATGTCGGTTCGGACCACAGATTGAAATATTCGTTTCATAATATATAATTTTTTTAAACAGATGTGTAGAAAAGGAGGCCATGAATAAATTGCAAATAATTATTATATTAAAAGTGGTTATACCACGCTTAAATACAATTTAAATAAGTACAATTTAAGCGTGGTATAACCACAGATTTATTATCTACTATCCATGAGGATACTACAAGAAAGGTAATAAAGGTCAGTTGAGCAAAATTCATAGCAATAATACACTTCTGTTTTAGATAAGTGTTAAAACAAGATTGTGTCGCAGAATAACTTTTGTTAAAACCTACACTTTAATTTATTTATAACTACTCTCTTTAGTAAAAAAGGGTGACAAAGAAAATTACAAATTTTCGCCTAGGCCTTATTTTTATTTATTTATTTATTTATTATACTTTATGCACACAATATGGTACAAAGGCGGGCTTAATGCCTTGTGGCATTTTCAACCAGCCAACCTATGGGTGATGCAGAGACAGTGTGAGGTAGATGCATAGTATTAAAAGGAAACATAGACTTAGACATTTTGTTTATATATACAATATATAATAATAATAAATACTACCATATAAATACTAATATAACTCTTTATTTAAAATTAACCTACTAAATATTTTAAATATGTAAACCTAATAATATATAACATAATAAGATATCTAAATAATTTACTTATTTATTCTAGTCTATTTCTAGTCTGCCAATGATTTTAAGTATAGTTCACGAACTCTGCGTTTGAATAATTTTTTTGTCTCAGACATCCTAACGTCTTGGGGTAGTGAATTCCAAAGGAGGATAGACTGAATATGGAAGGATGAATGGACAAGGGAGGAGCTATGAGAAGGACAAAGAAGGAGCAAATTATTTGTAGAACGAAGATTTCTATCATGGCTACTGCACAGATATTTAAAATGAGGAGTTAGGTAGTGAGGAGCAGAGGGGGAGTGAAGAAGGGAATAGAGTGTACACAGAGCCCGTAGAGAACGACGTTGTCGTATTGGCAGCCAATGAAGCTTAGAGCGGAAGGAGGAGATGTGGTCGTACTGACGGAGGCCAAAAACAAATCTTATACAATTATTAAGGAGCCGGTCGAGTTTGTTGAGTAGGTCTGCATTAAGGTCGAAGTAGCAAATATCACAATAATCCAGTATTGGGAATATAAGGGCTTGAACAAGCATAGTTTTTATATTGGAAGGCAAGAAATTTTTCAGACGGTAGAGAGATCGCAAGCAACTGGTAACACTATTACCAACATTAGCGATTTGGGTACGCCAGTCAAGATTAGCATCAATATATAAACCGAGATCCTTAACACACGAGCTGAGAGGAATAATGTTGCCGTTATAGATAATAGGCGGGAGACTTCCTGTGTCAACTCTACTCAATAGTCTTGGACTTCCTAATAAAATCGCCTGACACTTATTGGCATTCACTGACAGTCCAAACTCAGTGGACCAAGTGTGAATAGCGTTTAGATCTCGGTTTATATCATCGATGGCAGTGGACAGATGTTCAACCCCTTCTTGACAGTACACCTGCAAGTCATCAGCATACAGATGATACGAAGTACGAAGAACATAGGATATTAAATTTATAAATATGGAAAATAAAAGAGGAGAGAGTAAGCCGCCTTGAGGAACCCCAGCTTCGAGAAACCCGCCAATCAGAAAAATACTGGTCAACGCGTACACGCTGCCGACGGCCCCGAAGATAAGAAGAGAACCAGTTCAACGCTTCAGGCGAGATCATAAGATGGGAGAGGATGGCCAGGAGAATATCGTGGTTGACATTGTTAAAGGCGTTTGAAAAGTCAATTAGCACTAAAATAGTGACTTTCGAATCCTCCATGCCTGCCCTTATATCACTAGTAATTTTTAATAGAGCCGAAGTGGTACTGTGTCCAGGTCTGAATCCAGATTGTAGTGGAGAGAGAATGTTGTGTTTGAACACAAACCGAGACAACTGCCTGTGAACACACGCCTCGATCACTTTGGAGAGGAACGGGAGAATGGAAATCGGTCGAAAGTGTGAGGGTTGCACAGGAATTTGTACCTTTGGTAAAGGACGGACGTAGGCCTTACGCCATAAATCGGGAAAAGTAGAGGACTCAAAGGAGAAATTTATAATGTGGGTAATGGCTGGCAAGAGATGTTCAATGATGGGAATGATCATTGGGCGGCTGATTTCATCACAGCCTACGGCTTTCGAACTAAGAGAGCTAATGATTGTATTGATCTCGCCTGCAGTAACTGGTGTAAACTGAAAATATTCTATAATCTCTTGTGGTAATCCGTTTAAATAGCTAATTGTTTGAGATATAGTATGCACGTCTATGGTTATGGAAGTAGAGAAATGGATATTAATGTCATCCAAGCTAATCGTACACGGAAACTCCACATGACGCGATTTACCTATACCAATGGTTTTAAGGAATTTCCATAAGGTAGCAGATGAAGAAGAGTTATTACTATATTATGAAAAATGTGTCGGCGTTTAGCATTCCGTATCATCTGATTGCACCTATTTCTTGCTTTCTTAAAATTGTCCCAATTAGTATCGCATCGATTAGCCCTGTATTTGCGAAAAGCACGGTCCCTAAGTCTTATCGCCTCTCTTATCTCAGCCGACATCCATGGTGCCGGAAGGTGCTTTATTTTAATTCTTTTGATCGGCGCATGTACATCATAAAGAGCAAGAATTGAATTATTAAAAAACTGAACTTTATCATCAACGGTGGGAGCTGCTAAAAGTGGTTCCCAATTAATTTCCGCAGCGTCCACCATAAGCTGTTTAGTATCCATGCGTGAAAAACAACGGTTAAACAATATTTTAGGTTTTATTTTAGGAGGTTTTATGACGTACCTCAGGAAAAGGAGATCATGAAACGAGAAGCCGGGGGCAGGATATTGACCGTGGGAGTGGACTAATAAGGGATCAGATGTTAATATTAAATCTAACCAAGTATCCTCACCGATTAAATTATGGTGTGTGGCTTGAAGAGGCAAATGATGCAGACTGGTTGATTCTAAAATGTGAAGTAGTTTGCGCGAGCGAGAGGATGACATGTCTAAAAGATTTGTATTAAAGTCACCCATTATGATATGGTGTCTATATTCAGCTCCCAAAGACTCCAACACTGATTCAATTTGACTAAAATAATCAATGGAAGGAGGACAATAAACTACACCAAGAACTAATTTCGTCCCTCCAATGCAGACCTCAAGACAAAGAAATTCAGCGGCAGCAGAATATTGTGGAGGTGAACGAGCAATTATATTAAAGGGCATGTCACTCCGTATGTAAATAGCTACACCGCCACCACCGTCTGTCAACACGATCATTTCGTATTAAAATAAAGCCGGGCAGACTGTAAGCTGTAGAAAGAATGTTAGGTTTTAACCAGGTCTCTGAAATTAGGAGTGCGTGAACATTGATTCCCGAAAAAGTGTCTAAGATGTCATTGAAGTGGCTAGGCACACTTTGGGCATTTATATGACACACATTTAGTAGTTGGCTGTTCAGTGTAGTAAAATTTTTACGCAAGAGTTCTCCCAGAGTGCTATCATTAATAGAACATAAACTGTCGTTGGCAGCTGAATTGATAGAAGTATTATTAGCTGAGTAAAATGAATCACTATCAGAAATAGACATTATAATAATATATAATATATATTTAATATTTGCCAAAATAAATAAAATTAGTATTAATACGATATTAAGTATGCCGTTTCGAAAAAAAAAAAAAAATATTTGGTGGTAGTAATCTCTGCACCACCCGCCAGCTGACTTTAAAAACAATACAGAATAAATTATTTTACACTTTTATAACAAAAAAAAAACAAATATAGTCAAAGACACGCTTTTCACAATTTTAAAATGATAAATTTACTATGCTATGTATGTACTTTTATACTCAACACTAAGCTTAATACACTGTGCCATGAGATACTCATTCATAAATTATTACACTATCATTATTTAAAAAGTTCAATAAGTTTCTGAACGCAACCTTGAAGACAAATGTCAGAAGTCAAAACAAATGATAGTGACAGGTGACATAATGTCAAAGTGACGTGAGTTTGCAAAAACCGGGTTGCATTAAAAATTATAATTTTTAGATATAAACAATTTAGAGTATACCCTATAACAATCGGAAATCTCAATATACAATAACGGAAAACAAAGTAGAAAAAAGAAGATAGCGAATAGAAAATAGAAAAGCACCACAAACTAAAACATAATATACGAAGTACTAAACTCGGTATTAAATTTTAACAAAATAACATTAGCCGTTATTAGAGGAAGTTACCGATGATGTTGCCCTCTGGTACTTTACCAAAAGGGGCTGGAGCTCTTCTAAGGTCGTCACTTTGTGGCGTTTACTATCGGAACTCTTAACGACAACAGTACCATCCTGAGTCCAACACGCCCTCAGACCAAAGTGCATCCTCGCCTTACTAAACACTGTCTGTCTTGCCTTCGTTAAAAACTCTCTAACAGAATAAGGTGTACCCTTCAGCTTAGTTTTAGCTCTAAAGACAGCGCTTTTGATATCGGCAGAGGAAAACTTAACCAGTATAGGCCGGCTTTTGTGTTGACTGCTGGGAGTCAAAAGGCTGCCCAGTCGATGACATGCCTTGATGGAATTTGCTGTTATGTTTTTCATAGCAAGTTTCTGGTGCACTATATTCAGAACTGAAGACACACAGTTTTCACTACTTTGCTCAGGAACACCAGAGATAATCAGAAACTTTCTGCGAGATCTGGTTTCCATGATATCCACAGCCCTGGAACACTCTGCTATTTGTTTTCGGAGCAAGTTGAGCATGGAAAAAGTGAGCTCACGAAATGTGCGGAACTCCTCAGCAACTTTAGCTACTGTGTCCTTAGCGGCTCCACATTGCAACTGTGCCTGAAGCTCCTCCATCTTCTTCATTACACATTCCTCTAAGCTTTGCTGTGCCTTTTGGATGTCGTCTAGTTGTGACATTTTATCTTGTGTGCTTGAACTTGTCAATAGTGTAAATATTTAAGATGATAATCAGCTGACAGGTGGTGTATTAGTTATATGGTTAGATTGTCACATAAAGTTGTACCAACATAAAACCTCCAAAAAACCGTATGTATTGCACTAGAATTAATAATAACTGATGCAAATAATTTATTAGAACTAATTAATTTAATTAAGAGAAATGTAGAGACATGTATTAACTTTATTTACACCTACCCGCCCTACCCATGTATTAACTTTATTTACACCTATTTTTCTGATATTTATTTATGGGTTATTTGATCTTCTGAGCTTTGTAAATTGATTAGTAAGGAATAATTTAAGTCCATATAATTATAATATTTTGAGTAAATTATTACATAAAAATAATGGTAAAGTTCAAAAAGCTTGAATTTTACCAGTGCGCTAAGTAAAAATAAAAGGTGTGCTTTTTAGTTTTCTTCGTTTCAAGCTAAAGCCAATAATTAGTTTGGGGTACGATGAGAGCGATATCCATTCTTGGTTAAATTACATCCTGAGTTAGTCTTGGCATATTATTAGCCAGTGATTTTGTTTTTTTTTCACGTGACAACGTCTTATAATTCGATGGAGCCGGCTGCACGCACGAAAAAACATGACTCATGCGGCGTTACCGGCGTTACCTCGCTAAACATGACTCATGCGGCGTTACCTCGCTCTGAGGCGTTCCATTTCTTATGACGTTGTCACGTTCAACTATCGTCAGTAAACCGACTTTACAGACAACCGATTTTTGTAGGAATGTACATACAGAAGGTTGCAGCCAATGTTTTGTCGCTTAAAGTCTTAAAATGAGTATTCTAACATTTCAACGGTCCTGGCGGCGATGCCGAAAGATCGGTTCCATCAAACAAACCTGGTTTCTAAAGACAACCATGTACCGAACCATGCACCAACATGATCGTTTTATTGGAAGTCAATCGTTTCCAAAATCGCAGTTTTTTCCAATGGTAATTAGGTAGTAGTAACATATAACTTATTTTGTACTTTTCTGTTATTTTGTGCATGATTGTACTATACATATTTTACCGTCTAAATTTATTCATCCAAAAAAAATGAATGTTTTTTACTGCGGTTCGCGAATCGATCCATTCTAAAAACGTCTTGGCCCTTGGGTGATTCAAACCGCGGTGCGAATCGACCCATTCAAAACAGTGATGGAGCTATTCACACCGCGGTTCGAATCCTTGCGGTGCGAAACGACTAACGACCCATAGCTGTGATGTATCGCAGTAAAAGATGACTATCAAAGGTTAACGTTTCAGAATTCAGATTATACAGTAACAGAATCATCTAATGATATTTATCACTTCGTCAATGAAGATCTTGTTGTCGCAATTCGAGAGATATGTGAAGTTAGTTTTAGTTGCGATTTGCGATTAGCAATGCGTGGCTTTTACTACAGAGTACCGACTGCCAAGAAGGATTATGTTTTTACGCGTATCTCGTATGTAAATTCCTTTATTCCCACGTATATTCCAAACGCCTAGATGGATTTCGACAGTTAATTGTTTAGGGAAAAATAAAATAAAGATACTTTAGTTAAAAAAGTAAAGTTCAATTTTGACTATCTATCTTAAATATGCAGCGCCGCAGTGTGAACTGGCCTTGCTCGAACAATGTTTTGAAATAAATACTACATATGTACACGCCTTAATAGAAACACTTTTAAATTCTTACCTAATTTGTTGTATCATCTTGCTCCAACGTTGAATGTGGTGACTCCGTAACCAATCGTAAGCGATCCCAATCGTAAAAGTTGTATCAATAATATATTTAACTATTGTAAGTGCACTTATATCACTTATTCGTAGTTCGTCTAAAACGTGTCCTTTTGAAATTAATATTCAAACATGCGGGGGAGAAGCGTGTTATTCAATAACACCAAATAGTGGCATATAACATTCCGGGGTCGTAAAATACTTTTTATATGACAGTTTAAACGAGCACAATAAAATGCTATACGGGCCTGATGTTATAGAAAAATATAATAAAGGCGAAAGGGTGCCATATAAATTGTCTGTAATGAAAATAGGTTTAATGACTATAGTTAAACCATAGTTAAAAACAAGCAACGATGCTTATAATAATAATAAGTCACTACAAAAAAAAATCCAAAGACAAAATTCTTTCCACCTCAATACCATTCAAATTATAAATTACAGAGACATTGTATATTAGTAATAAAAAATCAAGGTACTTGGTATATTAAAAGTCAAGATACCGTTCGAAGAAATACAAAGTGGCGAGCAAAAAGTGAATTGGGCAATTTAAAACATGGCTGCACGTTTCAGTTAGATAAGAGAATTTTTGCTAACAGCAAGTAAAAAGTTAGTGAAGTCACGTTCACGATACCAAGCCAAGCGTGCAAAGAGTCGAGAAAACACCCGGTCACTCGACAATAATACATTTTACAGGCAATTTAGAACAAAGCGATGAAAGAAGTTCCAACATTTGCCACGATATAGAACAGAAATCAAAAAGAAAAATACACAGTAACATAATATAAAATATTAAGTTAATAAGAACATAAAATTGCCAACAACCTAAGCACCGCGACCTCAACATTATGTTAATTAAATTCATAAATGGGGTTAGTCAAAACTCCAAATTTTGCAGTACATAGTAATAAAGAACATAAAGACCTTAAACAAAGTGTATTTGTTAATATTGATGATTTCGCATAATCTTATCTATGTAAACAACTGACAAGAAAAACACTTGTTGCAAATTAATAAACATAATATAATATTTCCTTTTGAATTATTGATAAAAGGATTTTTTTTCAATTTATGGCGATTAATACAACGACCTTCAGACGTATAATATAGTCGAAGATTTATATAGGTATACACTTAGTGGTCAAGGTCACTTAAATATCAACTTTGATTTAATTCTAGATAAAGGAACAGAATCACATTCAGAACATCCAATTGAATTGAAAGACTATGGTGCAAGTGGAAGTTTATTTAATGCGAAAGACTTCCACAATATGTTACTCGGGATAACAACAACCTCAGTCGAGTGCAAAACCTGTTTTGGTGCACTATTATTATTAAAGGCTCGTGCCGATATACGGAGCAAAACGTGAACCACGATACAGTTAAAAACCCCCGGCAATAAAGCCAAGGTAGCATGCAGAGTTAATTTGAATGTTTAATACCAAAAGGACACAAAATTAAAGATGCTCAAATCCACACAGTCACTGATTCATCGGCATTGATATGTTTATAAAATTGGATGCTCCATGCACACGGTACACATCACGGTTAAGGCACTGTTGTTTTTATGTAAACAATTCTGGTTATAAAAGTTTATAAAAATTAAAATAAACGAATTGAGCACAACGAACTGTCTGCGTCAGTCGGCCATGCGCGCAGCCGGCGACTTGCAAACTGTTCCGTTTTATTTCGAACAAAATATCAACGGCCATGCGGACGCCCTACCTCCCCATCTCCCTCACTAGAGGTAATTGTGAAGTGCGCGAGAGAGACAACAACTGTTTACGCGCTGTGGATGCCTTATCGCGGGAAGAAATACATAGCGATGTAAATAGTTTCTGAACGTTAGTCAGAATGGAACAGAAAGATCTTTCTTTTTTAAATTTGGCAGGACTTTTTTCATTCAAGACTGAATTACATTAGGCACTTTAGGGTTTCTATTTTTATAACCCGGCTAAAACGTACTGCCAGTTGATATATACGTGGAGTTCGAATGTTATGAAATCAGTTCGTAGCCATCGGGTATTCTAAGAAGTGCATTTGAAATAACTTTAGCTTGGAGTCAGTAAGTAAATATAGTTCTTTGGCTCAAGGTTAATCCTGTACATTTTACGCCAGTACAAATTACTTCTGCGTATAGCAACAACGTTAAAATAGAACTTAATCTGTAACGCGATGATTGTTAAGAATGCAGAAATCTGTAAACAAGAAACACAAATCCTACAACATCAGTGTCCGTGAATGTGTTATATGTAATAGTATTATCGCTTTGCCTATGTCTAGGAAACCAAAAATATTGTACAAATTTTGAAAGCATTAAAATTAAGCGTTAAAAACACCAAGGTGACATGATAATATAGCCACAAAATGCAAAAAAAACCTTCGTAAAAAAAGTAGATGAAATAAAAATAAATAATAATTTAAAAGAAAGTTGTAACATGGAAAATAAACCACATACCGTATTTTCATGACTTTATTTAAGTAATTTATTTATTGTTATCCATCAATTTAAGTAAACCTGCTGCTACAATCCGTTCAGAGTTATTTTACCTCTCACAAGACCTTTATGCCGACGACATAAGGATGACTCCGAGGTAGAATAACTCTGAAAGGACTGTACATGCGCGACGCACGTGTAACAATTACACGGCAATTAAAGGGATATTTCCTGTTCCCTGACACACATTGCACTTAAAGGTAATGTTTGCTCATCGATTTCTTATCTCTAATTCTATTTATCAACAATTTTAAACTATTGAGACTCTAACGTAACCAATTACTACTAGAGACCAAATTGATGAAAAGGCAGATTATGCGGTTGGTCTGGATTTATTTTTCAGCGATATAATACGGCGACGATACACAAGGAAACCCTTAGCCACTAGCAGATAAAGCGAATAAAAGCTACAAGTTTTTGTCTATCTTCATGCCCTTGTGGCGATGACTCCCATTGTCCTGATTTAAAACACTTGTTTTGGATAAATGAAATAAAAAGATACAAATAATTATTAATACAAAGAACAAAAGAATAATTCATCGCATAACCGAGTACAGAGTAGTTGAATTTGACGTAGGTATTTAAAAACCTCTCGAAAGGTTGCACATGAGGAAGCAGGGTTATCGCCTGACCCGCAAGTGATCTCCGCCGAAACTGATGGGCTTATGTAAGTAGTAACTTTCGGTGCCTTCTGATGTCGATGATATCTTTGCTTCTGAATTATGAAAGTATTTTTAGGTTTCCGTACTCAAAGGGTAAAAACGGGACCCTATTGCGTATCCGCTGTCCTGTCTGTCTGACAGGACAGCGGATTCTCAGTCTCATCACCTCATCTTCTGTCTATCACCAGGCTGTATCTCATGAACGGTGTTAGACAGTTGAAATTTTCACAAATTATGTATTTCGGTTGCCGCTATAACAATATAAATACTTAAAATAGAACATGATAAATATATAAGTGGGGCTAAACATCAACAACATTGTTCACAAGTCCGACTCGCAATTAGCCGGTTTTTTTAACAATCTGAAATTCTAAATAATTTTATAAATCTAAACTTTTGATTGTTAGGGCTGCAGGTCTATGTAAGGTTCTTTATGATTTTGACATAATTTAATCTAAACTTTGCATTGGTCACATGTATTTTAAAACACACATATAGTCTAGACTCTATATTGTAATTTAAACTGTATACGTATTTAAGTAAATAATTTTCTATATTATGTTTTTATAAAAACTACGTTTTTTACTTTTCAATCAACTTGTAAACCTAAAATCTTCAAACAGTTTGTATTTCCAAACTGTTTGAAGATTTTAGGTCCACTTAGTACATTATTGCAATTGGGTCGAAGCGCATCTATATCGTTATAGAAAATTATTCTAATAACGATAACTCAAAATTCGTGATTACCAACCCACCATGTTGGCCTCGATATTATGCTATCTAAAGAGATCTCGGATCGATCATATCGCATATCAAACACGACGCACCGAAACCTAGTTTACAATCACTCGCAAGTCGCAACGGAGAATCTAATGTAATTTTTAACTGGCACAATTTTATATAATCATGCACTCTTCAAATTAAATAACCTTTTCTTTTCATCTGAGCGCGGCGTTAATTTCTAACACATTAAGTGGTTACGTCGCTGGAAGCGATAAGTAGCAACTTGAGTTTCGCTCGAAGCAATGCTTGAAGATCTTACAAATTATTCTTACAATTATTAAAATAAATAGCATCGTATACAGATTACTTTACGAGTAGAAGCTCAATTTAAGATAAAGGTTAATTAAAAATTGAAATAAAACCTAAACCATTGTGACATAACAGTTTAGCAATCAGAGAAATGTGACGGATGTGATGAAATTTTGTAATTATTGGTTACGGAAGTTTATCCACAAATAAAACAAAAAAACAATCGAACAATTAGGTAACAATAAAAAAGCAACAATTAGTTTTCGTAACTAAAGAGCTGTCACTTCGTTTGATTACCGCTCAGACGGAAACCATTCCGCTTACAATAAGCTGCGCAAATTGCTTCTTGCTGCAAAATTCAAACACAGCTGTAACCTGACTTCACAGCAACATGTACATTCTAGCGGATTTTATGCACAAATATCACTTAATAGCCAATATGACACGTTTAAATAAAATTAGCTTGCAGAAGATAAGTTTGTTTTTATAATATTCAGTCAAATGTATATTTCTGAAACTGCAAACAAAAGGAAATATATAAATTAATGGAAAAACGTACTCTGTTTCCATATAAAGGGCATAAAATGCAGGTGGTCCTATAAAATAGATCCACCTGTTGCTACTGGATGTAGGAAGAGTCATGAGACAAGATACCATCGCCTCCGCCAACCATTACAAGCGGAGGATACATAGAGTATCGCCTATCTCCATCTGCATGCAAAATTATTGCAATTGCACCTTCATAGTTCATGGTTATGGAACAATCCATTTAATACATCTATATATCTATATATATAAAAGAAAGTCGTGTTAGTTACACTATTTATAACTCAAGAACGGCTGAACCGATTTGGCTGAAAATTGGTGGGGAGGTAGCTTAGAAACAGGAGACGGACATAGGATACTAAGTGCCCCACCGAGTCTGTCTGTCTGTATATTTGCGATAATCTCAAAAACTACTCAAAGGATTTTCATGCCGTTTACATTTACCGACAGAGTGGTTCTTTAGGAAGGTTTAGGTCGTTAATAATATATTAATGTTTTGTAGAAATTATTAATCAAATTTATTACGATAATTGTTGAAGGTGTCGGAAAAAATCAAGGCGCCTGGGAACTTTTATCGAATAAGCTGTCTAACCTAACCCGTTGGAGATAAATAACAAAACAATGTATGGTGAGATTGTTTCTCTTTTATAGGTCTACAAAAAAGTCCGCGATGGCATAGATATGTCTATCTTTCAAGGATAGGTTACTATATCCATTCTAAGTTTAAAAAAATGATCAGAAATAATGTTTTATTTTCAGAAGCTACTATTAGACGGATATAATTTAATTATCCTTATCTAGGAGATATCTTAAAATTAAAAAGTACGTGTGAAAATTTATTATAAAGTATATATTTTTACTCTGTGCTACTTACTATATTGCAGGTGTATTTGCTAAAGAAGTTTTTTGCCACGAACACACTCCCACGCGGGCGAAGCTGCGGGCAAAAGCTAGTAACATTATAGAACCAACCATTATACAGAGGAGAAAAATTATAACATAACATTATAGAACAACTACTAATGGTCAGTTCCCACCGCGACGATATGCGACGCTATGTGGCGCTGCATTTTAAATATAGCTATTCAAAATTGAACTTTATTCACTACACAAAAAGATAGTTACACGTTTCATACGACATCCTACTATAAAATATGTGAAAGTTTGTGAGGATGGATGGATGTAACAAACTCTTTCAAGCAAAAACTACTGAATTGATTTCGATGAAATTTGGTATGGTATTAGTTTAGGCTCTGGATTAAAACATAGGCTACTTTTTATCCCGAAATAGTACAGTTTTCCCGTGGGATAGCCGATACTATATTTACGCGGGCGAAGCCGCGGGAAAAACATAAATTTAATGTTTGTCTACTAAAGATACAAGAATAAGTATCTTTCTTGTCTCTACTGATTGGCTTAAGATTTTAATCCTCCTTCGTTCGTTAAATACACCTTGGCGCTGAATATACTTCAGTTTCGCTAGATAAAGATAATATTGACATCGTTATCCACCGAATGATCTACGTCGAATGCAACGAGTCAATCGACTTTGCATTCAATGATCACCTTGTTTATATGTAAAATAAAGGCAGGAAATGCGATAACAGACATTACAGATTCAATCGTGAAATATTAATTTTGGAGCTACCGCTATCGAAACGCATAAGGACATCTCAATCTATTTAAAAATATGAGGAGTTATGAAAAATGTAAATGAATTTCGTTCTCTAATCACGTCGACATTTTTTATAGTCTGGAAATACTTGAACAATGTGATGTGAAACGCGTATTATCTTTAGTTTTTATATATTTTTTATACATATTATATAAAAGAATCATCCCAATGATATTATGTTACAAGAGAAATATCTAAGATACTCGACATATCACGTAGTAGGAAGAGCTTAGGACGAAAGAGACAAAGACAATTGTTCTACCAATGTTTATTGCTTTCTCCACAATTTGTAATAGGAAGTTATTACAGCTCAATATGACAATCATGAGTGCACATTTTATAGCTTCTTCTTGCAGAGTAAGCATCTATCGCCTGATAGATGAAATATAGAGGTAACATTTATCATCATGAATCATGTTACATCTATCTTCTTCTATATATATAAAAGGCAAAGCTGATTGACTGATGTATGAACGCACAGGCCAAACCCTTGAGGCTAGAAATTTGAAATTTAGCACACGTATTTCACATATGACGTAGGCATCCACTAAGTAACATTCACCATCCACCAGGAAGTATTTTTCAAAAACCCCCAGTGGTGTAAAATAGGGGATAAAAGTTTTAAACTTTTTATTGCTTGGACATATTTGCATGACATTTCGTATGAATTGAGTACGGAAAAAATAATGAGTTACGTATTTCAGACTTTTCTAAAATTCAACCCATAAGAGAGTAAAATAGGGGATGAAAGTTAAAAACCTAATTTCACGCGGGCGAAGCCGCGGGCAATTAATTAAGTAAAAAGTACTATAACTGTATTGTTACCTATTCATGAACCTTTAAAGGTCACATATATTAATGAGCAACAAAGCAACAACGGACAAACGGACTAAATTATGGGCCATACGTTTCTGTTATATCTCCATTGAAACAATAGACGCTCAAAGCACCTATTAAAAGGTTGAAGAATTATATGTTATAATAGCAACACAGACGAATGTTTCGAAGTACTTTCTAACAATGAGACCAAAACAGTTCTATAGCAAAGATTGATGTTTGAAACGAATTTGTATCACACAATACCGTGGACTGATTTACGAAAGATGCTCCGACTTTCTCTCGGCCCTACGCTGCATTAGGGTCGTAGTTTTTGTTCGTTACGTGCGCACTAGATTCACATGTAGAGTAGATGATATTTAGGTCATCACACTCTCAGAAAAAGGTAAAAGGGTACCAGTAGGTTAGTATGTAAAAAGGTAAATTCTATAGCATAGTGTCTATGTGAAAGCATCATCATAACATTACCCCTGCAATGAAGAATATTTTTTGCAGGTTAAAGTTATAACATGCGCTCTTCAAAGTCTCGTTTTGTAAAACATGAAGTTCAATAGACTGAAATGCAGTAACAGTTTATCGTATTATGTAAAAAGGAACTCGTAATCTATTAAAAGCTTGTTAGCTCCAATGCGTGGACTATTTCGCATCAGTAGATAAAAACATAATAGTCAAGTGTAACGAGCAGGCTTCCTTAAACAGTGCAATCAAGTTTATCTTTATATCGAATTGCTCCTCGCTTCCCGGTTTTGTGCGTAGGCGCATTTACGTGTTTGATGTGCGTACGGTATTATAGATCGATATGGAAAATCGCTTTCTCAAGCGTTACACAAGGCAGAATCAAATCACAGATAATAAGAACAGTAAAAGTTTATGTTCAACGTAATACCTGGATACACCTTGTAATTTTAAATATATTAAAATAAAAACGTAATATTAGCAAATACAGTGAATAACCTAACCAAGAGCAGGCCAGGACATGTTTAAGGAGGGTTCCGTAATTATCAAAGCGCAAAAGGTTTTCTTTGAATTACTTAAAAAGCTATTGTCCGATTTCGCTTAAAATAATTTTAACAACTTTGGAGGCCGATTACTCGTAAATGGTCGACTTTGTAAAAAAGTCATGTATGAAACCTTGCCTTTATTTTAAAAGACCTATTCAACGATACCCCACACGACGGAGTAGAATGAAAAAATATTTTTCAATCGCACTTGCGTATGGAAAGCCACTCCTAAGGTGTAAAATTATTATTATTTTATGATGCCAAAACCTAGATCTATACACAGTCTTTAACTATACCAAATTTCATCAAGTTATATTAAAAAGTACAGAAGCTAGAAGCGCGGACAGAGCGAAACTATAAGGGTTCCTTGAATATTATTATAACCCTAAACAGTGTTTTAACTAAAACCACGTAATTCACATTTCTCATTCTATGTTCTTCAATCAGAATTTGATTATTTTCTTGTTGTTAAATGCTATACATAGTAATAAGTGTTTATCATTACTTATCTACGTGATTAATACGCGATACTTTATTATAAAATTATATTCCTTGTATGCATACGTCACTTACATTAATGGGCTAGATTTTTCCAAGAGCCTACCTGCAAGTCTTTGATGTTCATCTCCGAATATAAGTGTTCCGAGAAACAACCACACAAATTCGTTTGTGTGCCATAAACTAATGAACTTCTAGGGAAGTAACTCCGTGAGAAGCATCTGCTGTTGCAACCCGCCCAACCAAACCCACGCCATGCTAATGCGCTTACTCAACCTGGATCGGATATTAATCATACAGATTGTTTGGAGTTTGGCAACTCATCGCTCCGACAACCCATCATTTTAATTTTGGTGCAAAATAATAGCCCCGTATTAAATTAGTTTTAATTATTTTATTGTTACTGTTTATTCCTAAAGTGATTTTAGGAATATCCGTGAAAAAAATGATTTTTTTAATTGTTTGTGCAGACCGAACAACAAATTTTCTGATTACTTAAAATGAGTCTTTATTTGAAACTTTCTGCCAGCTGCTTTCCAAGCATTTTACATTTCATCAGGTCGATTCCGTTACAAAGCTACGATTGGAAAAAAAAAACCTTGATAGCTCGTAATAAATTAGAAAACGATGTTGACAAACTTCTTTGTTTACAAATTTCTTTGAAAGTTCGGACAAAACTGCTACATCATTACGAAAACGTTCCGAATTTCACAAATCAGATGCTGCGTTGAAGCGTGAAAACCCTTCACAAGTTATCACTTTCACTACTCCATCGCGGGCAGGATAAGGATTGGCTTACATAAGGTCCAGGCTTGAGACAATAGTACCGAATGTTCCCGAGGCTATGTCACGTAATTCGACCTGTGTAAATTGTAAGTGGATTGATGCAAGACCATTGTGAGATTATCAGTCATTAATAGTAATTGAAGGATCAGATAAGACGCCATTTTGAAATCTCATTCTACGAATTAGAGTGTCCAATATATTTAGCTAAAGCATACAAATTGCAGTCATTCAACGAACCGGCCGGGCAAAATTTGACTGATAGAAAATAACAATGAAACGCCATTTACAAAACTGTTTATTGATAAAGACTTTTTGACAGATTACGATAATTATTTTATATTAATGGTTCGTAGCCGCAGGGAACACGTAGTGTTACTTATCACAAATTGAAATTGATTGGAGGTTTTGTAGTAATCGTTTGTAGCCTACAAACGATTTGAAAAGTAAATTTATAATTGTTTGCGATACGGCTGATTTTTGTAGAAAGGTGAACCATGAAGAATAATAAGCTTATTTAAGCATTTTGATTAATCGCTAAGTTTGTAAAGAGTATTTACAAATATTAAATCAAGCCTCTTTTCAATAAAGACTTACTAACAACAAGTCATTAGTCTTTTTACTTCAAGGTTTCTCAATTCTCACATAGATGAAATCTCACTTGATCACATTATGGTACATCCTTAATGACAGTAGCTATTCAAACTGCGTCTCATAAGTCTCTATATAGTTTCCTTTGACATATGATTTCCTTCTTTAATTGTATTAAAAATATGTAGGTACCCAACGAGAAGAAACTTGAATTATTATAGACTTTCACTAGACATTAGCTGCTAGACCCTTGTTTATAGCTATCAAGGCAATTAAACTTATAGTTGACTTTTGATCTGGGCCTACGGGCTTAACCATGGTGCTTGGCCTAACGCTTTGGTGGTAACAAAACGTGCGCGATTGCTCGCATCGGCTGTTTCACGGTGCGTCATGCTACGACGCGCAGGCGATCACTCGTATCATAGCTCTACAGCTGGTACTGGTGTACCGAATAGGGTACAATACAAGAGAAACTGTCTAAAATTATCAGAGAATGGGGTACAAATATATGTTATGAATTGGTTTAATTCAGTAGACATGGTCACAAGGAGCCCTTACGAAAAAGCTACAAATTAGAATAACCTACTAAAAATAGTATTTAGACTTTCGGGTATTCCTCTTAAATAGATTTTAAAAATTTATATTAGTGTGTACTTACCATAAAGTTGTTTTAGTAAGCAGCTTTAAAAAATATGTTACGAGTATGTACTATGTTAAAGCTTGAACATATAAACAAGGATATACAGCTGTAAGAAAAATTAATATGGACTGAATGGATAAGCACAACGCCATACGAAGTCATTTGGAGTGTACGCTTATTCCCTACCTAAGAGGTTTCATAACGTAAAGGTATGTATTATAAACGTATTATTACGTAAAAGGAACTTAGTATCCATAAGATTTTTGGATTCCATATGGAACGATATGTCTTCTTCTCCTGCTGATAGTCAGGTATCCTTACTATTTTATTGTTATTAATCTAATTTTTAAACAGATAAAAGTCCGCGTTTTTATCTGAGGATCTGATAGATTCTGAACAGAATACTTGAAATGCTGTCATTCCGAAAATTCCACGATTTGTATTATATTTTTATGGTAAGTCAGAGGTTTCTTTACTCAATGCTACCATGTATAATCTCAGCTTGCATTTACATGAAATTAACCTATATTAGTCGCAAACTTAGCTAATTACTAATAATAATCTCTATATAATTTTTAATAATAAAGCAATAAAATTGATTTTATATCGAGGCATCATAAACTTAAGTATCGATAAAGTGGCACAGTAGCTGAGTAATTAGTTCTATGAGACATTAAATAAGTGGCTGAAAGTACATTACTTTAGCTGGAAGCCTAGAATATTCTAATTGGAAAGTGAGGAAAAGCATACCTAATATTTCTAATCACTCTTTTATATTATAAAATTAAAAGTATTATAGCCATATTATATTTAATTGAATCAGTTTGTGATGTCACAGTTACTGATTGCTTTAAATTGTTTGTATTTATAAACATGGGTTTTAGATTATTTATTATTATTATCAATGTTAGATAGCATTATGATTTGTCATGTTTTCTAACACTGAATAGACGAAAAATCTTTCAGGCCAACATGCTTATAAATTGCACATAATATCTTTATCAAAGACCTAATATAAATTGAACAAACCTTGTAACAAATGTGAGAGTTCAAGCCAAACAAACAAATTCTTTCACTTCCTTGTCCCTTTGTGATCATTGTCAAATTGTGTAACGTACCTGTAACAACAAAAGTAATTATTAAACAATCGCAACGATTATATCTGTAAGATCTAGTTAAGATAATCCAATTGCTTACGTTCACAAAAACAAAGCGGATATAAAAATTGTGCACAATGATTCAGTTGATATCCTACAACTATGTAAGGTACCTGCGGGTAGTAATGGCTGTCGGGTATCAAGGTATGAAAAAGAATAATAAAGAATATCTGCATTTAAATAATAACTTCAAATTTTAACGTTGACTAACATTCAAGTGAAACTCCCATGAAACATAATCACAAATTGCTAGTTTATATCACGAACAAATACAAAATTCAAAATTAATGGATTTAATATTTTTGGGATTTGAGATATTCAATATCAAAAAATATTCAAACAATTGTTTGAATATTGAATTATGGTCAAATATTAGGCCTTATCAGCATACCAAAGTAAAATATTGAATAAGGTTGCTTGTAACGTTTTTTAAACGTATTTCTTTTTAGTTTATACGTCACGGTTACGGTAATAAATGGAAATATATTAATGTAATGATTGACTTTATCATTTGTCGATTAATCCTCCTATTTTCTATTTCATTACAAATATCCCTTAGCTACTTACCCGCGGGTAACATCCATTGTATTTATCCACAACTATAGTCTATAACTATCCCGCAGCGCAAAAGGAGCGTTGTGCTGAAAGCCAATTTCTTCTCACATTGAGGTAAGAACCGACCCCCAGACGTTAGACGGTGATGTTATGTATATAAAACAGTTCGCCAAACTTTGAAACTTTTTTGCAAAAATTACAAAGTATATTCTATAAGCCACCTGTGGGCTGTCGCTTTGTTTTTATCTACATTCCTGCTATCTTTGTATCATCTTTATGCGAAAAAGATAATGTTAGATTTAAAGAAATTCACAGTTGAGCTCACTGTAGTAGTTTAGTGAAGGAACGGATGATGAATGCAAATGATTATATCCTGTAATATCATTACGTAACTCAACACATTCCATTAAAATCACTTCCAGATCTCCGCATTCGTTTTAATGGTCTCGGTTTAAAGGCGTTACAGATGATATCATACATGGAAGAGTTTACAAACGTGACGAGAATTATAACATGAATCATGGTTGAAATGAAACAAGCTTTAATATCCACCAGGTTTGCACACCGATTTGTTATCATTACCTTAATAGCATTTTTTTTAATTAGTCTTGTGAACATACGACATACAGAGGCACTGCTGCAAACGCAGGTACAATATAAAACGTGTGTTGGGGATTGCCAAATTAATATGCAATGAAGCAACTGCAAAGTGAATGTTAGCTGAGATACATCACACTCAACACGAACTGTTTATTGTTAATAACGAAAGTAACACGTTCAAAAATAACACTAATTGGACTTTTTTTTTGCAATTTTACAATGTGTAATTAGGCTTGGAACTAAAAGAGATAGGGTAATTATGACAATGGTAAAAAAAGTAAATAATTGAATCGAAACGCAGTCGTACTATGTCTGGACAGTGAATAAACAGAGGGTTTAACCAACATCGTTAGTTACAATGACATAACGCGGTTCGCTAAGTGACATATAACGCGATATGCCAATACAATAAATTATTTATTTCTAACTTCGTCATCGTTATCAGCGATGGCATCTTGGCTTTAGCCCTTTAGGGCCAGCATATTGTTTGAGCCCTACGACAAATTGGCGACGCAAGAGGTCCTTACAAATAACAAAAAGACAATAGTCTCAATAAATTCACAAATACTAGCTAATTTTAAGCCTACAAGCTAGCTAGCTGTGACATAGTTCGACATAGAACAGTCTGCAATAAACCTATATTTCACGAGTAATTATATTTACGTATTCTATAACTTTACTTAAATTAAATATACAATTTACTTTCTAACAAAAGCCCAACGCACAATGACTAGACGCTAAATATAATAACTTTGGAAATCAAACTCAAGGAAACAGTTGGAAAGCTAGGCGGGGCAAATCATTAAGCTATCACCCGGAATACTTGCATAAAGCATTACCCATGTACAACCGTGCCGAATTAGACTATCATTAATAACAAGGAAACGTCAATATTGTGTAACACCTATATATAGTTTCAGCTGTTTGGAAAAACGAGGTTAAAAGTTTCCAGCGGGTCTCCCTAGATTCGGTAGAGCTATTAATTTAAGCAGATATAAATTGGAATTATCTATTTCATGTTTCTTTTATACCTTTTGATAGACTATCAGAATTAAGTGCACATGGTCAAGCATACGATTGAAGTTGCATCCATCTATTCGGAACGCAACCGTGTCTAACCGAATTATTCTATGATTGCCTGTATTGTACATTGCAGGCAGGGACACACTATTACTAGAGGTTAGTTCAATCATCTGTGGCTCAATAAACCAATACAGCTTTTAAAGAACTGTCTTTTGCGTGTAGATTTCAATCCCTTTAAATTCTCTCGAAGAGTTAAGAAAAGATGTGAAGACATTTAATAAGTGCGGTGACTAAACTTCAATTTCTCTACCGAATATATTCAGAATGGAAGTTTAGATGTGAGGGTCGTGACAGGCTCGTCATATCTGTCGCGAGATCGACGAGCTACCTACTGCCAGTCTACTGAAATGTTACGAAAACACGAATGTTGAAAAGTCAACGGAACGACTGATTTTATCGCGCATTGTTACAGAAGCATGATTGTGACTTCGAAAATAATATTCGTCAAATAGCAAAGTATATCCGAGAAGTATGGCAATTGCCTCATCGACAAGAGCTGGGCTCAATGATTGAACGTATATTGAAATTGCAAAAAGTAGATACTGTCGAAAAGTAAGTGAATCCAGTAATTGTGATTTTGAAGGAATTTCTGAAACTTAAATCCAGTAATTATTGAAAATATTCAAATTATATTAAAATGTAACATTGACGAGCAGACTCCCCACGTAGAAGGTGAAAGCAATGGAGTCACGATAAGGAAACCAGCCGGCACTCGCACAAATCGTCACAATCTGATCCGTACATAGTACACACATAAACAGCCTGCAGCACGACAGATACGGCTTCTGAATAGCTTCATGCAACACAATGCTACCGACTCACCCTACCGATAATGTACAAAACTTGCCATAGGTTTTTGGGGTTAGGCAAATTTTCTGACTGTGGTAGTTATTCTTTTTATAACGCTTTTATTAGTTTCACCTGTATGTATGTTTGCTTGCTTGCTTGTTTGTTTGTTTGTAGCCGACTCCTTTGGGCTCGATTTTGTCCTACTTTGAACGATCAGATTTAATTCAAACTTTGCACACCTCTCAAAGGCCGATGAAAATGCAATAATTCGATTAAAATATCCGATTATCCTGATTGAATTCGCCAGGATTTATCAATTTCTTTCCGCATCCTTTGCATGAGAGTAAGAGAGATAGAACTAGTACGCGAACTACGCATGCGTGCAGTTCCAGGCTTACTCTTTGGCAAATCGTACTAAAAAGCAAAAAATAAATTATAGTTTAAAATTCATATCTGCCAATAAAATGTTTATAACTATTGACACTATGCACCCCACGCTTTTTTACAATAATAAACATTTTTCATTTACACTATTCTTAATCCAAATTTATTAAATTTTATTTTTTATTTTTTAGTTAGATTTTCTATAAAAGCGTGTTTTTTTAGTTTTTTTACAACTATAATTTATTATTATAAAAATTTAAAAGCCCTCAAGGTTTAGAACTCTATAGCTCGACTGTCTCAAGCATAGCAGATATTTTGAATTATGTATTTGATGAAATTGCTAAATAACACTTAAAACTACAGAGTTTGAGGATTATTAGGTAATTGTACCAAATCATCATTTCCTCTCAAATATAAAAGATTTTTTCACGAGCTTAGTAATTAAAAATTCATCTCCATCAACCGGAATAAGTTTGCAATTAAATAGTAAATGCCATATAGTAGACAGTAGACAATTATAACGGTGGTGGTGAGCAGCGGTGCAGAACCAAGTGACATATGCGTGACCTCATCACGACGTAATGACTGCACCAACGGAAAAACGTATTGATTAAACAGCGTCTGATGCTACTTTAACTATTTTGTCTTAATAGTTAGTTGTGCTTGTAATTCTTTCGTGGATGACTTTAATCTCGGGAAATGGTCCTCCATTGACCAATTACCATACTGACTTAAGTGATTTATCTTCCAGATCGTTTTAGATGAACGAATTTCTTCTAAAATAAAGATTAGAAAACCGTTTGAAGTCACTTTTTTGCATATTTAGCAAAAACATTTCAGCTATGAAATAATCTTAATATACTTTAAAAAAAAAACTTGTGTAGCCTTTGCCTGGAGGATATATAAAACAATACAAATGTAAATGTAAACTAATGAAAGAGTGACAGGATGCACAGGCAATCGTTTGCCGGATGCTTAAATTAAAAAGGGTCCGACCTTGTCGATAGATAAAGGGCAATGTGGTTCCAACTCCCATAGATACGAGGTCATAAGACTTTGTTTACCACAATCGTGATCGGTTCGCTCTTCACTTGGCTGATTTTACACGATTTCAAATGATACTCATACTACCCTTAAATTGAATAAAAGTTACTTTATGCTCTTATCTAAATTCTATGTTTCTAAAATAGTTCCAAGAGAAATTGACACACAAGTGGTTGTTTAGATCTAAAGTATTAAAATTTGTGTATGCGTGAATGGTATTAGGCGTAGTGCTAATACTATTAGCACGCTGAAGGGAAACAACTACGTGAAGGGGAGTAACCGTAAATTATGCGTTTCAATTATAAAGTACTAGACGTGGCTCGCGACTTCGTACGCGCAAAATGTACTCCCGCGGATTTTGCTGCGATAAACAGTAGCTTATATCTCAATCCAGAGTCTAAACTACTACCATACCAGATTTCATTAAAAACCGTTCAGTAGATATTGCGTGAAAGAGTAACAAACATTCATACATCCATTCTAATGAACTTTCGCGTTTATAATATTAGTAAAATATAATAGCTCCCCACACTGATTTCAGTGACGGTGGCCGGTTTTAATTGAAACCAGGCCAGCTACGCAGGAGTATATTTTATAGTGCCCAAGTGTGTGCGCAGTACACAAGAGCACTCTCTCTCTTCCTTTACTCTCGTAACCCAGTGGGACGAATAACCGACACGACTGGTGAGATATCAGGCGCAGGTCCGACTTTTTACATGCCCATCCGACGCATGGATCATCTTTCTTGTCAGACAATCAGGTGATCAGCCTGCATTGTCCTAACCAAACTTGGAAACAAGATTTTTTGTTGTTCCAATGCGGGAATCGAACCCACGACCTCCGAGTCGAGAGCCAAGCTCTAAACCACTAGACCACGGAGGCTGTTAAAGTAAAATATATACATGAAAAGAAAACCCATATTTCGATTTCAAACAATGCCAATATTTTCTATGATAGATTTGCTAAAGAAAGCTGGTCTAAAGTAGAAACTATAATGACGATGAAATGAAGAGCAGGTGGATACTTCGAGATCAGATCTAGCTAATTCAACACCTTTGTTGCCATTAGGTATACCAATTAAGTTAGGCTGTTATTATGAACTTTCGCGTGCCATAATTGCGTAACGCTTTGAGTTATGGTCCTACTAATATAGATTGCGATAACAACACGAGTGCTGGATTTATGGCCAGCTGATACTGCAGCCAACAGATAATATGCTTTCAATATATTTGCAAAGGTACGGCGTACGAACTATGTTAGTGGATAACAAACTGCAAAAAACCTTATTGTTCAAGCAGAATTTTTCTACAATACAGTAAAATCATTAAACGGACGTTTTTTACTTCAGTCAATTTAAAATATTATTAAAAGAACTACTTAATTTATTATTTAAGGGTAGTAAGGCTAGAATACTTACTACTCGATGTCATGAAAAACTCTCACAATGTAAAAATGCATGTACAAATTTTCGGTATATTAGGATAGCGATAGCTTTAATGAAACCACTAGATGTTTTGGACAATATATGATTTTCGAGTGAGAGTTGAAGGTATAAAAACCTCAAAGACAAATACATACAAAGGTACAAAGTTTGGCATAGCAAAAATAACAGCAACAGAAAAAATCTGACGCTCAGCGCGTATGGAGTGCTCGTGCAGCGATAGCCCGAACGTCCGTATAGAAGCTTAAGTTAAAAAATACAAATTATAATCTACATCTTGAGTTCTATTTTCTTTTTTGTAATTTTTTTCAAAGAAAACTCCTTAAGGCGCGTTGAGCATTTTCGGAGGTGGGAAACAACACTCGCGACACTATTACCGACACAGCACACCGGTACGTAGTAACTATTAAGTAATCCGTGACACCGGTGAGGTGTGACAGTAGGGCGGAGCGCCCGGGTTGTCACTTCTGTCGGCACTCCCAAAGTGCTGTTTTTAAAATAAAAATTCCTTATAAGAATATCGACAACAGACCTCAGAACTGCAGAATTCGAAACAAGTTATCATTTAATTACTATTTGCTCTTTTCAAATTACATAAGTTGGAAGCTCATAATCTCAATGCAATTGATTTTGACCGGGCATTCGAGCACGTTGCCGGGATTTATAACACCACTCTCCTATAAATCTTCTCGCACTTAGGCTGGGAGTATATGATCCGGAATCCGGCTCCCTCTGGAAAAAAACAGAACACTAAAAATAGAACTCTGCGCTAATACAATAGAGCTGAAAATCAAACGCACAAGTGTCAAGTCAAATGTCGTATAATATAACAGCTCGACAACAAACATTTTGATTTTCAACTCTATAATTGTATTATTGCAGAGTTCTATTTTCAGTGCTCTGAATTTTCCCCGGCCTTCCGGATTCTGAATCATATAGTGCCAGCCTTATGATCTCCTACCGAAGTTAAACATCTTTCATGACTTTATGTTTATCACTTGTATGATCGTAAAATTTTCTGCCAATAAAACTTTGCATTTGAAAGCCATAACTAGTTGGAAATGAATGATTGACTGCAGTGCTGTGAAAAGCAGACACAAAGGACTTAACTTAATAGGAAGGAAGCAATTTCATATTTCTATTTATTTTCCGACTAGAAGTAGCCAGCGACTTCATGCGCGCAAAAGTTAATCTCGCGGAAACCGTACATTTTCCGCAATAAAAAGTAGTCAATGTCCTTTCCCCGTGGTCTAATCTATATCTGTGCTGAATTTCATGAAAATCGGTCAAGTACTTTCGGCGCCTATTCAATGCAAACGCAAACATACAACCCAACAAACTTTTCCTCTTTATAAAATTAGTATAGATGATATCCCTAAGAGAGTCAGTTCTTGCAATAATATCCATCAGAATCCAAGACGAATGACTTTCAATAAGTACTAGTTATGTACTCGAATGAATGACCCATTTCTACGGTCGAAGAGCACGTTAACAATGGAATCGATAGCACCTGATATGTTATCGTTGTCATGGGTTACCGTGGGGGAGCTTGAATAAATAACGGTATGATACGATAAAATCAATAAAATATGAAAACGGACATGAAATATTTCTTAAGTACAACAAATACCCGGTTAATATTTTAATTTTCGATGAAGAAGAAAGAAAATAAGTTAAAAAACTATAGCCCGACTACGTGAAAAAGGGGTCTAAAAAGGCCGAAACAAAAAAAATATTTAGATAGAAGGCCAGAAATGCAATGAAATGCATAGATAAAAAAAAGATCAAGTTAGAGCCGTTTTCACACCCACTAATGACGTATAAGCATCAGTACACACCGAGATGCGTCGCATCAAGGTATGAGCTGACCCGAAGGCCTAGAGAAGTTTCTAGAATTAAACGGTATACCGTTTAATTCTAGAAACTTCTACTCCAAGATAGATACAGACGGCTGCGATTTGACCTCGACTGTTCCGAACCTTATAGAGAAGGGTGCGACCACGGCTGTGTCTTGACCTTTTTTTTACCTATGCATTTCTGGATTTCTATCTGAATTATTTTCTTGTTTCGGCCTTTTCAGACCCCTTTTTTACGTAGTCGGATTATAGTTTTTTAACTTATTTTGTTTATTTTGTATTTTGCCGTTTCCCAATTGAACATACTTTTGGAATAATATTTTATATTAATAAGTAAATACCTAATCAAAACACTTGAAATTGGCGAGCCAATTTTTTTTTTCTAGATTTAAAGAACGATTATAATATTATATTATGAACGAAATATTATAATATGATAATCAAGAAGCGCAATTGAGATCATTCAAAAATCAACACCAACTCACTTATTCACCGTATAATATATGTAGTAGAATATATCACCCCCGGATCTTCAATTTTTTTAGGCGGAGCAAAAACTGAAAAATGCCGCCCCCTCCCACTTATATTTATTTTTATTTATTTACACTTCATGCACAAATACAGGTACACAGGCGGACTTAATGCCATATGGCATTCTCTACCAGTCAACCTATAGGCGTACAAAAGCAAAATTGCACAGGTGCTAATAGTTATTAAATTAAAAATTATAAAAATTTTCATCTTAATCATCTTTATAATTTCAGCTACGATGTCCACTAATTGATTGACATTTGGACATAGGCCTTCCGTAAATAATGCATCCATCGCTGTTCTGTATTAAGCATATTCATTTACAGATATATACTATTTAAGTATATAGATATAAACGTGTAGGATATAAATTTCATACGCAGCATAGGATCGGATTTAAAATATCGACAGATGTGCCCAATGTAGATTTCTAAAATGCTTGTGGTTTAAAAAAACAGTATGAAAAGGTGTTGTTTTTTTTAAATGGTTTATTGTAAAATATATCCTTTTGTACGTAGAATATAATATATTGACTACCACTGTGGCTCTGTGGTTGAGCGTGTTGGTGCTCAAGCCGGGGGTCGCGGGTTCGAATCCCGCCGAAGGAACATAAAAGTTTTTCCGTGTTCCTGGGTCATGGATGTGTATTGAATATGTGTATAATATAATAAAAATCTTAAATATGTGTATAATACAAAAGTATTAAATATATTTCCGTTGTCTGGTACCCGTAACACAAGTTCTTCGAGAACTTACCACGGGACCAGATTGACGTGAGGTGAAGCGTCCATACATAGATAGATATAATAAATTTTAAGGAATAATTATTTTTTAATTATCACACGAAGTATTCGTCTGTAAAGTGTGAATTTGGCCGCCCTCTGAACGTGCCGCCCGGGGCATAGACTCCAGCTGCCTTTTTATTCTCTAATAAATTGTGTTTATTAAATAAAATATATTTTATGAAGGTTTTATACTCGTATTACGTAATGTTTGAAAATTGGACAACTGGGTTAGGACGAATTGTACGATCGTATTTTAAACAAAATTTGTGCAAGCACATAATAATATATATATATATATATATAATAAGTCTTTACCTATGAAATTGTCGTTCTGCAGTACTGGCCATTCCAAACAAAATAATTTTTGTTTGGCTAAGAATTCTAATTTCAAATTAATTTTATTTTAAAAACATGGAATTCTTTTTTCCAAAAGTAGTCATTTGTTTATTGATTAGTGTTACATTTTCATCGCATTTCAATCTGTTTCGTCATCATGGATACGTTAAAAATTCGAGTAATTATGGAATATGAGTACCGTCGTGGCAGCAACGCGGCACAAGCGGCACGCAACATCAACGACGTTTACGGAGCTAACACTACAAACCAACGCACCACCTGTTATTGGTTGGTCGAAATTTCCGTTCTGGATATTTCGACCTGAAAAATGAACCTCGCGGTCGTCCGAAGACTTTGGTCGACAATGACGAATTAAAGGCGATTGTGGAAGCTGATGATACACAATCTATGGCTGAATTAGCAGCAGCTTTCGACGTTAGCGTCAAAACAATAATGGTCCATTTGCGTCAAATTGGCAAGGTAAAAAAGCTTGACAAATGGGTGCCCCACGAACTCAATGATCGCCAGCGCGAAGTACGCGTTGAGACGTGCCTTGCACTGCTCAACAGACACACAAATGAAGGAATTTCGAACCACATTGTTACCTGCGATGAAAAATGGATTCTGTTTGATAACCGCAAGCGCTCAGCAAGTTGGTTGGATCCTGGTTCAGCACCTAAACAATGCCCTAAACGAAAACTTACCCCTAGAAAAGTGATGGTCACTGTTTGGTGGTCTAGCGCCGGTGTGATTCATCACAGCTTCTTACCAAACGGGTTGAGCATTACAGCAGATGTGTACTGTGAAGAACTGAACACAATGATGGAGAAGCTGGCACATGTCCAACCAGCATTGGTCAATCGCTCGTCTCCGCTGACCCTGCACGACAACGCGCGACCTCATACTGCACAGCAAACGGTCTCCAAGTTGCAAGAACTGGGGTTTGAAGCTCTCCGTCATCCACCCTACTCACCAGACCTTGCGCCTACAGAATACTACTTTTTCCAGAATTTGGATAGCTTCTTGGCGGAAAAAAATTCAATATCCGTGAGACAAAATGCCTTTGAAGAATTTGTTGCCTCCCGTTCAGCTGATTTCTTTAAGAAGGGCATCAATAAACTGCCACTGCGTTGGCAAAGATGCATTGATTGCATGGGTGATTACTTCGATTAATACAAATAAAAAAGACATGAAAAAAAATCGTTTAAATTTTTTCATACAAAACGGCAATTTCATAGGTAAAGACCTAATATATACATATTTGTGGTGCGCTTAATGGGATGATTATCTCGGTTTAAATTTCTTAGATGTTAGAATCTGAGGTTCAATTTTCGAAATACAAAATTTTAACAAAAATTATATTATATCCTATGTTACCCGCGGCATCATTACGAATCTATTGACACCTCATTTATTAAAATCGGACCAGTAGTTTAGACGCTACGAGGGAACAAACATACATACATACATACATACATACATACATACATACATAGACTGACAAAATCATTACCCTTCCTTTTGGCTTCGCCGTAGTTGGGTAAAACTAAAATAATGTTGACACCATAAGCAAAGAATATATATTACTAACATGAAGAACCGTCATTCGATAGACTTACACGATTGACAGGACGCAACGATGTGTGCGTGGCTAGACGTATGCCGGGTGTGCGCGTGGCGAGCGGGACGTAAGTTTTTGCCTGCCAGGGCTTTCGTTCACGGGGCTGACTATATAATATACTATATAATTACATATTTTATAATATTTATGATAGATTTGTCTAACGCGACGTTTAACATTATTTCGGTGTCAACATTAGGCTTACGTCCGCATGGCTGACATTCGCCGGTGCTCGAGCTGTCATTTGTAGAGTGTGTCGCTCCTGTGTCAGAATGTTAGCTGATGCTATAAAGTATAAGCCGTGCATTGACTTGCGCAAGACACTTTTACAACAGCGAGGAAGATATGTAACATGTTCTCGATATTTAATGAAATATTCTCCCAAACAATGGATCAAACACAGTCAGGGATTCTGCGTATGAAAAATGTACGGCGGACTAGCAATGACGTCACACCGGCCGTATTTCGCTCTCTAACGTATTGGAAATTTAAATTTATTGTATCTTCGTTATTTTTAAAGTTAAATAAAGAAATGAGTTTTAGATTTTTTTAAGACCACTATATCTGACATTGATAAGACGATTTTTATTTTTAGTAAATGGCCTATTTAGACATACGATCGTAACTATATCCAAATACAATTTTGCAATCCTAAATTACGTCAACGCACAACATAATTTAGTACATTCTAGATTAAGCTGACGTGGAAACATAAAACTTTCAGAAACGCAATAAACGTTCAAATACAATTTAAACGCAGTAACACGTTATATTAAACGAGAATCAAACAAAATTAATAATAGCATTTATAGAACATCAGTAACATATAAAACTATCTAAATATTGTAAACAGGAAATATTAGATTGTTTGTATGTTTGCATTGAATAGGCTCCGAAAATACTAGGCCGATTTTTATAAAATTTGGTACAGATATACGGAAAGACCTAGGCTACTTTTTGTCGCTGCAAAATATGCGGTTCCTGCAGGCTTTCCTTTTGAGCGCACGTAGTCGTGACGACATCTAGTTAACATTAATAAGATTACGAAATCAACCAATTAAAATAGTATTAAAATTATTTATCAGATCAGGGAAATGGAGTAAGGCGTCAAGTGAGTGAAAGTGTGGGCGAAACCAAAAGGTCACGACAGGTAGCTCATAAGACCTACGACCTGGGCCTAGATGGGATGAAGATAGCAAGCGATAATTGCAGGGTGGGTACAGGTAATCTCAAATAATTGCTAGACTTATGGCTGTACAACTTGTAATGATCCTTGCCAACGTGGATCTTATAGTAATTTGGATACATTCTAAAATAAGTAGAAAGGTGCTTATTGCATTAACTCGCTTGATTCAACTTTAGTAGCAGCACCGAGTTACTGAGTTGTATATTTCGATTGTGGCACTACGGGAGTGCCACAATTTAAATATAAAAGAAGGGAAGGACTACAAAGGACCGATATGAGAGCGAGAGTCGATGAATAGGGTTAAAATGTAGGCGAAAAGATAAGAGTGTGTCCAGGGTGTGGAACCAGGGTCGCGCTAAATGGCACAACCATTTCAACCTCTATGAAAAACAGACGAGAGGCAGTAGTTGTATGTTAATTTAGAGACGATGCATAAAGTTTAATTCGGCAAACTATGCATGTTCTGTTAATATAGCAGCACAAAAATATTTTACGATCTATAATACTAAAGTAATGAATTAAATTGAAGCCTGTTTGTAATTTGAAAGTAGGTATAGGTACGGTATATTTACAATAAAGAAAAACAGTTTTTTTTTTTATTTTGCCTATCCGTGTCTGCCTGTCAGTCTGTTTGTTCTGGCTGATCTCTGAAACGGCTTGATCGATTTTCGCAGGACTTTCACTGGCAGATAGCTGATGTTATAAGGTGTGACATAGGCTACTTTATCTTAGGGTTCAGTTTCAGTTAGTACGCAATCGAAGTTTCGGGCACCAGATAGGTTACAATATATCGACCCCTAAAGTCCTTGCTACTAAGTGTACGTGTGGACTGAGGGACCGACCTGAATTTCCCCATAATAAGTATAGCAAATTTTAGTAGAAGTCTAAAAAAATTGTAGAACAAATCTGGGAATTTGTAAAAAGATAGCTTAGGAACTACAGCCCTCAGAGTGTGGTCCCGCAGTTTACACACCGCTATTGTCCAGATCTCGAAAAGTATGTGGAAAATTATGGTTTTTTCACTACAGAATTTTAGTAGAACTTTTGTAAAAGTTTTTACAAATATATCAAATACATAAAAAGAAGAGAGCATCAGAAATAAAATATCTATAACCACCGAAGTGTGGTCCCTCAGTTCACACAAAAGTGACATATTCATTTCACGATATATTACTGAGTTTTTTAATTATTATTCTAAGTAGAATTTTTGTACAAAATTTGTAGAATTTGTAGACAACATTTCAGAAAAATCTATCGTAATGTCTACATTGTAGGCAAAACTAAATTGTAAACCATCACATTGACACACTTGCCGTCCATTTAAACTAAACAAAACGCATCATTATAATTAAATAAACAATGTTTTCCCCGGGCATTCGTGTTGAAATTGCCGCTAAGTGAGATTTTACTTTCATCTTTTTTCAGAAGTCATTAGCCACAAATGACTGCGATCTGAGAACGTGCATTTGAGCATTGGTTTTGGACAGGAAAATTGTATTTAGCGATGGACAGTTTTATGTACTACCAGGGAATCTAATTCATAAGCAGTTGACTGTTGTCATAATTGTTCGTATTGAGCTATTGATATGATACCAGACTGCCATGTCATTCACAATTGCATTATGACTGCATGCCGTCATTACGATACACATAAATTATGAGAACACTACGTGCATCTGAATTAGGTTCCCTGATACCATCATAATTCATTGTAATTTGCACACTCCAAAATTCCAAATTATTTCACTTCGTGCATAGGTATAGACTTATATATTATTGAGGCATGTCGAGGCAAAAAAATGTTCACACCTCAAGCCTACTTTTGAGGCAGTCGAGGTTTAACATATAGACATTTACTTACTGCTGTATAATTGACAAAATCTTCTGAAATCAAGATGGCGTAACTTTTCCATGTAGATACGTCATAGTACATCCTTAGTTTTGAAATATTTGACTTCTTGCAAACCGAAGAAAGCCTTTCCTAAAGAAGCAATAAATACTAGATATATCTATTATCTAGACACGAGTCAAATGCACTAACTAGGTGGTCTATCGCGCTGTCAACATTGTTCTGTAGCAGTTGCCGTCAGCTTGTTGTTGCTCATTTTTGTCACATTGCTTTATCTCCGCACACTGGAAGCTAGATCCACTTTCACGGTACTTTCTAAAGCAAAATATTAATATGCACCTTTGAATCTTGTTATTATTTTTTGTGTGGCTACCAGGTTTGTAGTCTCCTTCCTTGCCCGAAAAACTCTCTATTACGTTGGATTTTGTGCGCTCGGACACCGACTGTTGATAAGTGACGAGGTAACACGTCGCCGGTGCGCTTGGCGTTTGCACAGGAGACGATTGATAACAATAGAAATTGTTCTTATAGTCTATTCCCGTTAAGAAAACAGGGGATCATGCGTACATAGGACAAGGATGGACGGATGGATGGACGTATGAATGGATAGATGTTTGTTACTCTTTCACGCAAAAACTACTGGAAGATTTCGATGAAATTTTGTATGGTGATAGTTTAGGCTCTGGATTAAAATATAGGCTACTTTTTATCCTCAAAAAGCACAGTATTCCCGTATACCCGATACTATATTTACGCGGGCGGAGCCGCGGGAAAAAGCTAGTTTTCACATATGTGCGCATCATTCACTGTCTTCTTAACGCGAAAAGAATTAATAATCTCACTTTCCTTGGCACTAAGTAAGCTTTATGAAGAAAACATTAAATATCGGTGGATCCAAGACCGTCTGTTCTCAGTTCTCGTGTCGTTGCAGCACTTCGCCGCGCGGCGTTTGTCGTCGATTTCGATGTTTATCATCTGCCAGTCATCGCGCGGCGGCTCACTATCTACATCCACTCACATAAGCTTTCGTTTTTCCTCCGGAATTGACTTGTTCTGGTTTAAATAATTGCGGCGGTGTGCTACCAGGGGGCGCGATGGTATCGCACGTCGCCGCCGCCCGGGAAATATTGCTCGCCACTTACTGTACTAGGGTTGGCGACGACCAGAAAATATAAGCAATAGATTTAAGTGTCAAATAATTTTAAAAAAATCTTTTCACAGTAACGAAATCCCTTAGCAAGAGAAAAGTTTTCCAAAACAGTAAAATTCAATAGAACCATTTTTTCGAAAATTAAATAACTCAGGAGAGAAATTATTCGTTTTAAAAAGACGACGATGACGTTTTCAGTCGCTTTACGACTTAAGTGTTTGATGCGTATTAGTACAAATGCAAGGAATATTCAAAATTCCCCGTAGTAGAAATAACAATTTGCACCATATTTGGGACTTTATTATAGACCTCTGCATTTCCTGTCAATTGAATTGACACAGCAATCCGTTAAATAAATAAATAAATTTATACATTTTTGACAACCCTAAATCATCTTAGTCAGATGTGGAACGTGCTCAACGGAACCCGAACACAGAACTCCTACACAATTTCCTGCCCATATAAAATAACACTCAACTACCGCGCTCCGTAATTATTGCTGTGATTAACATAAATGCCAAGATTATACACTGTAGAGTGTAGTCTCGGTAGATCCAGAACACAGTGTAAGTGAAAGCTTTATAGACATGCATAATTAATTTAACTCAGTGATAATAATTTATTAATTATTATATTATCATGTATTAAGGATCTACAGGTTGTATTTTTAAATAACCAAACATTAAGCCACAATATAACGATAGTAATGACAGCATGCGTAACTAAAAATATGCTTAAGATACAGAAAAATAACATGATTAACTCTAACTGCGCATGAACACTCTCGTATTGCCGTACAACGAGCCGGCTTTGAAAGTCACGCGCCAGCCGCGTTATTGTTATGTTAGGCTATGAGTAGAATTTAAGCATTTTATAGGATAATCTGAAAATTTTGAGCCACATGTTATATACGAGAACGAGTATCGAATACTGATGTATGTCAGTGAAAAGAAGATAGGATCATCGAAAGTTGAGATGCACGATGCAATCTGTTGTTGTGGGGTATAATTACTTTGGTAAGATGCGTGTGCGCAGTGCATAATTATTTTATCTGAGCCCGCAGGAGCGAAAGCTACCAGCCACCGTTCGATCTCGCGATTATTACATAGACGTATAAGTATACTGAGGACAAAACATGTCAAACATTAGCCAAGAAAATTATCCAAACTACCCACTCACGATTCTTTAGATATCATTAGAGATCCATCCTAGCTGTCCCGTCACACTACACCTACGTCTACAACCACACCTTCATCTACCTACCTACCTACAATTGAACACCAAAAACTACAGCTATTACCTACACCTATGTCCTATACCTACAAGCTACGCCTACTTTCTATACCGCAGCACACGCCGCCGGGTCGGTATATTTTCCTCGCAATTTTTCCAATATTTCTCACCGTTTAAACCTTCCCTAAACTTCCACAATTATTTTAAGATATATATTAACCAAATCGGTCCAGCCGTTCTCGAGTTTTAGCGAAACAAATGAAATGAAATTCATTTTTAACTAAAGTTATTAAAATTTTTTTTTGATATCATTAGAGATCCTAATTTAATTTCTCTATTATTCTTTGATTGAATTGTGATTTGCTGATTAGGTACTATCGAACAAGTTGCCGCTCGACAAGGCATAAGATGTAAATCGCTAAACAGTGTCGTTGGACCGTGAGCGCGCACACATACCCACGAGTGAATATGAAGGTCAACCACGTCTGCAGTTGATGCGATCACTTCTTTTAGGTTTAAATATTTTGAGGTGTCCTAGTGCAAAGGAAAATGTTTAGAAACTGGTCGAGTAGTGTACAGCAACAGTATTCTCTTTTGTTTGCCAGCTCTGGCTATTTATTTAAGTCAGTAGACTGTACTTAACCTACACTATACTGTATAAGTGTATGCTGTGGATACTTCGTTTCCTCTGGCAAACACTGCGCCCTAAGTACCGCTTATTGCCCTCAAATTGACAGTTTTGGTTACTAATGTAGATAGTATTATGGCGTTTGACTTTACTGTCGGCAGCTTTATATGGTGTTATAAATTGATACATAATAGTATCATAACCGTTTGAATTGCACACAAATTATCGGAATATATTTTAAATATCTGGGTAAGCAGTCGCAATGATACTTCGTATAAAAATCCCGACGAATTGAGAACCACCAATTATGGTATGTTGTCAAAAAGTTCAGGACTTAGCCAAGATACTCCATTAGTAAAGAAATATAGGTAGAGGAACACAGTTTAAATTTAACTAGAGGGCGTCCTGTGGCCGAAATCGTCCACAATAATTCGTGTTATCTTTAAGTTTGAACTTTATACGGGGCTCTTTTGCCTCTTACATAGAATAAAATGATAAAAAATGTAAACGTTGTGAGAGATTGACAAGCGTCAACGTATAACAAAATTGCATCTATCAAACGCACGATAGTGTGTGTTAATAATCTGAGGTAGTGTGTGTTGTTGTTATTTTTAGTAATTTTATGTATTTCTAAGCATAATTTAACAAAATGAGCTTTCTGCACGCACACCTTCCTCCCCATAAACTTTAACTGTGCTAAATATCATACTTCTTCGTTCCCCAAATTCTCGTAAAACTGTACTTACGTTACTTATATATGATGATGATGATGATGATGATGATTTTTTGTGAAGGACCATTCTCAATCACGATACATCGCATTGAGGTAAATTTCACAAAAAAAAAACAGTTAATGGCAAAATCTTTACAAAGACATTGCACAAGTACATATGTAATTGAAAATTAAAGTGTATACATACGAGTAATTACGATCGTGGGACATCGGGCCCCCGCGGGCGACAGCGAAAGTCAACGAAAGCGAAGCCATAATGCCATACAAATTGTTATAAGAAGTTAAAGAGATTTTAAGTTGACGAGCTTTTATACGAGAATCAAGACAAATTGCGACTCGTCTGCGTTGCAAATTATAGTTCTATGTCTTGTACTCACAAGAGAGTAAAGATTTGAATTTCGACGCACCGTTCAACTCGAGCTGCAGAATGCTAACGTGGCGGACCAAAACAACAAGGTTCAACATTCAAATTCAATAAGTTTTATTTCCTTACAGGTTAATAATAACACTCACGCAGTTGTCCCTACGTGATGCCTACCACCGGTTCAGGAACTAACCCGGCGAGAAGAACCGGCGCGGCATAAGAAACTCGCACGGGGTCAACTTTTATCAAAAAGACGGAAAATTGTTCTTTTTTGCAGTATTCAAAGATTGCATTTCATGTTGGGACAGGGAAAGGCATCAATAAGGAACCCTATATCATATTATCCTAAGGCTGGGACTTTATTGTCCGGCAGCCGGAAGGCCGGAGAAAAATTGGAGCATTGAAAATAGAACTCTGGACTAAGGCTAGGACTATGTGATCCGGAATCCGTTAGGCCGGGGAAAAGTCAGAGCATTGAAAATAGAACTCTGGACTTAGGCTAGGACAATCATAATATAATCCGGAATCCGTAAGGCCTGGGAAAATTCAGAGCATTGGAAATAGAACTCTGGACTAAGGCTAGGACTATAATTATGATCCAGAATTCGGAAGGCCGGGGAAAATTCAGAGCATTGAAAATAGAATTCCCAGTCCCAGCCTCAGGTCCTGTTTCACAATCTACGGATAGCTTATTTGCATGTTTTGTCTCTGTCGCTCGATATAAATCTCGTCCTAAGCAGCGACAAAACTTCCTAATAATTTTTTTGTGAATAATAAAAATTGTGAATTTATACCGGCCCTTATTTCACTTATATCCTATATCACGAAATTTCGTGAACACGAGTATTGTACTAGTGAAATAAGTTCGTGAGTGCCACATTCAGTTTTCTACATCTAGTTTACAATGGAGAATTTACTCCTTGATGTAGTTAGCGAGACTGAGACAAATGAAGTCTACATATTAGGATCAGTTAACGTTCTGTATGGAGACTCCGTTTGTCTTAACGCCTCTCTTTATTTAAACAAGTTGGCACTCCCCATTTAGGCGTATCATGATTAACTACCTACTAGGCGACCTCTGTGGCTCAGTGGTTTCTGCACGGTGGTGCTCAAGCCGCGAGTTCGAATCCCGCCAAAGGAACACAACGTTTTTCTGTGTTCTGTGATTATATATGTGTATAATAAAATAAAATATTATATATATATATATATATATATATATATATATATATATATAGTATAAAAGTATTAAATATACTTCCCGTTTTCTGGTACCTGTAACACAAGTTCGTCGGATACTTAGCACGTGACCAAATTGACGTAGTTTGATGCGTACATAGATATTTATTTATTATTTATTTATTTACTGACGTTTGTTCGACCACGAAGCGCCTACGATCTCTATATTTTACGACTCATTTGTTTGTGATTGTTCGATTTTTTATGTTGTAGGTACCTCGGAGCCACCTCGGAGTACCTTGGCCAGTTGGCTTTTTCTTGATATTCCTGAGCTTTTCAATTCTATTGCCTGGGCTATAGGCACTGGGGTGATCGATATATCTCTACCCGACCATCTTATATGGAGCAAGATGTTTATTTATCTATTCAATAGCGCTATAGGTTCAATAACTTAGTTCGGACTTCGGAACAATAGATAAACTAAGTTTATCTTACCCGACCAATGTGGTCGGTTATCTATGCCATAACTCGTAATAGCTACTGAAAGATGGCGCGGACACAGAAAGGAATTAAAAATCTTTACAAAAACATAATTTTTCTTGGTTTTAAAATATAAAATTGCTAGCCAAATGATGGCAAAACATATAACTTTATACTCGACATTGAAAAAGATTCATCCAGTCGTGGCTAGATGACACTCGAAGCCAATCAAACTTAGTTTATCTACAGTTTATGTAAAATCTTCAGAACCGGTCATTAAAACTAATTAATTATAACCAGTCATATTGCAAAAGTATTAAAGATTTAAAATAATCTAAAAACCGCCAATATTTCTCGTCTTCAAATGATCGATGTCCTGTGCTCACGCAATGAGGTCTATGCTCTATGGTCACACAAATTATGTGACCCGTAGAAAGTCGGAGCCAATCATTAGCGCGACACAGCACATTACGGGCAATGATAGCAAATTATCTCGCACTATAGGCAATATAGGCAGTACGGTCTAGCGCAGGAGTTCCAAACTATAAAGTTTATGTGGAGGAAGGTGTGCATTTTTTTAAATAATGCTGAGAAATACATACAATTATTGATAGATACAATTTCTTCAATAGTTTGATAGATTACAACAAGGTCACAACATTGTCACACAAGAGGCAAAAAGAACCCATGCTGAGTGCAAACTTAAAAATTATATGAATTATTAGGTTTAGGCTACTTTCGAGCACAGGCCGACCTTTAGTATGGGGAAATATGACTAGATATTGCTTGTGACTTTATTCTGGAAAGTTCTTTTTACAGAAAAAAAAACTGGGTCGTCGGGTCGTGAAACGTGATAGGCCTAGTGGATGGGAAGCTTCGAAATTATTTTGTACATAGGCATGGTGACGCGTTACTTCGCCACACCACACTAACAGCGCATTACGGCCAATGATATGATAATGATATATAACGAATTACGACATTGCGACATCCTACTATTATAAATGTGAAAGTTTATGCGGATGGATGGACGATTGTATAGATGGATGTTTGTGACTCTTTCGCGCAAAAATTACAGAACTCTTGTTTTTCATGAAATTTGGTATAATAGTAGTTTAGGCTGTGGATTAATACATATGCTACTTTTTATACTTTTATATAAAACCGAAACCGAAACCTAAAGCGAAAAAAAGGACAGAGTTCCCGTGAGATGACGTATTTTGAACCGACTTCCAAAAAAGGAGGCGGTTACACGTGCGGTTGTATTTTTTTTGTATGTTCAACGATTACTACGCCGTCTGGGGACCGATTTTGAAATATTTTGTTTGATGTAAATGTTATGATCTCAAATTGGTCCTTTTGACATAAAAGTGGTGACCTGATGATGGGATCGATTAGGAATCGAGGAAACTCCTCGAAATTTATATGGACACATATGGTGATTTCAACTTTTTCTTAAGTAATCCAAGCATATGCTACCAAAAAATAAGATTTTGCACCAAGGTGTATACCTGGATCCAAAAGTACAGAACAGAACTCCTGAGTCCTACATGTTTGGGGTTTTCGGCGTTGTTTAAAGAACTGCAAGCATATGCCACTATGTCAATTACAGTAATCATCATCATCATCGCAACATACATCATCATATTTAATGAGTACCTGGGTAACCGAGCTGCTTCCAACCCACCACATTTCGAATTTCTGAACAACACAAAAATTAACCAAACTGCCAATCGGACTGACGCGATCAGGTCACCACTTTGGTGACTAAGTGACAAAATTTAGAATTATTTTAGAATAAAACTTTAGAACAACCGAAAAATTTTGCAAATAGGTTCACAAACGGCAAAGTAATGTTCAAAGATATCAATGTCGGTGTAAAATACTATGAGAAGTACCTATTATATCTCTTATACTATAAACGAGACAATCATGTATATATGATGCCATTGTATAGTCGGTTTCTCGACATCGGCTGCAAGTATTACCATGAAATTTAGTATGCAGAGAGTTTTGCGGGAGAAAAATCAATCTAGCTAGGTTTAGTAAACTGCGAATACCGACTTCAAAATGAAGAAGATTGAGTAAAGAAATAGTTAACATTTTAGCCGAAATTATAACGGGAATAATTTAGAAAATAAGTTTTATTTCATACTTTTTTGTGTATTTTCACTTTGGAAGTCGGTTTTAAATTTTTTGTTTATTGTGTGTATGTTTCACCGTGCAGTATTCCACGCGGGCAGTGCCGCCGGTAATAGCTCGTACATACTTAATATGGGGAATAGGGAAAATGCATTTGTTTTAAATCAGCAAAAGTCGTATATTTTTTATGAAAGGAAAAACAAATATGGTCCGAAAAATGCAAAAAGTAGAGAAACCAGTAACGGGACTAAAAACGATTAAAAATTACGATTATTTTGCTATAATTGAAAAACGAAAATTACAATGTCATTTTTTCTTATCACAATCATACACATAAGCCCAGTAGTTAAGTTAATAAAATCAATTTTGTATAACTCCATACATTTTCAACTGCGGTTGTGACCAGTGACGTCATTTGTCATGCATTTTTTGCATATAGCGTTTTTAATGCTCTCCAACGATCTCACTTCTGTGATGACTGTATTTCGTCAACGGTTGCTCGTAGATATGCCATTGCAAAGACAATATTTCCTGGCTTATTATTTCGAAAAGCCAATTAAAAGTATTCCCTATTACGGTTAGCTGTTTCCCGTGATTAAAAATACACTAGAGAAATAATTTTTATGACAAGAAACAATAAAAAATTCTTGTTGCAAAGTATTCTAAACTTCGAAGTATTGTAGCAAGTACAATATCGACAAAGTCCTTGCTCGACCAGCTTCTAAACATTTTCCTTCGCACTAGGACGCCTAAAAATATTTAAACACAGAGGAAGTGACCGCAACGACTGCAGACGTAGTTGAACTACGTATTCCTATACATTCAATGGCCCTGTTAAGCGATTTTCATCTTATGCCTGGTCGAGCGGCAGCTTGTTCGATAGTACGTATTATAAAATAAATTAATGTATTGATACGTCTGTTGCATACGTAGTTCCACTCAAATCCTTCCTTTTGAAGGGGGTTTAATTTTAGACAACCGAATAATTCATAAGCCAAGTCAACACAGTTAATGACGTTATAACGGTACTAATCGACAACGTAGGTGAGAGCACAACACTAGCTATCTATTAAACCCATCGTAGGGAGGGGACGCGCCTTTGTTTATCGACTTCTCACGTTAGTATGAAGTTCACACAATGTTCATACAAAGTGCATTTTCACTGATTGTATCATATTTGGATGCCCTTTATTAAATCACGCTTCGCTAAAGTGAATAGGATAATTAAAATTAAATTGATTAAATCTGTTATTTAAAAGGCATTTTCTCCAATGCATTGAAATTGAATTTTATAGTTCTTATTAACTTTGCATACAAAGAGGAGACAACCGCACCTCACAAGTGGGGACTACAATGGTAGGTACAGTAAAAACCTAATATTAGGTCTTTACCTATGAAATTGAAAAAATTTAAACGAATTTTTTTCATGTACTATTTATTTGTGACCATCACTTTTCTAGGGGTAAGTTTTCGTTTAGGGCATTGTTTAGGTGCTGAATCAGGACCCAACCAACTTGCTGAGCGCTTGCGGTTATCAAACAGAATCCATTTTTCATCGCAGGTAACAATGCGGTTCAAAATTCCTTCATTTGTGTGTCTGTTGAGCAGTGCACTCGACGCGTACTTCGCGCTGGCGAACATTGAGTTCGTGGGGCACCCATTTGTCAAGCTTTTTTACCTTGCCAATTTGACCCAAATGGACCAATATTGTTTTGACGCTAACGTCGAAAGCTGCTGCTAATTCAGCCATAGATTGTGTATCATCAGCTTCCACAATCGCCTTTAATTCGTCATTGTCATTCATTTTGCAAGTCGAAATTTCCAGAACGGAAGCGAGCAAACCAATAACAGGTAGTGCGTTGGTTTGTTGTGTTAGCTCCGTAAACGACGTTGATGTTGCGTGCCGCTTGTGCCGCGTTGCTGCCACGACGGTACACATATTCCATAATTACTCGAATTTTTAACGTATCCATGATGACGAAACAGATTGAAATGCGATGAAAATGTTACACTAATCAATAAACAAATGACTCCTTTTGGAAAAAGAATTCCATGTTTTTAAAATAAAATTAATTTGAAATTAGAATTCTTAGCCAAACAAAAATTATTTTGATTTGAAATGGCCAGTACTGCAGAACGGCAATTTCATAGGTAAAGACCTATTATAATGACATTTAAGGGACCGATAAATTATGGTCGTAACTACGATAGTCGTTATAACCGATAGTAAAATGTTCTCGTAAAATGAGGGCCCTCAACAATTCGTCATAGTACCCGGTTAGTCGTTAAAAAAAATTCGTTATAAAAGGTTCTCACTGTATTGATAATTATTTTTCTTCAACCCACTTATAAAGTAAAAGAAGGCCCACGCTACAAGTTGTAAGTACATTTTAAATACCGAACCAATAGCCAATGCAGGTGAACGCTCTGCAAAACAGTAAGTAAAACCAAATACAAATTTCCTGCTGTTTATGATCTGTTTCTGACACACCATTGCGCCTAATTTATATTCTAAAAATAAACATCGGACACAAACATAAATTACTAACTAAATATTAAAATAAATTATTTGAAAAAATCTTCTTGAAGGTTCATGGTAAAATTAAACAAGGCCATCTACCGTCAACTCCCAGGATTGACATAATTACATGGGACACTCATAATGGTATCGTACTTACCGAGTGTTTCCACTAGATGGCGCTTTTAAACAAGGTGATACAATTGTTAACTAGATGGCGCAAAATCCTAATATCGAAAATAGTAACATGACTAATTTCATAAGTACACAACAAATTTCTTCCCTACCACACTTGCAGCTCTCGGGAAACGCAGCTATTATATATTTTGTCCCAAGTTTAAGCCATCCATTATAATATTATCCACTGACCTGATGTTCTCGAAGTTTCCGCACGAGGTCGTGGTAGGGCGCAGCGCGCGCGGCGGCGAGCGACGGCGGCGGCAGGCGGCCCTCCATCGTGTGCAGCCAGCGGCGGAGGCAGCGCAGCTCGTGCGCCGTATCTGTGGACAAATATTGCTACAATCGGGGGACAATTCACGTATTTAGCAATGTTAATATTGCAGCATAGCTCCAGTTTCAGTGCATGCTGTCGTCCTCGCAATACACGATTCGATGGTCTTATCATCTTATTTAGAGTATATAATCTACGGGTGTATGAAATCGGCTTTTGTGACTTAGTAAGAGGTTTGCACTCAGCGCGTATGCCAGTTTTCGCGGATTAGGATCACCCTAAAGTAACATAATTCCTTTGTATCTTTGCCACGATAGCAGATTAGCACAGTGTGAAAGCATCCATAGATATTTTTGTAATTATTATAAAATAGCGTTCATTACACAATTTTACACAATTAAAATACTAACTAACCGCGTTTTACCTATAAATTACAAAAGTTTACAAATGACAAATATCGTGGACGACACTAATGAGTAGTCTCAGCGACATCTGCCGGCAACTGGTAACATCTAAACGTATTATCATAGAGCAATGACTACTGTTAAGAAGTCTAGATGGCGCTTTTACAATAGAGTAATGCAAGGATTATCTAGGACAACGCTTTTACGAATATTAATTTAACATATCAATGCATTGATACAGCCCTGTTTTATAGGATTTCAAATAACTATCTACCTCTAAGCCGTCCTTAGCCCATTTTTGTTCATATGTATGTACTATTAGGAAACCTAATTACTAAGCGAGTAGTGTTATCTTAATTTATTTGTATTATAATGACGACATGCTGTCACAATACAATTGTCAATGACATGTCAGTTTGAAATCATGATAAAGCTGTCCAAAACTTCAAGAATATAAAGATAACGACACGCCGATTTCTATCAAAATTTACAAATGGTAAGGAGCCTAATTATTTTAACACCAACAAATTATGACAACGATCAACCTGCTTGTGAATTAGATTCCCCAATAGCACTATGTGATGTTTTATCTCCTCACCTACTGTGTCCTGACCATTGTGGCTCAACTGCTCGGGACTCAGCAGCAGGCGCAGACTCTCCCACTTCACGTTCAGGTGTTCCACGCGCCACGTCACCTGGAAATTAAATAAAACGTTGTTAAATATGAGGAAACTAAATTCACTATGAAACCAAATTTTATCAATGTCGGTCCAGTCCAGTCAAACAAACAAACAAACTTTTCCTCTTTATAATATTAGTCTTACTACTATTATAAATTTGAAAGTTTGTGAGGATGGATGGATGTTTGTTACTCTTTCTCGCAAAAACTACTGAACGGATTTCGATGAAATTTGATATGGTAGTAGTTTAGGCTCTGGATTAAAACATAGGCTACTTTTATCCCGAATAGGTACAGTATTCCCGTGAGTTACCCGATACTATATTTACGCGGCCGGAGCCGCGGGAAAAAGCTAGTATAGATATAATATTACTAAATGCTGCCCGCGACTTCGTGCGCGCAAAAAGAGATCCCACAGGAACCGTACATTGACGCCATAAAGCCTATGTCCTTCTGTGGGGTCTACTTTATATCTGTGCCAAATTTCATGGTGATTCGTTAAGTAGTTTTTACATTAGTATTATTGTACACTTACATCGGCGGCGGCCTCAGGTATCCTGTCGAGTATGGCGGAGGCCTGCTCTATAAACTTAGCGCGGCGCGGCTCCAGAGACACCAGCTCGGACATGCGAATCTGTAAATGACAAACGTAATTATTATTAGATCCATATCTATTGTATCTGAAGCGGAGCCTTCAAGTGCTCTGTCAACGAGGTCGACAAACTCTCTCAGGTTTCTTGCGACATACCTCGTTCAATTTAACATTGCAACGCGTTAGTTAAGCGTTTAGATCCCGCGTCCATTCCGTCCTCACGTTGCCCATAGTAGCCTCCATTTTGTATGGCGAGTAAGACGTTACATAAACATTTTTGTCATAATGTTTTATAAAGTTTTTTTTTGCCACATTACAGTATTTTTTAACACTGGATGTTGCCGCGATAAAAAGTACTATTTTATATTGGTGACAGACAGACGGCCGGCAGCAAAGTCTCAGTAATAGGGTCACGTTTGTAGCCGCTGCGTACGGAACTTTAAAAACGGGACACTCCTCAATGTAAGAAGGATGTCTATCTATCTACGTTATATCTGTTTCGAAATTCGTTAAGATCCGGCCAATAATTTCGGGGCCTATTCAAAGAAAACAAACAAACAAACTTTCCCCTTTATAATATTAATTTAGACTACTTTTGAATTTTGTGCAAAATTAAAATTATCAAAAGTAATATACCTACTAAGTATTAAGTGGATATTAATATGGATGTAATACATATTGTGTGTTTTATATGTTAGAACACACAAATACAAGACATGGAGTTAAACCTCTTTTTGTCTTGTTAACATGCAAAAAATCTGTTCGGGCCTGGTTCCTAAGTATCCACTAAGCCGAGGCTTCGAGCGTTTTGTAATGAAAATTGAACGCGATAGGCCGTGCTCGAAACAGATTTTTGGTGGTCGCGACAGAAAAAACTGCACTGTACAATTGTCAAATCTGGCATATATGACACTTCGATTTTCAGCTCTATTGTAATAGCGCACGGTTCTATTTAGGCTAAGAACGCACGGAGCGATTTTCAGTCGCGCCCGCCGCGATCGTGGAACTGCGATTTTATTTCAAAACTCACGAGACCGGTTATTTGCGCGATCACACAGTCGCCGCGCCACGTTTGCGAGCGATGATCGCAACCGCGGCGACTGCAAAACGGGACAAATCTAAACATAAGAATTTCGCCCGCCAATCAATCGCAGAGCGCGCGGGCGCAAATCGCAGAGGCTGTGCCGATTCTACTAGTAGCCCAACAGTGCAGCGACACCCGCAAACAATCTCGCACGCCGCGGGCGTAAATCGCGTCGTGAGTTGTGCTTTAATTTTTTACATATATATTTGCATTCTACAGAAGTTGCGGGCCCGCAATAGCGGCGGGCGCGACTGAAAATCGCTCCGTGAGTACTTAGCCTTACAGTGCAGTTTTTTCTGTCGCAAACACAAAAAGTCTGTTACTGTCGTGGGAACGTGGGCTAAGTGTGTGTGTGTGTGGCTCACCACTCTCAGCTGCCTGCTGGAAAGGTTCTCGGGGCTGGAGTAGATCTCCTCCTGCACGCGCGTCAGCCACTGGCACAGCTCCGTGAACTCCGCTATCAGCTGGTTGAGAGACCATTGGCGGTTGATGGCGGCGGGGTTCAGACGAGGACCTTGAAACGACGGGTTATTGGATAGAAGCTCGCCGTTCGCCTCCTGGAATTGATACATTTAGTGGTTATAATGAGATTCACGCACCATACAAGCATTATGCATCTACCTCACACTGTCTCTGCATCACCCAAAGGTTGGCTGATAGAAAATGCCACAAGGCATTAAGCCCGCCTCTGTACCATATTATGTGCATAAAGTATAATAAATAAATAAATAAAATTTCTCGTACCTCGAATCTCGGAGTGATTAACGCGCTGACTCACTCGCTTAGGCGGCAGAACATGCGCGCGCGAGCGGGACATGCTAACCGAGTATCGAGGTACGAGCATTGGGGTCTAGATGTCAAAGAACCAGCCAACAAAGTCCATTGAGCATTTTTTGTTACGGCAATAAATCTCTAGGATAAACAGTTTTCTCTACTTAAATCTTACTTATCTAGTAGACATAATCGAAAAATAACGTGCACTAGCGAAAAATGCTCAAATGAGTATCGATTTTTTTAATTCTTCGCCTTCTCGAAAAATATTTTCGTTTCTAGAGTGGGATATATGATTTATGAAGAATGTATAATACTGAGCTTACGACTATAATGTAAGAGAAGAAATATATATATATATCGTTCCTTATCCCACATGCTAGCACTTATTATTATTATCAGTGCCAGTCGTAATCCCAACGTCGTAAAAAAGAAACCCTAAAAGGTCACCAAGTCGGGACAACCTTCGAAAAAAGCGAAAGACATGGATTTGCTTTTTCTGTCACTCTTATGGATTTTGCCATTGACATAGATAGCTGCTTACAGCCACGCCAAGTCGAGAAAAAAAGCGGCACGGCCGTACCATCCTTTTCTCGAAGCAGTTCAGGCCATTTTCGACCCCTCTATAACTTTCTTGTGGTATGTATGTTCTTCTTCCAAGGTATATAAATGGTTTAGTCTCGAGGTTTCTAGATCTTCTGAACTCACCTTACAAGTATCGATGATTTGGTTGTCCATGATATAGTCGTAGTGGTGCTGCAGCAACGGCCACAGGTCGTCGCCGGCGCTGCCGCCGCTGGCCGCCGAGCCCCAGCTGCGCCGCCACGCCTCGCGGCATGGCTCCTTCCTGGAACGTAAAATATTATTTTATTAAATGGCTCGACAAAAAGGATCCGAAGGCTTATGTTCGAATTTGGATCTAGACTCTACATCGTAAAATGTCCATATCTTGAAACGTGCAAGTCTCGAACTGTCCTAATCGTAGAATGCCTAACAGCCAAATAAATACTCGAACGATAGTTAAATTAAGTGACGGTCACGACACATGCTGTCCTTGTCATTTCGGCTTACGGCTAACAGAGACAGCGTCAGCCTGTGAATAGCAGGGCTCTTAATTTTGATTAGCGTTTCAGTATTCGTTTCAAAATTATAAAGTTTTTTTTTTTTCATATAGGTACACACTTAGTACTGGAAAAATTCCTAAGCCTTAAATATTTATTTGTGCCATTCCGGGTACATGCGCTAGTAGCAATTTAGGTATTTTTTATGGGTACTGGCCGAAAAGACAATTATAGTTAAAACTAAATTCGCCACTGGATATTTTACGACTTGGACATACACGGACTCGCCGATACCGAAGAAACATTTCTGAAGCAAGGTACAGAAAACATGGGACATCTAGACGCCAGAAAATTAACAGCGGCGAACATAATCCTAATTTTGCTTTTGAAGAGAAATGCTTAGTTACAAATGGACCAGCTCAGTTACCACAGGCTTATACAAACCTCCGTGGGGTGCCGGAGAATAATAGCACCTACCCACCTTTTCCCGCAAGTGTCAAAAAAGACGCCACTTTTGACACTAAGGGCACTTTATCCGTAAATGGACAGTAGCCTTTCCGCTTTCATGACTTTAGAAGACACGTCAAGCTCAATACTGGTCATCATAGGGGCAAAATAAGGCGTATTACCCCCTACTCCCTAACAGCCCCGCTGGTCGTGGCAACGGCAGCGGCCGAAGCATTATTACAAGTAACTGTTTTAACAATTATAATAATTATGAACACACAATACCACAGTTTTGGACTTTGTTTTAATTTTGGACACAGGACGTACCGTTTCTTGGTGAGACTGTGGTAGGGTCGCTCGGGCTGATCTCCGAGGCCGCAGGGCGGCGCCGGCGCAGACCGCAGCGACGACAGCGAGAAGCTGCTCTTCATCTGCGAGAAGCCTGGAACATTCATTGTGAAAACATTAAAACTTGTTCCAGATCGTATCTATAGAGACTGACGGACGGACAACAAAGTGGGTTCACAAAGTATAAGGGTTCCGTTTTTTCATGTTGAGGTACGGAACCCTAAAAATTACTATATTGACAAAGTTCCTGCTCGACCCATTTCTAAACAGTCTCCTTTGCACTAGGACACCTCAAAATATTTAAACACAAAGAAAGTAATCGCAACGACTGCAGACGTGGTTGAACTACGTATAATTTGCACTTGAATATTTATTTTGTGCTATGTACATGCGCACAATTCAACGGCGCTGTCAAGCGATTTTGATGTTATGTCGGGTCGAAGAGTTTGAAATAGATTTTATTTTACAAAATTATCCTTAGTACTTATATATGTAGAATTTACTCGGTATCTGAACTGTTTATCTCGGTTACTTCAATAACAGTAATATAGGTAAGTAAAATATTTTGTTATAAGGGGCCATTCATTTATTACGTAAGACTATTAAGGGGAGGAAGGGTGTCAACTATTATATATAACTAGGTGTCAAATAAACTATTATTCGCGTTAAGAAGACACTTGTTGTACACACACACACACACTTATACATAATAATCACATCGAAAAATAATCATGAACTTGTTTTAAATTAAGTTAATATACCAACAATGGAATGCGATTAGTACATTATAATTATTATATATTAAATAAAACTACGCCTCGGTATAAACTGCATAATCCAACTTTTGTGGTATATTTTACATGGTCATCAAAATGTATCTAGCAAATCTTTGCGCTTTTAGACGCTTCCAATAAATCGCAATGGGAGCTCCCATTGCGATTTAATCTGGTTGGTGTAACTGACCTTTATGGACGAATTAGAGAAAAGGCTTCCAAATATTAAAATACAAAGGCTCAAGGCTAACCTCAAGAAAAACAATAACATAAATAATGTTGTAAAAACCATATTTTTTCCGCATAATTATAGCAAGAATATGTACATACAAAGAGTTTACTAGGAAGATTATTGTATCAAACAGTACAAACATCTTCATTTATTACTACGGCGTAAAATCAGTTTATAAATCGTTAAATTCCCAAATCAAGATTAGGTACCTCGTTTAATAATATAATTCTTATCGAATGTCGTGGGGATTCTAGTTTAAGAAGTTTAATAATCTTCTTTTAATATTTAGGTAATCTAACATCTTCTTATAGGAAAATTAATTGCTGTTTTGAGAATTTTCCACGTAATTTTTCCAATATTTCTCACCGTTTAAACCTTCCCTGAACTTCCACAATTATTTCAAAACCGAAATTAGCCAAATCGAACCCGCCGTTCTCGAGTTTTAGAGAGACAAAGGAACTGCAATTCATTTTTGTATACAAAAAAAACACAATTAAATTTCCCATAGTAATCGTTCCTACCTGTCAAACATTTGATATTCATTCCGTTGGTAACGGTAGCTTAAATTCGGGACTTCAGTGTTGCTTGACTGTCAAATATATGATTGAACAAATATGCTTTCAGTTTGTCTGTTTTGTTGGACTACTAAACAGTTCTATTTCAGAAAAATAGCCGGCCACAGTACGTTGTAGGTGTGGGTAGTATGTTAGGTAGATATGTAGTTTTTGGTGTTGAAATTGTAGGTGTAGGTTACACACAAACACACACGACGAATATTCTGAACAGGAGACTAGGGTATATTCTTTTATGATAGTCTAACTCTAGTCACTAGAGTCTTGACTATCGTAAACTTTATTTAAGCAGCCAACCTATAATAGTATTCTCTACATACCCTGGGACGTGGGAGAGACGCAGGAAAGCGGCGTGAAATAACGCTTGCGTTGTGTGTTCGCCAAGAGGTGATTTTAAGGACCAGAAACGCAAGTGCGCAAGTGTCCATGAGCGTCGGTAATCACTTACCATCAGGCGTACCGTCTGCTCGTTTCCTGGTCAATTTCACCAAAATATTTACTACAATACTGTTACAGCATAATATTTATAACATAGGCTATGATTTAACAAAATTTGTGTCAAATTAACGTCGTAAAACGGAGGTCCAAAGTTGTGGAGAATAAGAGTTCAACGCGGCTTCGCTGATTGTTTGTGGAAAAAATCTAGTTTATAAAAGTCGTCCGTGACTTCGTATGTACGCGCAAGGGTAATCCCACAGGAACCGTACAGTTTGTCGGGATAAAAGATCATCAATTAGATATTATAGTCCTACTACTATTGAAAATGTGAAAGGTAATAAATGATTATTTTCGATATATTATTATATTCTAACGAAAAATAATGTGTTCAATTGTAAGCAGAATTTTTTCGGGTTTACAATCATTCGCAATTTTACAATCTCACTAGCTATATTACTTAAATTAACTTACTTATCTTATCTTAAAAGGTTTTTACAACTTTACGGTAACATATATAAAGGAATTGGGTAAGTTACTCACTTGTGGACATCTTGAATGTAGATTCAGGGAACCGCTAGAAGTCAATTTATATGATAAATCAACATTAGACCTCCCCTCTGTCTCTTATTTGTACCACCTTTGTACTTATCTTCTTAAAATGCTATCCTATGTCGACTAGATTCGTTATTATGGGGTAGGTCAATCATGTAATCATGAATATTGTGTGTTGGTTTGGTGGTTTGTTTGAGCTTGGCGATCACATTTTGGCATCCCCTTTCTTCCGCTGTGTGGTCGTGTTGTGTTGGCCGTCCTGGAATAGAAAGAAAAAAAATGTTAGATTTTATTACTCAATGCTTGTACAACATTACATAGCGAATTTTTCAAGTAGGCGTGGTAGACTGCATTAAAAATTGAGGAATAAATCAAAATATTAATCATTAGTAAGCATGCATCTATTTACTTTACTAAACTCTTTCTTTATTATCAATCCATAGTCATATATTTAAAACGTGGAAAAGCCATGCTACGGCACGAATGGGCCGGCTCCACCGTATAAATACCACAGCCTCTGAGAAAATCGGCGTGAAATAACGAGTGTGGTTGCCGAAGGTTCAAGAGGGTTGGGGATTTTATGGACAAGAAACGCAAGTGCGCAACACCAGAGGAGCAACACTTGTTCAGGACGGCGGTAACTGTACGTTCCATCAGGCGACCGATTCCCAGGTCTATTTCATGACCGCATGAATAGACGCAAGGATTATTACAGTAGGTACAGAAAAGTTTATTCGTTCATCTTACCACTATTATAAATGTGAAAGTTTGTGAGGATGGATGAATGGATGGATGGATGTTTGAGACTATTTCACGCCAAAACTACTGAACGGATTTCGATGAAATTGTTATGGCAGTAGTTTAGGCTCTGGATTATAAAACATAGATACTTTTAATCCCGTAAATGTACAGTACTCCCGTGGGATACTGTATTTACGTGGGCGGAGTCGCGGGCAAAAATAAGTATAATGTTATATTAGTGACGCCCAAATTCTCAATGTCAGCTGAAGTGGCTCTCAAGTCACATGTCCTACTGACAAGCACCACAGACATAAGCAGCCCTTAACAGCGGTTGAGAATTCGGCCCGCTAAGCCATTTTTAACATTACATAGAAACAATCGCACTTTCACTGACGAAAATCAACCGCAGGTACGTCACAAGGGCCGCCGCCGATGGAAAGCGCAATTTCCCTAATGGCTTCACACCAATTTGCCACACAAGACAAATAGTAGAAACGGAGCCCCGAGGCTATCACAATGCAAGGATTATTGTGCACTGGCTGACCCGACATACGTTGTTCTGTTAACACCGACATCAAATGTTTGACAGGTAGGAGCAATCACTTTGGGGCATTTTAATTGTCCTTTCAAGTATTTTTTCTCGCAATTTTTCCAATATTTCCTACCGTTTAAACCTGCCCTGGACTTTCACAATTATGTCAAGATAAATAATATATTAATAATCAAGATAATAATATTTTATATTAATACAAATAATATTATATATTTTTGTTATAGAAAAACGATAGATCTATATATTATAGAACCTCCACATAATAGACGATATTTATTAATCACAAATCAGAATAAGTAAAAAGTTAGGTTACATCGCCATATACAGAGACCTAACACCATAAATCAACAAAATCTAGACCACCACTGATAAGGTGTAGAATTTTCTAGGCGTCCATGGGGTTTAGATAAGAATTTACAATAGGCTATATCGAACCTTCCGGCGGAGAAATGCGGCCAAGATTTCTTTCCCATAAACGCAGTTTCAGCTTTCTAGGTCATAGAATGGGGGAGAAAAATTGACTTGTGATCTGTGGCACATAAAAACTAGTACTGGATTTCACATTTGAGAGTGAACAAAGTATTGTTTACTAGTATGGTATAAGTATTGGATTTAGGAAAATAAAGATTTTTAGAGAGAAAAGAGAAATCATTGACGATTTTATTAAGATGTCAAAAGTTTTGCAAAATTGCAGAAACATTGGGGACATGATTGTCTATGTAAATAAGTTTAGACAAAAAAAAAAAGGTCGACGACCTCACACAGCTGATTTCAATATTATGAAATTATTTTGAAATCAGCTGTGAGGTCAATGTCCCCGCAGCTGGTCGGTATCGTAAAAAATATTTTTCTGCCCAATCGCCTTTTCATAATCAGGAAATCATGTGCCCAAATTTCTTTTATTGAGTTTGCAAAATGGTATATATAGTAAAAATAATTGTAACAATAAACGCAGCGTGCTTTCCGTTATTCCATACCTATTTTCTGTGAGCTAAGTTTTAGCTAACTTAGCCCACGGTTTCATTTGGGTTTTATTCCCAAAAATAACATAAATGATAAAAAATTTACATTTACTAAAGAGATTTAGAGGTGTTTCACCTTTAGCTATTACCTGTTACGGTCCAATAAAGAGATAAACACATAATTGCCCTTGAGAAAGTGAAACATTGGAAATCGTCTTTTTACTGCAAACGATGATACTGGCCATCACAATAAACTATGGGTGTAGCAAAATAACTAAATAGTAACTGGAATAAAACTGTAATTTTGAGGACAACCGCTGTGGCTCAGTGGTTAGAGCGTTGGCGCTCAAGCCTAAGCTCGTGCGTTCGAATCCCGCCAAAGGAACAAAAAACTGTTCCCAGGTCATGGATGTGTATTAAATATGTGTATAATATCCCAAAAACTCTTAAATATAATAATAATACGTTTAGTATAAAAGTATTAAATATTCTTCCGGTTGTCTGGTATCTGTGACACAAGTTCTTCGGATACGTAGCACGGCACCAGATTGACATGGACATAGGTAAACATATATGGACAGAGACAAAATGTACGATTGTCGCGGGATTTCGTGCAAACAAAGACGCGGGCAACATCTAGTAAATATACGAGGAAACCTATCATTTATACAGAGTACGCAGATTGTACAAAATTTGTTGTTTATGGTAGGTACAATGCAAATAAATTTAAATTAGGTGAATAATACTTAATAGATAGTTATACAAAAGTGCTGCGAGCGAGAACCAAACATTAGATAGTGAGATAGCAGAGAGACAAGATCTTAATTTCAGTGGTGTATTAAATATTACGACCTATATTCATTATTTATAGCTATTAAGCCTCTTAGGTAGAAATAAAAGTAATTCACACACGTCGCCGAGTAACAATATCGTATCGAACGCACGGTAGTGTGAGTTGTTAATCTGAGGCAGTGTGTGTTCCTCCTTTCACTTTCCTCCACATAAACTTCAACTGTGCCAAATATCATACTCCTCCATTCGTACAATTCTCGTAAAACTGTGCTCAACGTTTTTGCTTCACGTATTAATATATTATATATGATGTTTTATCTAAGTAAAGGCATAGTATTACATATATTTTTTTGGAATTTTTCAATACGACCATGACTGAGAAAAAGGTTTCAAAGAATTCTAATTTTCAGTTCTATCGAGCGACGCGCACACAACCCTATAAAATGTGTAACTATCGAAATAGCGCGCCATCTGCGTGTAAAAAAATGACTGACTTCTTAGCAAGAACTAAAACCTCTTATTAATCAATTACTTTCATCTCATAACCATGGTTTTAATCGTAAGGTATCTTAACCAATTAAAATTAAGGCCAATTATAACTATGTCTATGAGAAATACAAAATTATATACTTTCACACCTCTGTTCTGTTCATTATACTGGGAACGAACCAGGAACGAAAGAATAATGCTCATGTAAAGATGAGCCGAAAATTTACAATGAAATTGTGGGCCTATTTCACCATTTTCTAGTAAGTGTCGAATTTTTGGTTTCTGTTTACTTTATATCGAGTGATCAAAACACAAATAAGGTACCTGACACAGCAGTTTGTCATACAAGATTGTGAAACAGAGTGCTAAGCAGGGTTGCCAGTTTTTTTTTTCAGCCTATAAGGGACAAATGCTTACACATAAGGCGGGATAACAAAAAATACGGGATTTCAGTTTTTTACCCGGGACGATAACTGGAATAAAACTGTAATTTTGAGGACAACCGCTGTGGCTCAGTGGTTAGAGCGTTGGCGCTCAAGCCTAAGCTCGTGCGTTCGAATCCCGCCAAAGGAACAAAAAACTGTTCCCAGGTCATGGATGTGTATTAAATATGTGTATAATATCCCAAAAACTCTTAAATATAATAATAATACGTTTAGTATAAAAGTATTAAATATTCTTCCGGTTGTCTGGTATCTGTGACACAAGTTCTTCGGATACGTAGCACGGCACCAGATTGACATGGACATAGGTAAACATATATGGACAGAGACAAAATGTACGATTGTCGCGGGATTTCGTGCAAACAAAGACGCGGGCAACATCTAGTAAATATACGAGGAAACCTATCATTTATACAGAGTACGCAGATTGTACAAAATTTGTTGTTTATGGTAGGTACAATGCAAATAAATTTAAATTAGGTGAATAATACTTAATAGATAGTTATACAAAAGTGCTGCGAGCGAGAACCAAACATTAGATAGTGAGATAGCAGAGAGACAAGATCTTAATTTCAGTGGTGTATTAAATATTACGACCTATATTCATTATTTATAGCTATTAAGCCTCTTAGGTAGAAATAAAAGTAATTCACACACGTCGCCGAGTAACAATATCGTATCGAACGCACGGTAGTGTGAGTTGTTAATCTGAGGCAGTGTGTGTTCCTCCTTTCACTTTCCTCCACATAAACTTCAACTGTGCCAAATATCATACTCCTCCATTCGTACAATTCTCGTAAAACTGTGCTCAACGTTTTTGCTTCACGTATTAATATATTATATATGATGTTTTATCTAAGTAAAGGCATAGTATTACATATATTTTTTTGGAATTTTTCAATACGACCATGACTGAGAAAAAGGTTTCAAAGAATTCTAATTTTCAGTTCTATCGAGCGACGCGCACACAACCCTATAAAATGTGTAACTATCGAAATAGCGCGCCATCTGCGTGTAAAAAAATGACTGACTTCTTAGCAAGAACTAAAACCTCTTATTAATCAATTACTTTCATCTCATAACCATGGTTTTAATCGTAAGGTATCTTAACCAATTAAAATTAAGGCCAATTATAACTATGTCTATGAGAAATACAAAATTATATACTTTCACACCTCTGTTCTGTTCATTATACTGGGAACGAACCAGGAACGAAAGAATAATGCTCATGTAAAGATGAGCCGAAAATTTACAATGAAATTGTGGGCCTATTTCACCATTTTCTAGTAAGTGTCGAATTTTTGGTTTCTGTTTACTTTATATCGAGTGATCAAAACACAAATAAGGTACCTGACACAGCAGTTTGTCATACAAGATTGTGAAACAGAGTGCTAAGCAGGGTTGCCAGTTTTTTTTTTCAGCCTATAAGGGACAAATGCTTACACATAAGGCGGGATAACAAAAAATACGGGATTTCAGTTTTTTACCCGGGACGATAAAGAACAAAATTAATTAGTGACAAATTTTTAATATATTTCTGAGGATCTGAGGATAAAACTGCCAAACCGGTATTCACGTAAACGTTTAACCAGCGCGAAACGCGTTCTGATTGGTCCAAACTTCACAAAATCAGTTTATGATAACAAGTCACTTCACTTATAATACAATCAAAGTAAAATTAGTCTACTTTAAATACGAGAATTGAGGTTCGTGAGTAGGCGCTACGATGGGACAAACATCCATACATAGATATACTACCAAAATCATTACTCTTCATTTTGGCTTCGCCGCGCCGTAATCGGGTAAAAAGCGAAGGAAGCATTTGGAAAGCAACCAAATTCAATTAAAAAATTTAACACGGCTTCCAAGAACATAAACTCATAACAAGAAACAAAACAAAATCTTATGTATTTGATTACATTCGTAGAACAGGATTTGTTTCTCATCTTTTTCTTTTTTATCCTTTGAGTTCAATTACAAATGCATTTCCCGTAGCTCCAGGACTGGGGCGAACAAAAAATCTCAAATGATCTTCCGACAAGTATTCCAACAAATAAAAAACTTGGTTTGATAAAGATTGAATTTATTTTGTGAATGAAATAATAATACAGCGAGGAAGGAATAAGGTGCAACAGAATAATGATTCTCTGATAAATATGTTCCTAATGTACATACAGCTTGTTTTTTCTGAAAAAAAAAATCTGTGGCAGAGTCACGCACGACCGGATAAATACCACGACACGTGGTATTATATACCAACGCTTGCGTTGTGTTTCGCCGAGTGCCTGAGGTTACCGGAGGCCCAAGGTGGGGATTAAGGAATTCAAGGACCAGGAACGCAAGTCGCAAGTGTTACGAGTGTTGCGAGTGTCCATGGGCGGCGGTGATCGCTTACCTTCAGGCGATCCGTCTGCTCGTTTCCTGGTTCATTTCGTAAAAAAAAACTTACTACTATTATAAATGTTAAAGTTAATGAGGTTGGATAGATGGATGGATGGATGTTTGTTATTCTTTTACCCAAAAAAATCTACGCGGGCGGAGCCGCGGGTAAAAGCTTGTTAGTTTTAAAGAAAACTTTAGAATAAACGTCTTCATTGTAAGATATAATATATTTTGTTTTTAAGATGAGTAGGAAGTTAATAAAGATTAAGGACAGATTTGATATTATTTATGTAAGTTTTATTACACATATTCTATTTAAACCAAAAAAAGCCGGACAAAGTCCGGACTATTCCGGATGAACGTCTTGTTTCATTAAATCCATCGGCGATAGTGCTGCTCTAATTGTGAAATGACAATTGATAATAGAATAGAATAGCTTCTTGTTTAGCAGGGTTCAGTTTAGCAATTGAACCGTCGTTGACGTAAGACGTCACACAAAATATTTTCTTTGTGTAAATTCAAAGCCCTCCTATTTCTTGGCCAATAAGTGCCTGCGCGCACTGCCAATGAAGTTGCCTGTGTCGCTCGCTATTTGCATTCCGACTTTAGCGCATGCAAACTTTTCCAAAAAACATGATTGTTTCCTATGCGGTCATGTTTTGCGGAAAAGTTGACTCCATTTCGCGTGAGCTAAAGTCGATAATCGGAATGCAAATGGTAGATAGCGGGGGAAATGGGGGAATTTTGTCGCCAGTGCGCGCACTGCTTAAGGATCAAAAGTGGTACACCGGCACTGTCGGCGATCGTACAAATCAAAAAGCTCAAATCGAGCTCAGTGGGTCGCAGGATCCGTTCCGCCCGACGCATCATTTTTTTCGATCGGTAATTCGTTGCGCCTTACAAGTGTTACTTCGTAAGTCGTGGTCATTGTGGTGTAAAAACTTTAGTTCTATGGTCAAAGAATTTTAATGGATTACTGTTGATACTTGATACTAATTTGAATCGATTTATGATCATGCTGGCCCCTCAAGCTTGTTTCTTTTTTTTATGAAAGGGACCAGGAAACGAGCAGACGGATCGCATCGCCTGATGGTAAGCGATTACCGCCGACCATGGACGCTCGCGACACTTGTAACTCCTCTGGTGTTAACGTTCATGGTTTTAAAAATCCCCACCCTCCCTTGGCTTCGGGCACTCACTCGGCAAAACGCAACGCCGGTTTATGTGAGGTCATGGTGTTTATCGGGTCGAGCCAGCCGACTATTTGTTGAAAAATTAGAGAGGCATGTCGAGGAAAAAACTGTTCCCACTTAAATGGCCTCACTTTTGGTTTTGTGGGGCCATTTTGACATTTGAGGTATGGTGAAATCAAGATAGCGTAACTTTTTCTTGTATGAAAATGTGTCCTGTCAAATGTACGTAGTAACGACCGAATACTGGAACGATAGTTAAATTAATTGACGCTCAAGTCACATGCTGTCCTTGTCGTTTCGGCTAGCGGAGACGGGGACAGCCTGTGAATAGGAGGGCTCTTCATTTTGATTAGCGTTTCAGTATTCGGCCGATAGCCTTTCTTTAGTTTTGAAATCTTTGCCCAGCCACGTTTTCATTTTAAAATTGCCCATTAAAGCACTCTCTAAACTTTCGCAATTAAAGTCGTGCAAATATTGAGACAAAAACAACTTAATATATCTATTAGCAGAACATCTAACAGAGCCCATCCGTCTAACTCGCAGCGATCAATCACTTTAAATTGATTACGGGCAAATTCACAAATCGCCCATTACACACCGTTACCATTCCCATACAGATTAATGAGAATATAATATATCTTTTTCACTTTCGCCATATTGTATTCTAGCTGTTGTCCGCAACTTCGTTTTCTCTTGACCGAACTTAACTAAAACGAAGTTAACAGCAACCGTGGTCCAGTTGTTTAGAGCTTGGCTTTCGACTCGGAGGTCGGGGGTTGGATTCCCGCGAACAACAAAAAATATTGTTTCCAAGTTCGGTTACGACAATGCAGGCCAACTACGTTTTCTCTTGACCGAACTTAACTAACTTAAACGAAGTTAACAGCATCCGTGGTCCAGTTGTTTAGAACTTGGCTCTCGACTCGGAGGTCGAGGGTTCGATTCCCGCGAAAAAATGTTGATTCCATGTTTGGTTACGACAATGCAGGCTATCGTCTGATTGTCTGACAAGAACGATGATCCATGTGTCGGATGGGCATCAAAAAGTCAGTCCTGAGCCTGATCTCTCGCCAGTCGGTTATCCGTCCCACTAGGTTTCGAGAGTAAAGGAAGAGATAATGCTCTTGTGTACTGCTTACACACTTGGGCACTATAAAATAACTCCTGCGTAGCTGGCCAGGTTTCAATGAAACCGGCCACCGTCACGTCACCGACGTCGGTTGTGGGGAGCTATTTTCCGCAATCCGACAGCCGCGGCTAATAGGCGGGGATCTCGAGGATCTACAAACACACTAATGCTGTTCATGCGTCGGGATGAGGAGCCCGAGCCCGAGGAGGCAATCAGGATCATGGTCCTTCCGCAAAAAAAAGAAACGGAAACGGTCCCCAATTTTATTTTATTTTCAAAAGGTACCCATTATGAAATCATCAGTCTGCCGTCAAAGTAGGTCCAGCCGTTTCAGAAACAAACCGTCCGAACAAACAGACAGAAACATGTTTCCTTGATATTTAAATACGTACATATATGTCATATACCTTGTAATATATTTTGTGTGTATTGAGTAGAAGGACAAACAAGGTTTCATTTGATTTATTAGTATGGATGTATAGATTCACTTTCGCTTCATTGTACACCATAAGACAATGCACCCAATTTGTCATAGGCAGTTTCTTTAGCGATAAAATCTTTACAGCTCGTGAGGGTTATCTGTGAAAGTCATTTCTTTACAAATCATTCGCTAGTAAAGAGATCAGAGTTTTGTTCTACTGATGACGAGCGATAAAATTACATACAGTTACAGATAACATACAGTTTCATCATAGAGACAAGGAAATTCGCAGCTAAATTCTACCATACTACTGCTATTAACATGCCATACTTGCAAGGAAAATTTATTAAATATGTTAAATATATGATGTATAATGTAATGAAAATCTTTAATATATTTATAGTATTAAATTTACTTCCCGTTGTCTGGTACCTGTAACGCAAGTTCTTCGGATACTTAGCAGCCAGATTGACGTGGTGTGAAGCGTCCATAAATATAAAAAAATATAAAGAACTCTATGAATTCTATCATAAAAGCGGAATAGCGGATGCATCAAAGCTATCTTGTATTTCAACTAAATAAGATACAGTTACATGAAAAGTATTTCCGTCGACTAGCGCTGACTTATCGAGTTACTTGTTTTTATCTTGAAACGACACAGACTGAGGTTATATTTGGCCTTAAAGACGATTTCAAATATCATATATACCTACAAATAAAAAGCAGTGGGCCTACAGCTTTGGATGAAGCTTTAAGATGTAGGTAGCATGTCAAAAAAAACAATTCCTATCGGCTCTCCGTGAAAATTAAAATGTGAACAACACTACAATAACATATAATATAATTTTAGTAGGTTAGTTTGTTGACGATTCTTCAATATATTATAGATTTTAGGGGCGTGACGTGTAAACTCCATCCTACTGATAAGAAAACTACAGTGTTTGGTTTGTGCAAAGAAAGTGCTAACTAGAAATACAAACTATTATAACTGTGACAATATTCATTCGTCTTCTAATGCCGACTACAAAGCCTTTATACCAACGCAATAAGGTTTCGATTCGAATCAAGACAAAGGGTCCTTTCACACTTTCTACGATATAGTTTAAGATAATAAGGGACTGTTTACACTTTACAAATAAAGCTTTAGAGATTATTTTGAATAAACATACTCTTACTAAGGGAAAGTGAAAAACATAAGTTTTTTACATCATGCTCATACCGACCGATAATTATAAAAGTGAAGACAGTGCTTTGTCAAACAAAAACTAAGGGCGGTTTTTTCTTTAATTATGTAGTGCACGTGTATCACGCCGTGGCAGCTCGCTTTACAAGGTAAGACGTAGTTTCGTTACGTTTGTGACACTGTATAATTAATTACACGGCGAGGAGTAGTTAAGACCGGCCTCGCTTTGTGGTTCGTAGAACTCTGTCTTCACTTTTTTATTTGGTCTGAGACATCATGCATGTGATTGGTTTTCTTATTCGATTATCACAAATAAGTAATAACATTATGTGAGTCGTGGCTTATTAAACCTTCTTTGTTTCATTGAACCTTTAGTTTTTAATTATCTTATTTAGTTTTTGTACAAACAGTCTTGGAGAAAGCTGAACATCGAAAGTTCTATCACGATTTGGTGAAGCTCATCGTATGTTCATGTTCATGCTTTTATACGAAAATCATTGAATGGTTGATATAAGAAGAATTGAATTTTGATTATATTCCTACACCCACATATTTTATGAAGAGGTATACAGCCATATGTCAAATGCAGTAGGTTTACATTGCAGACTTTCTATTACATTGAAGATTTCAACAAACCTATGGTCCATCATTGGAGTTAGAGACGCAAGCGGTCACCACGACGGTGATAATGATGATGAAAACTAGAAAACAGAGATTATATTAATAAAATAAATCGTTCATTAAAATGAAATTGCTCGTGACAATTATGATAAATCCCAGCTTAGGCGGATCAAAGGCAATTTACAGATTATACCAAGCCCCACTTAGAAGTTAGTACCACCCAGTATTACCGATACGATGACCTGAAAATTAACACGCGTTTTCATATTTACTGTTTAAGGTGTGTACGCACTTAGGCACGCGGAAGAGAAGGGACCTTTGCGGCATATAGTTCTATCGCTGTTTTTTTTTTGTGGGAATTAATGGATGGATTCATTTTTATGGACAAGAAGGAATTACGAGCAAGAGCACCTCTTGTAGGATGAGTTGTAAGTGCGTTATCGGTCTTTATACCCGTGGTGCTTCCCCTTTTTTAGTTTGACCGTTTTTGATTCCACTTACGCCGCCAGGTACGCTTTGTGTGCGTTGGGTCTGCCCCCTAGCGGCAGAAAAAATATCAAACACCCTAACTGCCCTTTTCCACCACCATCAAACTACAGCTTCCGGTATCCTAATGCTAGCCATACACGTAACCTGTGCTGGTTTGCCTGCACAGGTACACCTGCCAGGTAAGCTTGAGCTAACTAGTATAGAAATCTGCACAGTTTTGCAATCTGTCAGGTATACCGTTACGTGTATAGCTAGCGTAACTCAATTGGACAAACATAGCTCAAACGATTTTCAGACCAGAGTTTCGTGACGCCGGGCCTGTTTCACAATGTTCTAATAAGTGTCGGATAGCTTATCCGGCAGCTTGGTCTCTGCTTACTGTATATCGAGCGACAGAGACAAAACATGCAGTTAAATTATCTGACACTTATTAGCCAATTGTAAAAAACCCTTAGACTGGTATCATAAACAATATTATAATTATAAGAATTATAATATTGTTTATGTGCGTCATGTCATGTACGTAGTCATGGTGCGTACGGACATTGACTGTTCAGACAGGTAACCCCACCGAACCCCATAAACGTCAGTGTAAAATATTACTAGTGCGAGCTGGTAGCTGATATGAACCAAATTGGGGTTCCCGCACGCGAGTTTGTTCATTGCACACTTGTTTATTGGATACGGTTAGTTGGATACCTCTAATTATGAATAGCAAATGACAGGAACAGCGTGAGTTCTACTTGTGGCTAGTATTAGGTGGTCTTGAATGAACAACATACGTTTTACTAGTGGTTTGCTATGAAATATTGCATTATGTAGCGTGTCTCTAGGTAATGCTTTAAGGCCCCCAGGGGCCTTATAGCATTAGTTAGCAATGGTAACAGTGTGACCAGAATTAGTTTGCGATTTCAGCAGTATTAGAACCCAATTGTAGAGTTGAGCAGATTGTGTCGCAGCTTAGAAAAGATAGCAGTTTGTAACAGAATCTTATAAAATCTGCAGATTTGACAGAACATTACAAATTTTCTGATTTTCGCGCTAGAAATATGAAAATATTCTACCATTCTTACATAACGGTAGATTTTTCTTTTTTTAGTTCATTTTCTGCATAGTAGTTGTCGAACTTTGTGAGTCAGTTGTATTGTAAGTACATGTCGATCTGAAAGCAACTTTTTAAAAATGAGAAGAAAATATAACCAGAACTATCGTCCCAAGTGGGAGAAAGACTTTTTTGGATATCCGTATTTAGAGATTGGAATTTCCGTATACCTTCAACATACACTGTCCCGGGGTAGTTTGAGAAAACGAAAACGCTGTTAAAAAGGTTATAACAGATTTTAGCAGAATTTAGTCATGTAGCTGCTGCCGCAGTAGATGGCAGAATGTGTGCTTTAAATCTGGTCACACTGAATGGTATCACTCGGTCTCGGTCTCTCAAAACACTGCTTGTACGGAATATAGTGGGAATAGAATAATAAATATAGAAGCATAAACCAATATGCGACCATAGGCCTTTTAGGTATTTAAGGATTGCGCAAATGCGCGTAAATAGTGATACGTGCAGACAGACTAGTTACTTTGATTCGGTATTTTAGTTTTGAATCAAGAAAGGCACAAACGTTTAACCAGGCGGCCTCCAAAACTAGTGTTAATAAAAACATCAAAGTCAGCTTAGCAGCTAAGTAGTATAAACGGCTCAAATGCATTTATTATCTTTTCCATAATATTCTACCACACATTTTATAGGTGCACTATGTAAACAAAATTTAATAGGCTTATTGAATAGAATAGATTACCCCACATACAATTGTAACAGGATACGCGGTATTTTACATACGTATTGGATTAGGATTATGTCGAACTCAGTGTCAATCACAACACTTATCCTTCTAATTCGAAATCTAAAATCGATTCTACTTGTTTAGGGGGACTGGTAGGTTTATAGTAATTTATATAATTAGGTCTAGCTATTTCCCACAACAACGTTAAATACGTATTAATATTAATGGTCCGATTCACAATCTTCAAATAAGTTCGGATAGCTAATTTGGAAGTTTTGTCGCTGCTTGCTTTTCATCGAGCGACAGAGCCAAAACATTCAATTAAGCTGACATCTGACACTTATCAGTAGATTGGTGAAACGGGCCCTACGTGATTTTGCATATATCATAATGGTATGAGGATTTAACATGCGAGAGATAGAGCAAAAAGGTTGTATGCGTAAGAAATAAGTAATAATATACGAGAGAATGAGATACAAAACACAGTTTTTTTCACTTTTGTGAACTACACACAATACTGTCCACAGGATATCACCAAATGCAACATTAACGAGACTGGAATAGAAGAAAGGAGATAAATACTAACGGGACCTGCAACAGGTTTGATTACGGAGTAAATCTATCAAGTCAGTTACACCAACTAACTAGCAATCTAGCCTATTGAGTCGTTAAATACTAAAGATTTAACTACTGTTAACTGCGGAAAGTTAAATTTATGACGAAATAATATACTATTTAAAGAGTATTACGCTAAATAATGACCATTTTGAAACTGATTTATAAACTTCTGTACAGTTCACATGCGAAAGAAGAACCTTTAAAAATACGACGTCTATCTCATTCTCTCACACATACCTATGGCATAGAATACAGATGGTTATAGTTTAAAAATGGAAACTAGCAGCCACATCGACTGATGAATTGGGAAAGCACTAAGCGATAATACCATCACCCATGGAAATTGGACACCCACAATACTCCTAAAACAATTTAATCCTTTTAACCGTCGCTTCATGGTTTCATTGAGTTTCAAATCACAAACAAGAAGCTTAAATGTTTCTATTACAATATAAGAGAGATTGCGATGGTAATAGTTAGAACGATGATGATGATTAAATTATTGAAGTAAAAACCCTACCGGTACGAAGGCATATCGATACGGCAAGCTCAGTCAATGGCTGTGAGGCACGCGACAACACCTGTCGAATTTCAAATTAGTTCGCAACCGAACGTATTCCTTCTTTATGCAAATGTAACTGCCGATTGTGCTACTCTACGAAACATCGTCGGTTTAAATGTGAATGTAGCTACTATTCATCTGGTTCAATGTCACTATGTTATATCTCACTGAATGGCTTACTTCAATGATAAATGTGAACACAGATTTAGCGTCATTATTCATTGGTCAATTTTGACATTTGCATTGATGACTAACTGCATTCTTAACGCAAATATTACTTCGATATGCAAATTTAACTGACTGTGCTACTAACAATACAACTACTATTCGCCTTTTATATTTTATTGTTTTGAATTAAAATTAACGCCACTGAAATCATTCCACACGGTAATATACTCGTAGTATCAACAAGAGATTAAAACTATTATCTATCAGTAGCCATACACGATACTGCTTAAACTCATGACGCTGAGGGTTTGATCCAATCGGCAGTTCGTTCATATACACTACAAACGTATAACTGTCCTGTAAATCCAAGCCCACATACGGTCAGTTCTAAGTTCTAACTGATCCGATCGGCAGTGTGGCGTCATGCCGATAGGACGATAGGCAGTATGTTGTTAGCTATCCTAATAATCGTGCCTTGTTTAATGATTCTAAGAGGAATTATGGGATAATATTCTACTTCTATATTACATTATACAACTTACAAAATATAGTTCACATATCTATCACAAGATAGAAATCATGAATTTCACCAAAGCAATTACCTAATTCCTACTTGGTAAGATGTAGCTATCTTACCGATAGAAACTCAGATAACATCTATGTGTCAACGGGTATCTATTGCAGCTACAATCATCATTACGGACGTGATAAAAATAAACCATCACACGAAGCATTTGAATCTCTATTGCCGGCACATTGAGAATCTCACCGAGAAGCCGCGACTCCCGAGCGACGAGTCTCCCTGTCACGAAGAGATTTCTCACGAGAGGGACAAAGTACTTAGTAATACTACAAAGTAGAGACACTGTAAGTCTGTTACGATGGATCATAAAGATTAGAAACTCATTTGAAATTGTTTCTAAATAGTATAAATTACAATACCTGGGAGACCGGGCTTTGCTCGCAGTTTTAGTAGAACGATAAATAATTAAAGAATCACAAAAATATTTGTCCAACCGGGATTCGAACCCGAATCCCGATTCCGTTGCTTACCAACCCGGTAACCGGATTTGACATTTATAAATCGAATCATATCTTATTACGCGAAGAAAGAAAAAAATATATAACTTAAAAATACGCAGTTTTCTATGGTTTAGACCAAGCTAAATCGATTTTTCTCTCCTAAAATTACAAAATTTCATGGAATAATTGCAACCGTTTCTGAGATTCCGATTATATATATACAAGATTTTCTCGTTTAAAGTATAAGATATTTAGATAATAAATTATATAATATTTTCACAAACAAACAAGCAAAAAAAGATAAGTTAATTCAAAATCACAATAAGGCAGTTTAAGCTTCAAAAGGCCCATTATTGATGTATCAATACCGAATGAACGAACGAATGAACACCGCGGACCGCAAAAAACCGACAACACGAACAAGGCACCTGTCATTCATATTATCTATTCACGTTGCGTAGGCCGACTCATTCCATCGAGGCAAGTGCCAGTGAGTTGAAGACGGCATTTTTAATTGAATTTGTAAATAACTTTTACGAAGAGTATTTTTTTGGTAAGAAAAAGTCTGGGAGAATTTTAAAAGAACTCCAGGTACAGTAGTGATTTAATGTTAGCTTAAAAAATGTGACAACTGTATTTAAACTAACAACATCAATATAAGATTTGAGAATTGAGAGAGCTGATCTTCTTTCAAAAAAGTTTTCAGTTGAGTTACACTTTATGAAGACGAAAACAGTTTGCCAAGAGGCGAATAGGACAAAATTGTCGCTAAAACAGTTGAGAAAAGGCACTCAACTATGCATCATCTTTCTCCTAATTTGAAAGGAGATAAATTTTAAGGGAAATGCGTTAATGTACGGTCGCCGGCAGACGCCGTACCACATTTCGATCTTATCACTGCAGTAATAAGGTCCAAAAGTGGTATACCTATGTTTAATACCATAATTACTGGATGCGACAAAGCCGGAATGCATAATAGATGAGTCACTGCTGACCGTTTCATAACAACGTGAATCACAGCGTGTGCATTACTTACGAGATTAGCATTGACAGTAGCGTACAGATCAATAAATTCTCTATCGACTACGAAATGTATTGTACAGATACTATAATAAATAACAAATACGTAGACATTGGACGGGATTGTGAAACTTTGGAAGATATATGAGTACGAATATTCAAATGCTTTTTAAAATAATTTATAATGAAAAGTGATGAAATTTGTTTCGGACATGGGTTATTTTAATAGTAAAATGCCCCGTGTCCCAAACAAATTTTATTCTAGTTCTATAGAGAACAATTAGTCACGGCGACCTAAGATACAATTTTAGGTTAGATATAAGCGTAATTTCTTCTGCATTACAACGGAATAGAACGCATGTCTGCAGGAGTGAAATACTGTGATAAATGAACTAATTTCAACGAATACTTATATAAAATATGATTTTTTAATTCATCATCTCCACTTCTTCATGGACATGAATTAAAACAATTACACAAAATTAAATGTGAATGATAAACAACGGGTAAATAAATCCCAAATGTCTTTTTGTAGCTGTATGTAGTCTAACTATTAGAAAACTATTGAAGTCTAATTAACGTCTAATTGTAAATTAGGGAAGAAACAAGGAAATGTAAGAAAAGTTACACAGAACAAATCAACATCCAGAATATACTAGTACCGAAGTATTTCTCATACTTTGCCAGAGCTTAGACACATTTATTCGGTGTGGCTGCTCTACTATTGTTACATGTATTAGATTACAAACTTGAAACTTGTTCTCTGTGAATGCAAGTCAAGCGCCGACAAGCAGAGTTACCGGACACCCAATGCTAAGTACTTGCATTGAAGATTTTCAGAGCAAGTATTGTTCTTATGTAGGACAAATCTATGTTAGGATTTTGAAATATTTTGTAGTATGTGGGCTTAGAGTAAGTAACACGTAGTCAGCCTTCAATATTTCATCTGGAAGACGATTCTTAGTTCTGGGATAACCTACCTTTTATTTAATATGTTCCATCAGTTCTATTAAAAATATTTTTGTGTGAATTTGTCTAGGTTCTTAAGACAAGTAAGTAAATGAGCCAAATATTTTTGATTACGAAATAAAACAAAACTCACAAACAAGGTCGAACGGTAAATAAATTAGGTATTATATTCAATCGTCTATCTCATAATCATTTGAATTCTAAAATACATGATATTATGTTAAACAGATGCTTGTCATTCCGAGTTGATGTACCTGGGCTGATTGATAACTGGCCGAATTGACGAACTTAAAAAAATGATACGCAAAAAAGGAATATTACATTATATTCTGGCATCTTTTTGAAAATAGAACGCCAAATTTGAATTTAATCGAACTGATGGAATTTGTTTGAGAGGACGTAGAACTTTCTATGTCGTAAATATTCTTAACAATGGAAAGAAACGAAATTCGTGCGGTGATAAAGTTTTACGTTTTAAAAGAGAAAACAGCAACCCAGATTAAAACCAAGCTAGACAGTGTTTTAGGTAATTCTGCTCCTGCATTGAGTACAATTCACACCTGGGTAACTGATTTTAAACGTGGAAGACAGAGGTGCGAAGACGCCCACAGGTCTGGTCGTCCAAATGAAGTCACGAATCCGGACATGATCAAAAAAATTCACAAAATTGTATTGAATGATCGGCGCTTAAAGATGCGAGAGATAGCAGAGATGGTGAGCATTTCATCTGAACGCGTTTTTAATATTTTGCACCAACATTTGGGAATGAAAAAGCTTTGCGCGCGATGGGTGCCGCGTTTGCTCACTGTAGACCAAAAGCAACGTCGAGTGGACGATTCATCGGATTGTTTGGCGCTGTTTAACCGAGATCCTAATGAGTTTTTGCGGCGTTATGTAACAGTCGATGAAACCTGGATACATCATTATACTCCCGAGACAAAAGAACAATCTAAGCAGTGGACTGAGAGCGGAAAACCTGCGCCGAAGAAAGCAAAAACTGTTTTGTCGGCCGGCAAAGTGATGGCGACTGGTTTTTGGGATGCTCGAGGGATTATTTTAGTGGATTATCTGCAAAAAGGAAAAACAATAAATGGAGAGTACTACGAAAGCTTGCTGCAAAAATTAAGTGAAGAAATCCAGAAGAAACGACCACATTTGGCCAAGAAAAAAATTTTGTTCCACCATGACACACGTCAATGGTTGCAGTCGCCAAACTCCATGAATTGCGGTTCGAATTGCTATCGCATCCACCCTATTCCCCGGATCTGACCCCGAGCGACTTCCACTTATTCCCAAACCTGAAGAAATGGTTAGGTGACCAGAGATTTTCATCAAATGAAGAAGTCATTGTTGCCGTGGACGAGTATTTTGAGGGGTTGGAGAAAACATTTTATCAAACTGGTGTAACGGCATTGGAGAAGCGCTGGACTAAATGCATCGAGGTAGAAGGAAACTACGTTGAGAAATAAATTTATTTTAAATAGATTTTTGAAGTTTTTCTTTGTCGTTTCGGAAACTTATCAATCAGCCCTCGTATATTATACGTTAATTCTGTGCTAATATAGCCTATATTATATACACTATAAGGCTATAAAGCGCCAATTTGACCACCGTCTATTCAATTTAATCGTTGATTAAATTTTATATTATATAATAATCGACCTGTTATCTCACTTGTTTTTCGTATTAATGAAAGAGACGGCATGATATTGAGACAAACGATTAGCAAGAAGAGGCGGTGGTGAAATTGGGAGTTAATATTAAAATAACACACAGCAGGTACTCTCTATTAAACTATGAAATGCACTTTGTATAGGACATTCCTAGATAGTTTTTTGCTGGCAATAATTAATCTAAATACTGTACAAGGAAGTTATTTAGGAACACAACAAAAGCTGGGATCGATTGGTTATCTCGAAGTCAATTGGTTTCACATTAATGACATTTCAATTTAGTTTCGTGCGTTTCTCGCAATATGGCGTGGAGTTGCATATTCCTTGTCAGTTTTAAACTGGCAATAATCCTCAAATACTACAGATTTTTTAAAACATTGCAGTAACAAAGGTTAAAGTGAGGCAGTTGTAAACTTGTTGAAACTATCTGATACCTATTCAAACAATTCCAGGTACTAATTTACTACTAACCGTTATGCTAACACAACACGTCTTTGGCGCCATTTGCCAGCTCGGCTCCGTTATGTGCGACTTTAGAATATAAATGAGGATTTAAATTTCGTCAGGTTGTGTCAAAATGACAAGGAGAGACAAACCTCCAGTTAAAATTAACTGTATCGCACAATGAGGGTGTTTGATATTTTTTCTGCTGCTACAGACACGGGCAGACAACGCACACAAAGAGTCATCTGGTGGTGTAAGTTGTATCAAAAACGGTCAATAAGAATTTTCGATTCTTTTTCTGTCACCAGGCGGCGCTTGGTGTCCGGTCCGTGACGGTCCTTGTCGTGTCAAAAAGCTGTCAGATGTCTTGCTGGACGACCTCTGTGGCTGAGTGGTTAGCTCCTCTGAAGTTAGCTGCTAGTCGCTAACTATCAGGCGATCCATCTGCTCTTTTTTCGCAAAAAAAAAATAAACTGCAGTTGGTATCAAAATTCAAAACTATACAACCGGTGACTTACGGCCCGTTTCATTAACCTATCTACCTATAACTATTTGTTAAAAACGTCACATTTGTATCGCAAAAACCAGGCAAATGTGTGTGAATGACAAGGTCTTTCGCAAATAAACACACCGGCATATTTAGCGGAACACTTACAAAGGTCCATAATTAAAAAAATATGGTTTTATTTTAAAATCTACTTACTACACTTCTTTTGTTATTTAAAGTTTCATTTGTTTTACTTAAAATGAGATCACATTAAGAACAGATTTTGCGAGTAAAGGCTATTTGTGAAAAATGGTACATTTTTGAACTTTTCATGTAACCGGGAAAAGTGAAAATTAATATTAAAATAACAATTAATTAAATTAGAAAAATGGTGATTAATATAGCGTATTTCCTCCAGGTGCTCTTATTAAAGTTTCTACCCGTCTAGGCATACTGAGAATGATGTTATCGATGGTCTTCTGGGATAGTCTCCGCCATTCCTCAACTACGGCGATTCGCAGTTCACCCACGTTGGCAGGAGCTGGAATTCTGGGCTTAACTTTTCTTTTAAGCAAGTCCCAAACGTGCTCTATTGGGTTCATATCCGGTGATCTCGCCGGCCACTCCATAACAGTGATATTCATATCATTAAGATAAGCTTGAGTTACCCGAGCGGTATGCGGCCGAGCATTATCCTGCATAAAAACAAAATCGTCACCGATATATGGGGCAAACGGTACGACATTTTCTTCTAAAACTTTTCTGATATAGCGGTCTGCAGTCAGACTCCCTCTGTCAATCACTACCAAGTCTGTGCGAGCTCCCAAACAAATGCCCGCCCAAACCATTATTGATCCACCACCGTATGCAACTGTAGTTTCAAAATTTGTCTGAATGTATCGTTCTACTTTGCGTCTGTATATTCTTTGCCTGCCGTCAATTTGATTTAAGAGAATTTTGCACTCATCACTAAACAATACCTTACTCTATTGGTCCGCGTTCCAAAGTCGATGTTCCTGAGCAAAAGTTAACCTGTTTCTACGATGATTTACCTCGAGCCTTGGAGCCTTGGCGGGCACAAATGAACCCAAACCAGCTTATTCGAACCTTCTTCGTACCGTACGCTCACTTACGGTTACACCCCGCACTGCTTCTAACTCATGTCGGGCTTGGACGGCCGTCAAACGGGGGTTCCTACGTACACGAAGCCGAATGAAACGATCATCCCTACTCGAAGTGCGTCTTTTTCTACCTTGTCCTGCTCTTCTCACATAAGTACCGGTCTCCCTGAATCGTTGGATACTGCGATGGATCGTTGAAACTGGTCGACGAAGATCTCTGGATATCACTCTGTAGGTTTGACCATTTCTTCGCATTTCGAGTGCCCTGGCAATCTCCGTTGGGGCTAAGTCAGGCATAATTCAGTCCTCAACTCCAAAAAGATACGCGATTAAAAAAAAACTAACAAAAACAAGTATTTCAATGAAATTTTAAATCAAACTCAGAAGGAAGAAATATACTCGAAGTTCGCTCCAGATAAGGCGTTTTTGGAATAAAATTAAAACAGTTGCATAAAATGTGATGTTCAGTTGTTTAATTAATTTGAAAATATTTCTTTTTAAATTAAATGACGTATAAACCAGCCAGCAACCTTATATGATGAAATATGAAATAAAGGTTTGATATTAGTATATCAAACCTTTATTTTATGTTCCGCTAAATATGCCGGTGTGTGTAGTTATTGGTAGATAGGTTATTGAAACCGGCCATAATGCTCGAAATTAATAATCAATCTTAATCTCATTTTAGCTATCTGAGATCAAAATTTCTATACATTTCAACGATCCTTAATCCCAGGATTAATTTCACGTCAATTTACGTCAATTTATGTTCGAGAATCTAAGATTGAAGTCAATCTAAGGATTTTAGATACATTATTAATTTCGGGCGTAAACCTGTAAGACAATACAAAAAGCTATGAGGCAACGGAGGTGTTCGGTTTAGGTTTCGAACAATCCCGATCGTGTTACAGTGGTTAGGTAATATCATTACTACATCCTTACCTACAGCTGGACGGCCTTGTACATCTACCTTGCACATCATCATTGCTCTTAAGCGTCGATTACATGTTCTGTAGGTTGTCATGTAGGTTAGGCTTTAATCACTGATTGTTATCATGTACTTTTAAGTGCAATATCGACTAAGTTCCTGCTCGACTAGTTTCTAAACATTTTCGCTGCTTCAAAATATTCAAACACAAAGGCAGTGACCGCAACGACTGCACACGTAAGTTTGTGTTATATTCCGTATGCCGTATTAAACGGCGCTGTTAAGCTATTTTCATATTATGCCTGGTTGAGCGGCAGCTTGTTCGATAGTACAGAAAGTAAATAATATTTTTAACTATTTTTAGTTTTAAGGCTATTTACATATTGAAAAAAGTCTACAGTCTCAAGATCACTGAACGTAAAGGAGCCTTAAACAGAACTGGCTAGACAGTAGGTTAATCCTATTATTACAGCAATACCGATATTATATTAATTTACAATGGCGTTATCAAGTATGAGTCACACGAGGAATTGTCACGAAATATAAAACAAACATAAAACATTTAAGATTCTCACGACATCCGATTATTGTCAAGAAGTAAAAGAGCTGATAAATTAACATGCTGATGAGTTATAGCCAAGAAACATACCATCAGTTTTAACTAAAGAAAACCGCATCAAAATCTGACTACTCGTTTATCGGCTACGATGTCGCAAACAGAAACACAGATGCGCAAACACGTCAAACTTACAATACCACCGCTTTTGCATATGTCAGGTACTCGGACCGTACGTACGACACATTCTATCGAGATGGTCACCACTCTCCAGTGCTATAGAGTTAAACACAAAAAAAAACAGTTTTAACAGTTTTCCTCTTAAGGCCGTGGGTTGGAACTTGGGATCTCGCTATAGATATAAATCGCAACTTTATATCATTCACATATCTAAGAATCGTATTATTCATTCATATTCAATAGTATTAGATGCTGTTTTCAATATTTAAATAATATATAAATAAGAGAATTACTTTCAACTAATCCCAGCACTCGTGGTTGAAGCCTTTGATGGAAGTTTATGTTTTTACGAATAAACTACATAATCGGCTTTAAAAACGATAATATCTAAATATATGAATCTGGACAAGTAGATTATCCATATAAAAAAAGATAATGTCAGATGCCTGAAGATTTTCTATGGGTAAAAAATAAAGATGGCGGTAGCCCATGATGCTAAATGTGTTAGGTTAGTCGAGCGTCGTGGTGACAGGAAGTACAAAAGATTATGAAAGTTTTTTTTATTTTATTTTAGTGGTGGAATGAGCACATACAGCCTTTTTAAAAAGTAGCTTATACTATAGAAAATTTATTATCAGATTTGAGACTAGCAGGACTAAAGCATTTAACCGAGTCCAATATAATATACATACAGGGTGGCCCATAAGTCCTTTGAAATTTAAATTTCGAATAAAATTCAAACGGTGCGCAAGAATGGCGCGCGGGGTAGGGGGGAAGCACCAACGGTCTTTCGGAATTCAGTCGCCATGGTGCGTTTCACTGGTGCGGACCGTGCTTTTTGTGTGCGCGAGTTTTATCGCAACAATAATTCTGCTACCGTTGCGCGACGTAAATTTCGAGAACATCACAATTTACGCAACTTTAACGACACTCCAAGTATTCAAACGATTAAGAACTGGGTTACTAAGTTCGAGGAGAGTGGTTCTACGTTGGATAAAAAACGGTCAGGTCGACCAAGGACATCACGCACGGAAGAAAACATCGACGTAGTGAAACAGTCAATTCGTGAAAATCCTACCCAGTCTACTCGTAAGCGTTCCAGTGCATTAAACTTATCGAGAACTTCATTACAGCGGATTTTAAAGAAAGATTTACTTCTTCACCCTTACAAGATTCAATTAGTACAGGAATTAAAAGATACTGACCCTATGCACAGACTAAATTTTGCAAATGAAATGTTCGACCGCTTTACATCGTTTAATAACGTGTTATTCTCTGATGAGGCTCACTTCCACATCAACGGCCATGTCAACAAGCAGAATTGTCGCTACTGGAGTTGCGAAAATCCGAATCGCAAACATGAAAGGCCCTTACATAGCCCTAAAGTGACAGTTTGGGCGGCTATGTCAGCGCATGGCATCATAGGCCCTTACTTTTTTGAGGACAGCAGAGGTCGCGCGGTTACTGTTGATTCGCAGCGCTATGTGGCAATGATCGAGAACTTTTTTGCACCAGAGTTGCAGAATTTTCCAGTCTTCAATACGCGGACCTGGTTTCAACAGGATGGAGCAACTGCCCATACCTCTAACACCGCTATGCCCGTCGTTCGTCAACTTTTCCCTAGTAAAGTTATCTCTCGAAGAGGAGATATTGCCTGGCCACCACGTAGTCCGGATCTGACCCCAATGGACTTTTTCTTATGGGGTTATCTTAAGAGTAAAGTGTATGAAACCAACCCACGGTCAATCGATGTCTTGAAAGAAAATATTCGACGAGAAATGGCAAGCATTACAGAAGTTACTTGCCGCGCAGTGATGGACAATTTTAGACGTCGCTTACAGGAGTGCCACGACCGTAACGGATTACATTTAGACGATGTAATTTTCAAAAAATAATTCCCATTTTATTAAGATTACTTCAAAATAAAAACCTTTTTCATATTGTAATTAGTTTTTTTTTATGATTTTTTTTACATTTCAAGAGACTTATGGGCCACCCTGTATATGAGAAGCTCCTTATTATTTTAGTAAGGTGCTTTATTTTTAAAATGTTTATTTAGTAAGCCTCTCCGGGCTTACATTACTTTCAAATCGTAAGTACTTTAAGTTGGAGCTTCTTTGAGGTCTACTTAATATCCTATCTAAATCTGACGTGGCCGAATAAATTTTTAATGATTGATCTTACTTTTTTGAATGCCCCAACCAAGATAGTGATATTCATTCCTTGTTTATTACCAGTGACAAGTGGGACACCCAAGTGGGATATTATCCCAATCTGAATCGAAATCGAAATGAATGCTCCACTTGCGCCATCTAACCTTACCTACATAATGTTACATAAAATATTTTCTATTGCGAAAAAATTCGTAAAAACTAGAGAAAATACTCTTAGCCAATAACAATAGGCTTATTTTTAAAATTTATGTAACATTTAACTTTTTAATCTCTATGAGAGTAACTATGACAAAACAAATAACATCTAATATATTAAGCCATTGTTTGAGTTCTGAGACTTTCTAAGAAATTATTTAACACACGTTATGAAGTGAATTTATTTTACGATGGTGCAAAATATTTTAATGCAAAAAGGTGAAATCAAAAAGAAATTACATAGTTAAAAGAATACAATTAATAAACATAGGATACAACATTTCGAAGAGTAAAGGACTTCAATGAGCATAAGCAATTTTGGGTAAAACAACGGCTTTTAGAATTGCTTTTTAAATTATTTTTTTTTTTAATTTGCGGCTTTTTAAATTAGAGCATTATACGTAATATCATAAAATACGTACGAACGTATCAGAAATCAAACATTATATTATGTCGTCATTTTTTAAAGAACTCAACACTTCTATAACGAAGAACTTTAAAGAGCAACAACAAAAAAAAAGGAGAACAGAAGAAAAAGGAAGTTGTTTTTGGAAATAACGACCAGTGCCTTAGGACTTGTCCCCCATCCTGGTTGTTCTTGTCCTCAGTAAGGTAAACATTGCATAATGCACTTTAAATTTACGTACTACACTTTCTACTTCATTCATCTCAATGCTCAATATTGCTTCGTTTAGTAAAAGTTGTTCCGCCACTGATAAGCACCACAATTTATATGTCCTTTCCACAGATGAGGGGATCAGATAGAAATGTTCTCCAATTCGTTGTACAATATCGACAAAGTTCCTAAGTAGTTTTCTAAACATTTTCCTTTGCACTAGGACGCCTATATTTACACAGAAAGGAAGTGACCGCAACGACTGCTGACGTGGCTGAACTACGTTTTTACACGTGAGCATGTGTGCGTGCACATGATTCAACGGCGCTGTTAAGCGATTCTCGTCTAATACATGATCGAGCGCAATAAAAGTTCTATAAGAACAAAGAAGATTACAAAATGCTATTTATTAATATAATAATTATTGATATGAATAGATTTTAAAAGAAAAAGGAATACATGAAATTCTGTATAGCTTAGATATTTTGGCACTTCGGAACAAGCAATGTATGGATGGAGTAGGGGGTACTTACGTTTCCAAGAATTGTTCAGAATAGCACACATTGTGGGTAAAATGCTTTATTTTACCCACAACGTGTGCTAATATATGATGCTAACCACAAATTTTAAGCATTTTGTCTCTCGTCATCTCAATATAACGCATTGGTTTTGTTTATGTACAGATCTATCAGATTCTACGTCTATCTTCATAGCAGTAGATTATCAGAGTATGATTTAACGGGAACCATTAAGATAAGTAACCGTTTGATTTACAAGTATCAATAACATTGTTCGGACTTATCCAACATAATCGATCTGCTATTGTAAAGGACATTATTAGAAAGTGAATTCGAGTTTATTGGTAACATTTCTGTTGTTGTAACATTTGTTGCTGTGGCATTTTGATGGGGTTGTTGTTATATTACAACCTGTGCCTTAGGGTCAGCTCGCACCGAGTCGCGACGCGGCGCTGCATTTTTACGATAACGATTCAAAATTGAAATTTATTCACTGCACACGAAGATACACGTTTAATTGCAAGCGCCGCCGAACCTTTTGCAGCTCGAAATTTTAACTCTTACAACGAAACGTTTATCTTCTTGTGTAGTGAATAAAGTTCAATGTAAACTGCCGCTTATGCCTTAAAAATTGTGGCCAAACAGCAAAAACCCTTTTGTAGCCCTAAAGGATGTATCTACTAATGTCAATTTTAAAACCCTATCATTGGAATTCGCTGAAAAATTGACATAATTGCCCTTAGTACGATTAGAAGGCGCTCATTGCAGTTACATAGTTAAAATAAAAGTTCGTTTGTATGTTTTTAAACGGATTTGACCAACTATTTATGTGCTATTACACATAAAACGTATGCTAATACATATATTAATTATGTATTTAGATGTTTAATAATTCACATTGCACATACTTACATGGCTGTATATCTATGTCGTGATTTCACTATGTAATGTTGTATGTAAGACACATTACCTATGACCTCCTATTGTTTGTTGTAGGTACCTACTTTAATCCTTACTTATTTATAATTGGCCGATTTACTAATTGTGGTAATTGAATTTGCCGTTTAATTCATTTATCGTACTCCAATCAGTAACCTACTAATGCAACTGTTCGTTCGAATACGTTATATTCAATCAAACGTTTCTTAAATTAAGAGGCTCTTAAGTCGCATATTGACCTTGTCATTCTGCCATACAGAAAGCCTGTGATTAAGAGAGACGCTAACTCTATAACAGGTTCGGGTTTTCGACCGTTATAGTTCTTTTTAAGATGTCATGCAAAAAGAGGGGTGTTACAAGTTTGACGTGTTTGTCTGTGTGTCTAGCCGTGGCGTCATAGCTCCCAAACGGATGAACCGATTTTGTTTTTTTTTTTTTGAAAGCTAACACGACAGACTCGATGTTCCTAGCTATACAACATCATCAGCTAGCTCACTGCTTGACAATTAGGGAGTTACTTAAACTTTTTAATTTTGTTTCTTTTTTGGGTTTATGTAAACAGGCAAAATTTTTGATTTTCATAAAACTTCGAGGCGCATCTATGTTAGGTATTTCTCATGACAGTATCTACCATCCACCATCAACCTATTGTGGCATACTAAAAGTGAATTCGTTCCACCGTGAACTTTGGACCCCCGAGGTCTGCAGCGACAGGTTAGATGCCGGGCGCGGTTTGGCAACGCTTTGCAACTGAAAATGCACTTGAAAGGTTATACAGCTATCAGTGGTTCTCAAGTCTCGAAATAAATAGTTAGGACAATGCAGGCTGATCACCCGATTGTCTGACAAGAAAGATGATCCATGCGTCGGATGGGCATGTAAAAATTCGGACCTGCTTTTTTTTTTTTTGATCTCTCGTCAGTCGTGTCGGTCATCCGTCCCACTGGGTTTCGAGAGTAAAGGAAGAGAGAGAACGAACTAAATTGTGTGAACCGTTGGGGTTCAAGTTCTAGGGCAAGTAGAAATCCCACTGTGGCTATCGTCATTCAACGATTTACAATTTTATACTAATGAGAACTCGCGGTCGTTTTGTGCTTTAACAAAATTGACGATATAATTTCATAATATTTATGCTACAATTGTCTGACGCGACGTTTGATATTATTTCGGTGTCAACCCTAGACTTGCGTCAACATGGCTGGCATTTGCCGGTGCTCGAGTTGTCATTTGTAGAGAGTGTTGTCCCTGTGCCAAACAGTGGTCCGTGGTATTAAAACACTAGCCGTTTCCCGCGGCTCCGCCCACGCAAATATACTATCGGGTATCCCGCGGGAATACTGTACTTTTATCGGGATAAAAAGTAGCCTATGTTTTAATCCAGAGCCTAAACTACTACCATGACAAATTTCATCAAAATCCGTTCAGTAGTTTTTGCGTTAAAGAATAACAAACATCCATCCATCCATCCTCACAAACTGTCACATTTATAATATTAGTAGGATAATTCGGTGATAAAGAATATACAAACATATAACAACCGCGACTCTCCACATACCCTACACTTTCTATGGGTCTACAGTTTAGTGATTCATAGAGAGTTATTTACCTGGCTACGGCGAAGCCAAAAGGAAGGGTAATGATTTTGTATATATGTTTGTTCCACCGTAGCGCCTAAACTACTGGTCCGATTTTACTAATGAGGCGTCAATAGATTCGTAATAATAGCCCGGGTAACATAGGCTATATTATTTACGTAGACGGGTTCTAGTTTTTCTTTATAAAAAGTGTAGTTGTTTTATAATGAGCGTTTCCTGCAAGCCAATAACAACTAAGTAAGACGAAACGTTAGTTAAATGTTCTTGACTAAAGTTTGTAAAATAGTTAGGAAACACTGGGGCATTATTCTATTGTGGAACTGATGGACGCGAAAAAGGAAAACTCATTTACATATCTCTCAGGTTTGTGCCATAGACTAGGGACGTGTAGACAGTTAGACATGTCATTGATGTCGGAGATCTGTGAGGAAAGATTGGTCTGTTTTTTGCATTGAGTAGGCTCCCAAACTACTGGATCGATTTGAATGAAATTTGGCACAGATATAGAGTGTACCCGTGGGATTCCGACGAAGTCGCGGGCAACATCTAGTACATCATAAACAAACGAGCAGATAAAATCTAGTACCAATAAAATTTAACATTGGCTTTATTCACAGACACGTCGCCTATACTATTTGCACCATGCCACTGCAGACCAATCTTCCATAATTTATTACAAATTCAATGTTAGCGAACTTACACAATCGACACAAAACGTGGACTAATTGTTTGTTCGGAAAGTAAACAAATGTTATGCAAATTAGGCATTTTTTACTAAACCGAACCTTGACCACATCTAGCAGGCACGTTTAAAAGATTATAATAGCAACACCAAAACTAAATAACCCTTCAATGTACTAATTAATATCCTTATTGTTTTTCATCAGCCAGGCGACACGCGGGAGCTACCTGTTTCTGCGCTAACCTAAGGGTCAATTTATATCGTAACGAAACAGTATGCGACGTGGCGCTTTTAAGATAGCTATTCAAAATTGAACTTTATTCATAACACAAGAAGATTTCATTGTAAGAGTTCGAATGTCAATTTGCAACGCGCTGCATTGCGCACGCGTCATATGAAACGTGATACACGATTATGTGTAGTGAATAGAGTTGAATTTTGAATATCTTAAAAATACAGCGCCGTGTAGCGTCGCTTAGCGTTGCGGTGGGAACTGATCAATTAGGGCTCCATAAAATCCGCGCTATGATAGAGATCGTGTTAAATTAAGTGCTCCATCAATAACGGTTTAACTAACCCAGAGCTATTTCAAAATATATGATTTAAATTACATAAAATCATTGTAAAAGCCGGTTTAAGATTATGTTTAATGTAAATACCTCTATCGTTTTGCAAACAGCAGCGTTTTACACGGAATATAAACACGCCGTAAGGCTGCGTTCGGATAGGGCGGATGCCGTTTACGTTCCGTTAAAAATTAGTCAAACTTATCGCTTGATCACTAAATACATTCATTTGCTATCCTAAAAACAAAACCTTAATAACCTTGGTGTAAGGCTGGGACTACATGATCCGGAATTCGGCGGACCGGTAAAATTCCGTAAAGCAATAGAGTTAAAAATCGAAGTTTCGAGTGTCGAGCTGACATATATGATATTGACATTTGACTCGACACATGTGTGTTCGATTTTCAGTTCAATTGTATTAGCGCAGTGTTCTATCTTCAGTGCTCCGAATTTTACCGGGCCGGATCCTATAGTCCCAGCCTTAGAGTTTACTAGGTAATATATAATTGTGGTCTACACCAATCACTATCTATCACTATATAGGTTTGTTTGTTTGCATTGAATCGGCTCCGTAACTACTGGACCGATTTTGATGAAATTTGGCACAGACATAAGAGTAGACCACGGGGATGACAGTCTTCTATTTATCGCGGCAAAATGGAAGGTTCATTTTTCATTCGTATCATTAAATAAATCAGAAAACTGCAATAAAATAATAACAAACGTTAACTTGTAGATAAAAGCTATTAATCTCTCTCGGCTCAAGGCTCTTTCACTTTAAAAAACACAACCAATGAATTTCTTCAATAAAAAATTTCCGCAGTTTATACTTCTGTGGTTATTTATGATTTATGAAATAGATTTTTATTGAAACTAACAATGACCCGGATAAATAATAATAAATAACCAATTACTTTACGTAAGTTTATCGTATTTTTTACGATTTCTTTCACTTCTTTGTTATATATTCAATTGGAATTTTATTACGCTGTTTATTTGGAACAATTTTATAAAATTCAATCGCTGACTGCACAATCAAGTGTTATATAAGCTGCGTGAGTACCTAAACCCCAACCCGCGATCAGTTCGTTCGCTCCGTGCAGGTACGGTGTGCCGAGTGTGAGTTTTCGTCACTACTCGCCGTGAAGAAGTTGAATACAATGTGCAAATACAAATTGCATTGAATCGGCTCCGTAACTACTGGACCGATTTTGATGAAATTTGGCACAGACATAGGAGTAGACCACGGGCATGACAAAATGGAAGGTTCCTTCGGGATTTTCTTATGGGCGTACGAACTCACGGGCAACATCTATTTGATTACTTAAGATTATTAATTGAACAAACACCGCTCAAAAAGTTTCAAACTTATTATCGGGCAAAAAATACCTTCAGTGGAAGACCGCAAACGGAACTCTGTACCTACACTCCGATTATTAATTAACTTCAGGGGGTCTAAAACAGGCACTCCGTGGGCCTAGCAGGAACATTTGACAGCGGCGTAAACGTAACTTTATAGAATTAAATTTGATTTGTGAAAGGAATAAGATGGCAAGGGCCCGTATTCGGGCTTAAACAACGTTACGTCGGTCTTGCTGTTGGTAAACTCCGTTCCAGTTCAATGATAACTAATATAAATTTAAAAAATCGATCAAATAAAATTAATATGTCATTGTATTACTTTATGTCGCGGCCATTTTGAGCTTTGTTTAAATTTAGATTACTGTATCGGAATGGAGTATAAACGTGGGGGCTCAGCCCTTGGACAACATGAAGATAAACAGAATAGTAAATACCTAACCGCACCGCCTCAACTGCGCCTTACCCGAACGGCGACATTTCACAGATATTATCCGGCACCGACAGCTCGTAATGAACTAACATTAACTTTAGATTGTGTTTATTTCAAGGTTTCGTAATTTCCTTTCCGCGTATTCAGATGATTTTAATTTAGAACTAGAACAACAGACTCAAAGTTTTTTTTTCCATATACAATACCAGATGTTGCCCGCGTATCTCGCGGGAACCGTACATTTTTCGGCAATAAAAAGTAGCCTATGTACTAATCCAGAGCTTAAACTACTTAGGCCTTTTCATGTCATTGGATGATTTATACAGTATTCTCCGAGAGAAGTAACCACTCATGAAAAACTGTAGTGCCGTACGGTTGCCCAAGGACATACGGCATTCTCACATCATAGTCAGTCAGTCCAGAGGAATGACTGGTCAATACGTCTGGGGCCAACCATGTGCGGGTTTCCTCACGATGTTTTCCTTTACCGTTGGAGCGTCCGTATAATGTACTTGAGATTTGAAAAAGTCTCATTGGTACACGCCACAACCACCTGGGAATCGAACCTGCACTCTCTCGAGTGCGAATCATACGGTATACCCACTAAGCCACGTAGTTCTTCAAACTACTAACATACCAAATATCACCAAAATCCGTTCAGTAGCTATTGCGTGAAAGAGTAACAAACATCCACACATCCATACATGACGAAGGGTGGTTTTACTTCAGAGGGAAGCCCTAGTCGCTAGACGTGAGTTGTGCATGTTTTTTTTAAAGGAAATTTAGCACCATATTATGTATGATGGTCAAGGTCGTTACAAGCGTGTAGAGTTGTGTCGTGGCCGAGAGAAATTGTAAATACTTAGGTAAATATTCTTATAGTTATACCTACGGTTCCTATTCCTATAGTTATATATACGGTATTCTATAGATATACATACAATTAGGTATATTTCAAAATACATAATAGGTACTTAATAATAAAAAGTTTTTCCGTGTATTATTTAACTATTGTAAGGTAATCATAATATTAAAATACTTCTACGGTACTACCGCCTTTAAATAATAATATATAATATTATGATCGTCTATTATTATGATAACTACAAATTACAATTTATAGTTATAGGTACGTATCCGACTTTTACGCTTACCGTAAGTCTTTTTATTCAAACGATTTATCACCAACAATAAACACAACACAACTACTAAGTAGTCTCACATTCAATATTCCCATATAAGTACGTAGACACGTATTAGTTTAAACTTTTAAGATGAATTATATTTATCACTTCTCACTGCTCAATATAATTTCAAAAATAATAGTTGTACAATAATTATTATTAACATAATGTAATAATATGATTTTACATCCAAGGACGAGTCGGCTGAGGTACCGCCAAACTACTTTTAAAAATTCATTCGTCTTATGATGCATGCGATATTATCTAATAACGGCTCCTCATTGGTGAATGCTACAAAATAGCGGGTTAATGTCACAGAAAAATAGCCCATAATTACTTCGAACTGTCATCGGACAAATCATATTATTATTGTTGTTCTTTAGTTTGCCAGCCGGCTATTAAAAACAAGTTTGTATTTCAACTTTATTTCTAACGAGATAAGGTGGGATATGATACCATAACTACGAATATATCGGGTTTTAAGAGATCTGTAATTCCAATATTCGTGTCACAAAGTTGCAACGTGCAGAGCATAGATGTCGCTTCAGTCGGTCTACATCGCGCTATCGCTTGTCCAAAATGAGTTGTATAAGATATTGTTATTTTTCTTAAACTAACTTTGGGTGGAGGTCTTCATGAGGTAATTTGAAAGTGAAGTCGATAAGAATGGAGTTCTTTAGAACCTTCGCCACGGAAGGGGGATATACTTTTGCGTTCATAAGTAATAAGGATCAATAATAATTATTATTATAACAATAATATACTATTTAACTTGTCTAAAAAAATTTAATCGTAAGACGTATACGACACAACACTCGAATAATTAAAAAAGTTTTTTTATAGTTGTAATACAGATCTTGCAAACTACGAGCGCGCGGCGCCCTTAGTTGTGTGAGTGACCATAATTATCTGTACAAATTCGCTCGCTACTGACCACTCCGTCAGGTACGCACACTAACGAAAATGTATATTTACAGTATATTTACAATTACAACTACAAATAAAGGTTACGCGCGCTCGTAGTTTGCAAGAACTGTAACAAAATGTTACATAAATATTTGTTACTCATATCTCACTTTTTTTCCGGCATCATAAACACTGTGACGGACCTTACCTTTTGAACGTATCATTAAATAAATCAGAAAACTGCAATAAAATAACTAACAACCGTGAACTTGTAGATAAAAGCTATTAATCTCTCTCGGCTCAAGGCTCTTTCACTTTAAAAAACACAACCAAAGAATTTCTTCAATAAAATTTTTCCGCAGTTTATACTTCTGTGGTTATTTAAGATTTATTAAATAGATTTTTATTGAAATTAACAATGACTCGGATAAATAATAATGAATTACCAATTACTTTACGTAAGTTTAACATATTTTTTACGATTCCTTTTCAAACTTTTTTGTTATATATTTAATTGGAATTTTATTAGGCTGTTTACTTGGAACAATTTTATAAAATTCAATCGTTTACAAAATTAACTAAAATCTATTTAAAATATTTACAAACTATAAAAGTAGGTAAGTACTAAAAAAATAATAACTACTCCAAAACTTAAAATGCTTCAAAACAAAGAAATCTCCCAGGTCGTCCCCACCAGGCAGAGTACCTAGAAGGCTCAAAGAGTTTCCTCGCTGGATTGCGATACTTATTCTCTGGGCCAGGTAGGTGCCGGCTCTGGGGTTTCGGATGGCCTCAATGAGTTTTTTGGAGATTTATTAAAGATTTATTTATCGTTGACTGCACAATCAAGTGTTATATAAGCTGCGTGAGTACCTAAACCCCAACCCGCGATCAGTTCGTTCGCTCCGTGCAGGTACGGTGTGCCGAGTGTGAGTTTTCGTCACTACTCGCCGTGAAGAAGTTAAATACAATGTGTGTGGCATCGAATTAGTTACCATTGTTGGCCACTAGGAGCGCTGTTTTGATGCCATACAAATTATTGTAATTAACTTTTTCACGGCGAGCAGTGACAAAAACTCACACTCGGCACACAGTACGTAAAACAGAGGTGACATTAGGGGACAGCCTGTTGCCTTTCACTGCTGAACGCAGGTCTTCAGCGGTGGAACGCAACAGGCTGATGATGATTTAGAACTTTTCAGCACCCCCAAAATATAAACAGTGCGCTTATATTTTGGCCGTACTGTGTGCTGACTATTAAGTGTTTTTGTCACTACTCGCCGTGAAGAAGTGAACTGCAATTTGTATGACATCTGAACTTGCGACTTACAATTTGTGTGACATCGAATTAGTTACCATTGTTGGCCAGTAGGAGCGTTGTTTCGATGCCATGCAAATTGTAGTTCACTTCTTCACGGCGAGCAGTGACAATAACTCGCACACAGCACACCGAATAGTGAAAACTTCTTCTGCTTTCAAACGCTACTTAAAGTTAGAGGCCCTTGAACCACAGGTCTATATTTGACAGTATGATGTGACTTGAGAGTGCTTTTTAATTATATATTTAAGCATCGTTTTGTTTTCATCTGCTTGTCCATTAGGTCTCAGACAGGTTCGGGAATATATTTTAAATCATTCCGAATAAATAACCCAAAACCGAAAAATATACAAATAAATAAAATTGAAGTGTCTATTTGTAATTTTAATTAAACAGCTTTTCACTAATTGCATACTAACAATAAAAAATCTTTTTTTATTTTATTTTTGTCCGTCCCTCCGGTCTGTTTGTTCCGGCTAAACTCTGAAACGGCTGGACAGATTTTCACCGGACTTTCACTGGCAAATAGCTGATGTTGTAAAGACTACTAGACCACTTTTATCTTAGGTTTCCGTTTGAAAAAACTTCCCTTTTCGTGCTACGCAAACGAAGATGCGGACACCAGCAAGTTATGAAATAATTTAGTAAAACAAACGCTAATCCATACTGCCCTCCGTGACCGAAGTTCGTATAGTTACAGCACAAAGTACAAACAGGCGTGAGAACTGTATTGCGACAGTAGCCGAGTAATGTAGCCCTTTACAATATTTAGCTACAGAAACACGTAAAAGGTTCAAACTGGAAAGGTCTAGGGCAGCGTTTCCCATTTGCCGGGCCGCGACCCGGTACCAGGGTATCAAAATAAAATAGCGGGTCGCAACATTCCCGCCTTGTTTTAAAAACAATACCTTATATCATCGTTATTTTATAGTGCCCAAGTGTGTGGGTAGTACCCAAGAGTATACTCTCTCTTTGGACGGATAAAGGCCTCCACAGACGAGAGGCCGATCGTTTCAGTTAGAACTGACGTCAGTTCGGCCTGAACAGATTCGAGCACATACACGGAGAAAATCGCATCCGACCGAACTGACGTCAGTTCGGCCCTTAGATTAATAACGCCTAGATAGTCTTCAAACAAACGCATCGTACAAAGTGAAGCAAGCAACAGATAGATGTAGGCGTAAGCATTACATACCGACACGCACACAAACAAAACTTGAAAGTTGTGGAGTGTGTAATCTTAAAATTGGAATTATTGTATTTGTTTTTCTTAATATCGTGAGATGTAAAAATATAACTTATATTTAATTTTAAACCATCTAAACACAATTTGTGAACTTTATTTATATTAAACTCGTATTAAGGAATATATTAAGGATTACCTTAATACGGGCAATACTTTAAATTGATAGTTAAAAAAATCAGAAATTATTAAAAAACTTTGTTTTAGTTGCAACTATTAGTTAGCCATGAAAATTTTGAAATAAATTTCTTAATTCTAGTAATATTTTCACAATTTACAATAGGGCAGCAAGATGGCGACATAATATGATTTATTTTAAAATGTTTTAAATATTTGACTTAATAAAAGTCAAATTGTTCGGACATAACATTTCATATGTAAGTATGAAATGTTATGTCCGAAGCTTTTTTAATTCTTTTCCGATGCATTGTGACACCCAATAACGACACAAACCGTCATAATGTTTTAATAGTCGGAGATGTATGCACTAGCGCTTGACCTTGACAACTGACGGGTCGTTCGAACAAACGGGAGCCGATATGGCTAAGTATGATTTACTTCACTTTTCATGCGCGTACTCGGTTTTTAGGCGTTTTCGGCGGTTCGGCCTGAACGGATTCGAGCACACACACGGAATATTGCCGCGAGCTTCGGTCGTGTTTTTAGGGTTCCGTAATACTTAAGGAAGGAAGGTTCCTTAAGTATTACGGAATTATAATTTCACTCTGCCCGTCCGTCTGTCTGTCTGTCTGTCCGCCGCTCTCCTAGCTTCTGTAATAACTTTATGACAATAACTTTTGTAGTAATTCAAAGAAAACCTATTGCGCGTTGATAGTTACGGAACCCTCCTTAGACGTGTCGTGACATGCTCTTGGTCAGTTTAGGCTATTATTTTAATTATTAATTGTATTTTGCTGCAATTGTAATCACGCTATCGACGAAACCGAATTATTGTGTCATACATTTTAATCTTTGTTTTATAGTAATAGTCTTTAGATTTTATTAACCATAGTGGCTCTAAAGTTTTAAATACTTCAAAAAACTTTAATAAATTTCTTTAGACCACGTGCCATTTTTAGGGTTCCGTTTAGGTTAAAACGGGACCCTATTACTGAGACTTTGCTGTTCGTCCGTCTGTCGCCAGGCTGTATCTTAACCTTCTTATACCGTGATAGCTCGACAGTTAAAATTTTCACACATGTATGGTGTAGGTATTTCTATTGTCGTTATAACAACAAATACTAAAAACAGAATAAAATAAAAATTTGAGGCTCACATACAACAAACGTGATTTTTTTTTGTACGGAAGTACGGAGTTTTGTACGGAACCGCTCTTGCCGACTGGCACTTAACCGGTTTTATTTTACACTCGAATTTTATCACCCTTCAGTCGAATTTTATTGCCGTTCAGTCCATCCGTACAGGTCAGAATTGATGTTGCCAACTTAGTTGTTTTACAAAGTTTTACTACAAAATTTTGTATTTTATTCCCTTATTAGTAGGAATTTAGTTGTTAGTAGTGGTTTTGTAGAAAATAGCTAGACAGTAATCATAATATACAAAATGGCCTGCTTCTATGTGTAGTACACATATGCACATAGTAACACACAGCCGTAAGTCGCTTAAAACTACCGATTTAATTTCTATATACGTAATATTTCCTACTATATTTTTTTAATTTAACGGTTAAATATTAAAACTGAAAATTTCTGTATGTTTGTAAACACAAAATCCTTAAAAAAAACTTTTAGGGATTCCTAAGTTTAGTAGCTTTTTTATATTTATCGGTACTCTTTTAGTAGTTTTTAGTAGAAAACGACGCGAGTTTAGTAGTTTCGCAAAAACAGACTTGGCAAAACTGGAACGAATCGCTACAGTCCATACGGCCGACTGATGCGATCTCGAAATTGCACACAGACGATACGATTTTGTATCCGTTCAGGCCGAACTGAAGGAAAACCGGACCGTGTATGGGACCCCTAACTGACTCGACTGGCGAGAGATCCGGCGCAGGACCAACTTATACGTGCCCATCCGACGCATGGATCATCTTTCTTGTCAATCAGGTGATCAGCCTGCATTATCCTAACCAAACTTGGAAACAACATTTTTGACGTGATAAGGTCTTATAATTCGATGGAGCCGGCTGCACGCACGAAAAAACATGACTCATGCGGCGTTACCTCGCTCTGAGGCGTTCCATTTAAGGCTTGAAGTGCAAGCGAGAGCGCGGAATCTGTCTCTCTCCTACTTGAGTGAGCGATCCATCAGTATTTTCTTATGACGTTGTCACGTTCAATTATCGTCAGTAAACCGACTTTACAGACAACCGATTTTTTTGTTGTTCCAATGCGGGAAACGAACCCACGACCTCCGAGTCGAGAGCCAAGCTCAGGCTGTACAGGGTTTAAAAGTGTCAAGTCGCGAAGGGATAGTTTCAAAATTACCGGGCCATGGCAGAACGAATGTTTGGTAAACACTGGTCTAGGGCTATGTTGGTTTGCAAATTACTAGTGCAGTGCGCACATATAGTGCGGAAATTTCATATATTTTCGGTGTCGGCGGTGACGATCAGCGAGAGCGGTCAGCGCGACAGGAAAACCAGCCTTAGGCTCATTTTACACCGCAATGAAACGATACGTGACATGGAGCTGTATTTTTAAAATAGCTATTTAAAATATAAGTTTAACTTTATCCATTACACAAGAAGATACACGATTCATTGTGTTTGAATGTCAATTAGCACCGCGCTGCACAACGCATGTGCAGTGTATGGACTCATGTCATATAAAACGTGTATCTTTTTGTGTAGCGTTTAAAGTTTAATTTTGAATAGCTATCTTAAAAATTCAGCGCCGCGTATTGTCGCAGTGTGAACTGACCCTAAAGTGCGATAGAGTAGAATTTCGTACATTGACTCATCGCATGTCTCTTTCACCCGCGCACGAATATGTTGCTATTGTATATAGTAGCGATGTGCACTAAATTCTACGTGCTCCGCGACTACACTTTACCTACATGCCAAAGACGCTGCACATAGCAGTACAGGTTCCTAATCTGTTATTAACTTTCTGATTGATATAACATAAATGATTTGGTGTGGGTCGAAAGTGAAAAGGCCTTAGCTAATGAAGGAAAGTGATCTTCATGTCGTTCATAATTGTATGGTGCTATTTAATTGTTGGGAGAATCTTCTGACTTCTGGGTTGAGCATTAATTATGTCTAACTGATTCTGTGGTTAAAATTAAACGCTAGTTAACCCCATGGCCGCGGGTTCGAATCCCATATTCGAATGCTTGTCATGGCATCATATAACGAGGTGTTTATACAGACAGAAATTTAAAGGATGTTTATGTAGAGGTGGGAGATCCATGTAGAGGTGGGAGAGCCATGCATCGGCACGAAAGGGCCGGCTCGACCGGATAAATACCACAGCCTCACAGAAAACTGGTTGTTAAATAACGCTTGCGTTGTGTTTCGCCGAGTTAGTGAGGTTACCGGAGGCCCAACGGGGGTTGGGTTATATGGTTGGGTATAAGGACCAGGAACGAAAGGGGTTTCTGGTCTTTATAATCGCAAGTGGACCAGGAACGCTAGTTACATGTGTAACTCCTCTAGTGTTGCGAGTGTCCATAGGTCGCGGTAATCGCTTACCATCAGGCGATCCGTCTACTCCCGTAGTATGACCACTGTAGAAATGAGTTTTGTCTCCACAAAAATAGATATACTGACATACTGAAAGGACAAAATGACAGGTTTCCTATATCAACCTCAAATGTTGTACATATTCTTTCGTAGAACTATTCATCATACTACTCGTCGTTTTAAAAAGATACATGCTTTCAATTTTTATTTGTGATGCGATGCGATGCTATATAGACATTCTATTTACCCGTTATCTACATAATTTTACCTATATAGTTATTACTTATTTTGTTGATAGCAAAATTTTATGGTTTTAATTTCTAAACTAAGAGCTTAGTTAAGAGATGTCTGTCTATTCTAAGAATCCATGCAACCTTTTAAAGTCTCATCTTGTATCTAGACCGTGGAAGACACTCATGATTTGGTTCTTAATTAACCTTGAAAGATAAGTGTAATGATAGTCCATAAAAACTCCATTCCTCTGACCTAGAATCCACTTTCTATTAATATAGATAAGAAATAATCCAAACAATCGGAATTATTAAGATTGGCGTAAGTGGCACGATGTTTCGGCAATTCACGTTTGTGGAACACTATTGTTTGAGGCGAACTTTTGTTTCGATCATGTTTTGTTCCTCTATACTTCTATACTTCTATACTTCTATAGTCGATGGTCATATTCACAATTAACATTTGATTACACCTTCATCAGAGTATATGGATCGAAATTAAGTAGTTTTGTGTTTTTGAAAGATACATTTTTGAAAGCTGTGTGTGACCATTTCTTTTGTGTTTAGGGACATCTGAATGTACCTACTGTTTAAGCTTATAAAGTTTAAACAGTACATTCGATAATATGAAACATTAATTATTATAATAGCTCTTCATTAAATTCCTTCTAGTCATGACTATGTTCTTAAGTATTCAACTAAGGGTACAGTGGCAAATATTTTTGATCCAATGCATATGCATTAAGATATTTGATAAACGTAATACCTTATAGCTTTACAATTATCAAATATCTTGGTCATATAATATATGCATTGGATCAAAAAAAATTGACGAGTTCATCCAATCTTAATCAAATAAACAGGGAACGGAGATACAAACGAAAAAGAAAGGGAAAAGAGATTTGATTTGAACAAGAAAGAGAATCCATTATTAATGACACTTTGAAGGAAGATTGGATCAAGATATTATTTCATGTTTGTAACTGTAGTAAATAGTTTTAAATATTTTTTAACCCAAATGGTAAAAACGGGACCCTATTACTGAGACTTTGCTATATGTCTGTCTGTCCATCTGTCCGTCTGTATCTCCTTAACTGTGATAGGTAGAGAGTTGAAATTTTAACAGATGATGTGCCGCTATAACAACAAATATTTGAAACAGAATAAAGCAATAGTTTAAGGGTCGGATTACAAAATCCCATACAACAGATTTTCTTGCCGTTTTGAACGGAAACCTTCGTGCGCGAGTCCGACTCGCACTTGGTCGGTTTTTTAAAGTTACTCGCCTAGTGCTTTTGTGCATTTTATCTATACTCTGTAACCTTCCCTAACACTTCTAAATTTTACTGTGCTTCTAGCTGTAGGCTTAAATAGCTATTAGCTATCACATTATATTATAATCATATCATATTATATTATAAAATAGCTATTAGCTATTATATTATAGGTATTAGTAAGGCTGTAATATCTAATAGCAGAGTTCTGATATCAACATACAAAAAGTAGCCCACAATCCCAATTCCCATGAACAACGTTCGATATCGACAATTCACACCTTCTCTCATCGATTTCAATGCTTATTGTATACATGAGAGTGAATTCTCTATGCATTTTAAATATATCTAGGTCTATTAGCGTTGATATTGTATAAGATATAGTTTTTCCCGCGGTTTAGTTCATTAGTTACAGGTACGCATTGAATTTTTTACAAATGGAAAAGAACATTGAGGAAATATTTGTTCCGTGTTAAAAACGCGGCAACAATTTAAGTTAGTTAATAAATTTTAATTTATAGCGGAAAAATCCCTTTCACAAATAGAAACTACTGATGCGTCCCGGAGACGATCAAGTGCACTTAATGACAAGTCTTACGTGATTGACGTTTTCATTTGATGGAGTCATATTCGTAACTTATACGTTGATGTCAATTGTTACCCCACTGAGCCCAAGGAAGACTTCGGATTTCAGAATAATACAACGCATGTATGGCACTCCTTAAAACGATGCCGAATCTCGTCGAGCATAAATACATCAAGTGTCGTCAATTAAAATCTCTGTCAACTTGCGATTAAGTCGTAAATTGCTTGACGGTAGCGTCAATGGGATAAACGGTAAAAATTCGATTCAATCACCTACACTTGTCAAGTGCACTTGATCGTCTCCGGGACGCATTAGAAAATTGAGTTCGGAACATGGTATATTATTGCCGACTATACATACCGCCCATACGCCAAACTTGATGTTTTGCAAACTTATCTTTATATTTGACCCGTGACAAATTAATAAAATCACACAAAAAAACGTGTGTGAAATAATTATAATCTGCTAGGAATTATTAACTGTCTTTTTCCCACGGCTCCGAGTAAATATAGGCACGGGAAAACTGTACTTTTTCGGGATAAAAAGTAGCCTATGTTTTAATCCAGAGCATAAACTACTACCATACCAAAGTTCATTGAAATCCGTTCAGCAGTTTTTGCGTGAAAGAGTAACAAACATCCATTCATCCACACAAACTTTCACATTTATAATATTAGTAAGACTAATAATTCCTAATATACCTACCTATAGGAAACATAGTTAAGAATGAAACGTATCCACGCACTTGTTGCGATTCACATAATCACATAATGTAAGGCTAGCACTTGGCAGCAAATCGATATACAATAGACGCTCGATTAACCGGACTATTTGTTGCCGTTGAGCATTCGGATATTTCTAAATCTGGAGAGCAATTCTATATATCATAGGTTAAAGCGGGACATGATTTGGATTTTCATGCTGTCCCGCTTGCGCGCGCTCAGCTACAGGAATGAGTCAGCTCGTGGACCGAAACGGGATTACATCGAAAATAATTAAGATAATTAGGATTCTGGATACTCCAATGAATGAGAAATGTGGTTTCTGTGTTTTATTTGGCATATAAACATCAAATATATAGCTGGGTAAGTATTAAAAACAAGTATAAGGGATATCTGTGTAACCGAGGTTCGGATAATCGAGTTTTCATTGTACTGCGCTACCACAAACTATACCTATAGATGAATGTAGTGAGAGGTTCTAAAAACTAGGGGTATTAACCTTTCGTATAAATTAATTAACTACGGGACTAACCCCACATGTCAAATATTTTGACATACTGTTATGTAATTGACATGGCAGGATTATTATACTTGTTCAGGCGATATTTACATTTTTATTCGAATAAAGGAGGGTTGATTTTCTAGCGTAAGTATGTTTGTTTTTTTGTAACAACATGCTAAGTTGCGCGATGGATTTTAGCATGAGATTCGTTAATTGTGAGTCGTCTTAATTGTGAGTGACTCTGAAACTCAAAGTTAAAAAGGCCAATCAAGTCTCTTTATATATTTTTTCACCTTACGCCCACGTGAATGTAGCGAAATGGCCAAGGCACAACTTTAGACTAAGATATAGAGATTTTGCAGTTTTAATTTGGGCGTGAAGAGCCTTGTAGAGTTTGAGCGTGTAGAGACAGGTGAGATCTGATAACTTTTTGAAGGGGCGAGTAATTTGGTCTCATCTTGGCAACATTTTACATGAAAATCTTTTTGTATGATCGAATCAAAGTCAAAGTAAAAAAAAAATATTCAAAGTTGGTATTATTATACACTTTCTGCTCGTCGATAAACGTGATGCCTACCACCGGTTCGGGAACTAGCCCGGCGAGAAGAACCGGCGTAAGAAACTCGCGCGGGTCCATCTTTTACCAAAAAGATGGAAAATTGTTATTTTAGAATAAAACAGGTATATAACAATGTTATGACTAAAACTACATAACAAGAGTACAATAGTACATACATAGAAGTAGTTGCAGGTTGGTCATCCTATTCCCATGGTGTGCGATCGTCAATAAAATCATTGACCCTATAATAAGCTTTAGCACACAAACGTTCTTTAACTACTTTTTAAAATTTATTAATGGAAAGTTTTTGAACGTTTTATTGGACTCTATTGTATAGACTTTAAAATATTTATTAACTTTACTTAGTCTGATCACCGGTATATCTAGTTGGTGTTTATTTCTAGTATTCATACAGTGATTATTGATTTTCGTATTGAACATACTTTCATTTTTTCTGACATACAACATTGTCATTGTCCAAAATGTATTAAGAAGCGACGGTCGGAATTCCTATTTCTTTAAACTTTCTCTCAGAGATTCAAAGTAGGATATTTTGTAAATCGAACGTATTGCTTGCTTCTGCAGAACAAATATTGTATTAATGTCGGCGGAATTTAATAAGAATGAAAAGAATGCCCCATAAAAGAATGCCGTAAGACATTCTACTATAAAAATAACTAAAATAAACTAGTCGCGCCGTATCTTCGTCAGAAATTTCCCTAATTTTTCTGACTGCATATGCAGAACTGAGTCTATCTGCAAGATTAGCAATATGAGGACCCCACTGCAATTTACTATTTAGTTCTTATACCCAGAAACACAGTGGTGTCCAATAAGTTCATTTTTTCATCATTTAATAGTATATTAGTTTGTACTTGCCTAACATTGGGCAAAGTGAACTTTAAACATATTGTTTCAATTTAAAAGTAAATTATTAACATTAAACCAATGTACTATTTTCGAGAGAGCGCTATTTACCTCGTCGTAATTGGACTGTTGTCGCTTCACATTAAAAATTAGTGAAGTGTCATCGGCAAAAAGTACTATCTCATAGTTATACAGTACAAAGCAAATATATATATATATATATATATACACATATATATTGCATAAAAATCTTAAGAGATCTTTTTTCTTTATAGGTTTAAATATTTTTCAATATAAAATAATATATTAGAATCTATAAAATATTTACAAACTATAAAAGTAAGTAAGTACTAAAAAAAAACTACTCTAAAACTTAAAATGCTACAAAACAAAGAAATCTCCCAGGTCATCCCCACCAGGCAGAGTACCTAGAAGGCTCAAAGAGTTAAAGTTGATAGTTATGTTTTTTTTTTCAATATAATAACAATTGAATAGTTTTATTTATTGGTAGCTTTTTGGCAGTTTTAGGTACTTCTATGGTGGACTATTTTAACCTCAATTAAGTTTTTCACTAGGGTAGGAGGATTGTATTTCCAAAATTTGTTCTTTGTTTTAAACAATATGACATCATTTAATCAATCAGAAGCACTTCAAATAAAGTTTGGCGCAAAACTTAATTAACGCCTGACTGACCCGCAGTCTAACAAACAATACAGAGAGCACACGCTGTTCTAAACAAAACCGAAAGCACTAGAACCCTCTTTATTGAAAAGAATGGCCTTCTCAACCCCATACAACCTGCTATTTTGAAACCAATCCCAAAATCTACTCTATTACTAATGGTTATGGTTCAAATTCGTATGAATGGAATGATTCATCCAATTCCAAAAACTAGATCGATCTTATGCTGAGAACAATACCCTTGTGAAAATTATTTAAGGCCGGCCACACTTTCGCCTTCCTTGGCGATCGCGAAGATAGATTAGTGAATCTATTAGCTAGGGGCGTTGAGGTTTCTAAGCCAACGGCAAAAAACACCTCATTAGATCTCCGCTTTTACTATGTCAGTCTACTAGTTAATAGATAGGCAAATAAAAGGTCTGCCTGTTCAAAATGAAATACTTTGCGATGTGAGGAGATGGAGATCAATGTTTTTTTATAAAAGAAAGGTACAAGAACACACATCTCATAATACTAAGGTAATGTTCATTTGTGTTGACGTATATCTGTTTATAAAAATGTATAAAATTCACGATTTATGAAAAGTATGATTAATGATTTACGAATAAATTCTAGGCAAAATATCTTATAGGCTCGGACTACGGCAACACACGGCAGCAATTTAAAAACTCGACGTCCGTGTGTTCGATTTTCAGCTCTATTGTATTAGGGCCCAGAGTTCTACTTTTTTGGCCGGAGAGATACCGGAATCCGGATAGTGTAGTCCGAGCCATATCCATGGGCAATAATTCAGAAAAGCTAGAAATTCGACAAAAATATACGATATTATGTCGTCTGTCAAGATTGTATTAAGTGTCAAGGCAGACAGACCTTGATGATGGTAGAAGGAAAATTGTTTCATCAATGCATTTATGGCTCAAGTTCATTGCTCATTTATAACACGTTGATGAGTCAGAGTGATAACCTTCGCATGATTTGCTGATCATTATAGAGCAGAAAACAAATAAAATATGTAGGTTATGTTTACTAATTCACGGAAACAGTGATCGCTAAGAGAATTGTAATAGAATTTTAAGATGCTAACCACTCAGTGTCGGTCTTAACTATGCCTCGCCATGTAATTACTCAGTGTCACGCACACACGTTCAATAGAAGTTAAATATATATACTATATAGGTAAGCATGGCGGAAGAGATCTCATTTCACGTAGCACAGTAGAAGCAAATAATATAATATTTTATATTACTAACGTAAAGAATCGTCGTTTAATAGACTTACACGAATGACAACTCGCGGATATTTGTGCGTGGCTAGAATTATGCGGAAACCGCGCGGCGCGCGCGGGACGCGAGTTTACATAGTCGTCGACTTGGTTTCACGGGGCTGGTCGTTTTGTGCTTTGGCATATATGACAATATAATTTCATACTAAGCAAGATTTGTCTGACGCGACGTTTGAAATTATTTCGGTGTCAACCTTAGGCTTACGTCAACATGGCAGACAGAGCCTGTGGTAGAATATGGTGTTTACAGACAATTGACAGGGAAGATCTCACAATATTTAAACATATATGACACCTGCAAGTTTTCCGAGCTTACCTATATAAATTATAAACCTGACATACATATCCGACAAGAAAACATGTAATTATGATAATGAGGAAATTTTCATCACAGAGAAAGCTCACTTTCTTAGCGTAGAAGATGTCAACAAAACTTAGATTGTACTTTGTAATTGATACTAAAAGATATTAGATATGTAATGAATATCGTGGTCAACCATTACGCTTTAATTTGTAAATGTAAATGAAAGTAATCTTTAAATCATGGAATTCGATACGATAAATTAATAAAAACTGGTGTGCTACTTTGTAGTCGATAAATATATATCTGCCTGCGCGTGTAAGAGAATACCTTTGTAAATATTAAAATACTAGCTTTTGCCCGTGGCTCCGCCCGCGTAAATGCAGTATCCCACGGGAACATTGTACTTTTTCGGGATTAAAAGTAGCCTATTTTTAATCCAGAGCTCAAACTACTACCATACCCAATTTCATCAAAATCCGTTCAGTAATTTTAGCGTGAAAGAATAACAAACATCCATCCATCCAACCTCACAAACTTTAACATTTATGATAGTAGTAGGAAGTAATGATTATTTATATGGGAATAGTGGAAGCCCCTGTAACCTAAGGGAGATCTCCGACCGAGCTGGTGGTGTGATTGGTCGGGCAGAACTGTGAAAACTTCGATTATTCGCCACATTGAAATGTTATAATCACATAAATTAATGTCTGGGGGCACGGCAGTGTACCCGCCAAGTCAAGCAAAAAAGCGGCACGGCCGGCCGGCCGTACCACCATCCTCTTCTCAGTTTATATTATTATCTACTTTTTTTTTAAACCTGTAGCAATTTGAGTGACAATATAAAGATGTAAGAAATAATAGGTATACACGGTCTTATTAAGAATAATGGAAATCGGCCGAATTCTTAAATTAAGAGGCTCCTAAGTCCCTGTCACTTTGCTAAGTAGAACTTTAAGTTAACTCTCTACATTCCTTACAAACTTTTATATTCCAGAGTGCTATTTTATTAACATAATATTCTTAATTGAAATGTAACAAGTCCTTAATTTTTATTTTATTTTATTAAAGCGTTAAATAAGCCGTACATATTTATGTGACATACCTATCTACGCACCCACTACGCTTTTCTTAGAAAAGAACACTGTTACGTTTGTTTTTCTTATCTCTGTTCGAAAAGTGTTTGCACTTAAGAAGTTGTTTGACTATCCATTCCTGGATAAAACGAGAGACATTTCGTGACCGTGTTGTCCCTTTCTGACTGTTGAGATAATTACGTAAAAAAATTAAAATAAGAATTATGAATACGAAAACCGCAACAAAATTCTGCATAATTTTGTAAGAACGGTAGAATTTTCGCGGGGTGCCTCTCGCTCACTCCATTTTTCATAATACGTAATCCATAAGACTTATGGACAGGATGGATTAGTAGTAGACATAAAGGGCATATTCGTGATTTCCGATGAACAATTTTCCAATTACCTGTACATGCTATGCCCAAAAACAGGTCACGTAATATGGGACATACCCATATTACGTGATCTGTTTTTGGGCGCTTTAAAATACTACGCCTTGTCACCAGGGGGTGTAGATTTTTGTCACGTAGTCCGTCAACATCTTCAAGGAAAATCTTGCGCGACGGCCATTGGTAATTTGGTACTACGAGAAAAGGGTGTCTCGGCATATACCTACTACGGATGGTCACCGCGGGGGAGGGGGGTAAAAATGGGTAAAAAGTGGCCACGTAATATGGGTACGTTCCCCTAGATCTCATCGGTGGTGTAACACAATGATAAATGATGACACAATCTCATAATAATTAGCCGAGATGTTGCATCAGTAGCGGCCATACAGGTTTATGATTAGATACTGAAGAACACCTAATTATTGTGGGCACAGAGGTTTATAGATGTACTTACATACAGTGTATGTACTTCCTATCATCCCGTGGATTACATTTTAACAGATATTAATTATCGTAAAGATTGAAAGCTTTCAATCCAATAAATATTTTGAATCTAAATTACCAAAATGCTTTAAAGTTGCTTTTTGACGTGATAACGTCTTATAATTCGATGGAGCCGGCTGCACGCACGTAAAAACATGACTCATGCGTTACCGGCGTTACCTCGCTAAACATGACTCATGCGGCGTTACCTCGCTCTGTTCCATTTCTTATGACGTTGTCACGTTCAACCATCGTCAGTAAACCGACTGTACAGACAACCGATTTTATTTATCTCTACATTTAATGTCGAGTACCTATATTATTATTACGCAATAGTTACAAAATACGAATTCTATTTTATTTGATAAAAGAAAGTTAGTTGTCCGTCAGTTTAACATCACTAACGATATTTTTGTTATTTCATGTGAAATAGTTGTAAATTGTAATATTAATTTCTCCGTATAATGAGTAATGACCTTTTGTGCCCTTAACTCACTTACGGCCCGTTTCCTATGACCTATCGAACAATAACTATTTGTTAAAAACGTCAAATTTGTATCGCATCAAACCGGCAAATGATTGAATGACGACGTTTTTAACAAATAGTTATTGGTAGATAGGCTATTGAAACCGGCCATTAGACACCACGCCTACGGTGGCGCCACCAGTTGTTTTTGGCCGGTGTCAAATTAGTGGCAGTCGGTGGACACCAGCAATCAGCATGCCTAACATCACCACCATTAGAAATGCGTTTTGTCTACACAAGAATAGACATGCTGACAGATAATATCGACAAAATGACAGCTTTCATTTGTCAATTTGTGATTTGGTCTATTCCTCCGTAGAAAGAAACCATTTCTACGGTGGATAATGGTTACGCTAAGCGTGCAAGTAAGGGCCCCCCGACATATACCTCTACAATCTACGGACTAAGGTTTTTTATGAAAACAGTAAATTACTCTGCAAACAATGGTATAATTGATGTGTTTATTATTTCAATTATTTGTAACATATTAATACAAACATATTATGGGCCTGTTTTACAATCTACTGATAAGTGCCAGATAGCTTATTGGCTAGTTTTGCCTCTGTCGCTCAGTATAAGGTAAGCAGCGACAAAACGTCCGGATTAGCTATTCGTCACTTACTAGGCAATGTCTATCAAATATTACTAAATAGTTACTTCGTTAGTATCATTCTTAAAAAATTATATGACGCGACATCTATCTATATACTTAGTCTGGCCATAAATACTGTTACAATAAAAAATAAACAAAATATTACATTTGAATTTGGAATCTGACATTTTTATATGATTGTTCATTGTGTTTTCTCATTTTGGTGCCAATACATTGTACAATATTTTGCGATATAAAATCAAGTGGGGTGATAAAGAGAACCGAATCGCTGTGATTGCATTACACAAAGTAGGTATGGAGCCAAATGCAATTTTTAAAACTCTCCATACGCTTGGTATTATTAAAATGTTTGTGTACCGGGCTATTAATATATAGGAAAAAGATCCGGCCGTCCACGTAGTGTTCGTACGAAACAGGTGGTCAAAGCAGTAAGGGAAAGAATTCGAAGAAATCCTGTCCGAAAGCAAAAGATTTTATCTCGGGACATGAAGATAGCACCTAGAACCATGTCGCGTATTTTAAAAGATGACTTAGGACTTGCAGCCTATAAGAGACGTACTGGTCAAATCTTCACTGGTAATTTTAAAAAAAATAGGGTGATGAAATCGAAACAACTACTGAAGCCCCCTGACTAAAGGTCACAGAAAATTTTGTTTACGGATGAGAAAATGTTTATAATTGAGCAACATTTTAATAAACAAAATGACCGTATTTATGCTCAAAGCTCTAAAGAAGCTTCCCAATTAGTGGACAGAGTGCAACGTGGGCACTATTCGACTTCAGTGATGGTTTGGTGGGGTATTAGCTATGAGGAGTGACTGAGCCATGCTTTTGTGAAAAGGGTATCAAAACATCGGCATAAGTGTATCAAGATACCATTCTTGAGAAGGTAGTGAAGCCCCTTAACAACACGATGTTCAATAACCAAGAATAATCCTTCCAGCAAGACTCGGCGCCGGGTCATAAAGGTCGGTCTACGCAGTCTTGGTTGGAAACGAACGTTTCGGACTACATCAGATCTGAACACTGGCCGTCGTCTAGTCCCGATCTTAATCCGCTGGATTATGATTTATGATCAGTTTTAGAGAGTACGGCTTACTCTAAACGCCATGATAATTTGGAGTCCCTAAAGCAATCCCTACGATTGGTAGTGAAGAATTTTCCCATGGAAAGAGTGCGTGCTTCTATTGATAACTGGCCTCAACGTTTAAAGGACTGTATTGCAGCCAATGGAGACCACTTCGAATAATCTTTTTATATTTTAAATTTTATATTTATGTATTAAACTAACACACTGTAAAAGTAATAAATGTTATTTGCAATAGAATTTTTTTTTCTTTGTTTCAGTATTTATGGTAAGAAGAATATAAGGTTGTTAAAATCAACTACGGATATTTTGGGTATATGATCTGCTGCTTATTATAAAGACGTTTAGGCAAAAAGTTACTGTCATACTCAAAGCAAAAAAATCATCTCATGTATGGGAGAATCTCCGCCCAACGCAAACTTGCCCATATAAAGGAAGATTTTGTTTTTCGAGTATACATTTTTTTTAGCTTATAGTCTATTTATGCAGTATAATCTACTGCTAAACGTCTATACATTAGCAGTAGATTATAACCCAAAACCCAAAATATCTGTAATTGATTTCCCCGAACCATAAATAAAAGGCAAAGCTGATTGACTGATGTATAAACGCACAGGCCAAACCCTTAAGGCTAGAAATTTGAAATTTGCACACGTATTTCTCATATGACGTAGGCATCCACTAAGGAAGGATTTTTCAAAATTCAACCCCCAAGGGGGTAAAATACGTGACAAAAGTTTGTATGAAACTTTTTATTCCTTGGACATATTTGCATGATATTTCGTATGAATTGAGTACGGACAAAATAATGAGTTATGTATTTCAACTTTTTCTAAATTTCAACCTCTAGGTGGGTAAAATAGGGGATGAAAGTTACAAAACCTAATTTCACGCCGGCGAAGCTAGTACACAGATAAATAATACGAGTTGTATATTGTATACGCTTTATTATGTCACCGTGGTTGCGCCACCGCGTAACCGTCTCCCTGTGAGCACGGTGCCTAATATCGATGGACAGTGGACATGTGAACTTTACATAACAAAATAATATTAGTATTGTTGTCAAACATAATACCTTACATGAAAATTAAGCCTGATGACTGTAGCAAGTGGCAAGTACCTGTAAAGAAAGTGTACATTATTATTAGTGTGTATAATTGCCACTTACATAAACGAGGAAGTTATTTTTACATGCTCTGGAAAGGAAGCGCAGCTTGGAGTGGAGAATGTTCACAAATTTTATAAATGTGAGCATTCTGTAATCTCCATGGAAAATAAAATATACCCGTGAAATTTTTTTTTAGACACGTCCATTACTTCTCAAGATATTTAACTTTAAAGTGGCCCAGACGGTAACTTGCGACTAAGCGGTGCGTATACGGCGCGAACTCCGGGCTGTATGGCCGAGGTGTAGTGTGACGTCACGCTGCTGTTAGCGGGATTCGAAAATTTTCGGAACTTTGAATGCATGTAAAATCATAACTACTTAATATTTTTGAATAACATGAAAAAACCGGTGTATCTGTCTTAACTGTAAAAAATTATCAAGAGATTGAGTGAGCTGACATGATCGAGTGTGTTCTTATCTATTAATTTGTCATCATCAGCTCGCTCACTGCTTGACATTTCGGGAGGTGTTTCATTTTTTTAAATTTTGTTTATAATATTGTTTAATGAATTACCTAATTACTAATAGAATTCAAACCACACAGATCTCTACAAATCTATTTTAGGGCCTTCGCAATCTTCTAATAAGTGTCGGATAGCTTATTTGGAAGTTTCGTCGCTGCTTACATTATATTTAGCGACAGAGACAAAACATGCAAGTAAGCTATCACACTATCAGTATATTGTGCAACAGGCTCCGTGTATTTTCTGCAAACCTAACACAAACGAATATAGATTGCCATTACATAAAATATGGAAAAATGTTCGACAAACCAGTTTCAAAGTATGACCCAGATAGCCGTGCTATTGTCGAATAAATTATGTCTTGTATGTGTATATGTGATCGTAATCTCGGAAATAAAATTTAGTATGCAGGGAGTTTTGGGGAAGAAAAATAGATTTAGATTTAGACTTTATTGTCCGGTGGGCCGGGGAAAATTCAAAGCATGGAAATAGAACTCAGTGCAAATACAATAGAGTTGAAAATCGAACACACAAGTGTCTAGTTAAATGTCAATGTCATTTATGACAGCTCGACACTTCGATTTTCGACTCTATTGTATTAGCGCAGAGTTCTAGTTTCAGTGCTCTGAATTATTCCGGGCCCGCCGGATTCCCGATCATATTATAGGCCCAGCCTTATCCCTGGAAACTGCGCATTTTTAAGTTATTATTTTATCCTTTTGTCGTGCAAAAATATATCAATAATTTCGACTAATATGTCAGTGCGATTGTCAATTCGGTATGCGTATGTGTAATTTTTGCGTTGTTCGGAATAACCTTATCGGGTATCGGAGGTGTTACGCTTATTATTTTTAACTTAAGCTATAGAATATAGATATAGCAGGGTGGGAATATAATGGTGATAGCGGTATCTTAGGTAAGGTAATAGTTAGAAATGATAAGCCATCGCTTAGAGGACCTAGAAATTGGTTAAACCAACAGTCCGTTCAGTTATTTTACCTCGAAATGATCCTTATGTCGTCGGCATACAAGTCCTGTCAGAGGTAGAATAACTCTGAACGGACTTATTAACAATGGCTATATATTAGTTTTATTATAAGAGTAGCCTATACTGTAACTGGATTTTGTAAAAGGAATGCCTTTTTCCCGAAGTAGGATCATGAATCTCGATCTTGACCTGGCGTCAGTACGACACAATATGTGCATCTATTGTCACTCCTTTGGAAGTAAAAAAGAGGCTAATGTAATTAATTATATACGGTCCGGTTTTCCTTCGGTTCGGCCTGAACGGATGCAAAATCGTATCGTCTGTGTGCAATTTCGAGATCGCATCAGTCGGCCGGATGGACTGAAGCGATTCGTTCCAGTATTGCCAGATCTGTTTTTGCGAAAGTACTAAACTCGCGTCGATTTCTACTAAAAACTACTAAAAAAATACTGAAAACTATCAAAAAAGCTACTCAACTCAGGAATTCCTACAGCCCCCAAAAACCCACAGCATTTTATGTTTGGTAAATTAGAATTTTATTATTTATTGAATTATATTATAAGCTTTATCGTTAATTTAAAATATACTAGGAAATATTACGTATTATATAGTAATTAAACATGTAGTTTTAAGCAAATTATGGACGAATGATACGATGTATTATTATGATAACGTGTAATTTTTTTTGTGCCTAACCTAGGCTAGCCATTTTGCATATGATGACTGTCTTTTCCTACAAATGAGGGAATAAAATACTTAATTTAGTAGTAAAACTTTGTAAAAAAACTAAGTTGGCAACATTTATTCTGGACTGAACGGATGGACTGAACGGACCATGTGTGACAAATCGCTTCCGTTCCCGCAGAGCCGCGGCCGCGCGGGCGTGTATCATGTTTAAGCGTACTGAGTTGACAATTAATAAACACGACCGTAGCTCGTGGCAAATCAGAACGAACTGATGCGATTTTTCCGTGTGTGTGCGGATAAGAATCCGTTCAGGCCGAACTGACGTCAGTTCTAACTGAAACGATCGGCCTCTCGTCTTTCCACTCTAATTTTTAATCTGTCAGTAAAATACTCTCACTCACTCACACACACACATACACACACACACACACATACACACACACACACTCAAGAATTAATTGTGATTAAATTAGAATTAGTAGATTAAAATTAGATGCAGCATTTGTATGTATGCATAATTAATGTATTTACTCCTTAACTTTTTTCTCAGTGTGCTTGTTTTAATAACATTTTTTGTTAAGTCATCAACATGTAAGTCCCTGTAGGGCTTCTGATAATGACTAAAAACCGAAAAAAGAACTTGTATTGTTGTCTTCGATGGTAAATAAAAATAACATGTTTCCTACTTCTTTATTTATTTTTTTGTTCTATTTCTTTATTTATCAAGTTAGTAGAGTTAAGTATGTTTAGGTTGTCATTTTACTGACTGGAATTAAAAATTAAGAGCAGGTATAATTATAATATTTTAGAAAAACTCCAACTAATTATAAGCATTTCAGAAGTATTCAAGTAGGCCAGTGAATCGTAATTTCTTTAATCCTAAAGTGAATTAAGATACTCAACCTCAAAAACACCTCAACACTGCAATGAAGTGCAGTTAGACTGCTTACACATGCCATAAATAAAATATCCATCATCGACAAATTGCACATAATAAATATTTTGTATCGATACAATTAACAAAACAAATTAAGATGCCATTAACAGAAGGTTACTTTACGTTTTCTCAATGGCATAAACGCTGTAGTATAATGCACCGTCTCTGACGGCACATTTCCAATGCATTTAGCTAGGGATGGCACCGAGATGTTAAAACATTTTATTGTTACAAGTGGTCGCCAAGTGGTCGGAATTCGAACATAATTCAATTATTTTTTTAGTCTCAACTTTATAAAAATAAAAATGTAAATGTTATCTATGGTATGTGTAATACCTTGTGTAATATCTTACACATACCATAGATAACATTTTCATGATCAACAATTGTGTGTCAGGAGTCAAGTGTCAAACCAACACCTACTGCTTTTAGACAAACGCATGATAGTGTGAGTTATTAATCTGAGGTAGTGTGTACGTTACACATTATTTTCATTATTTTTAATGTATTTTTAACCATTATTATAAAAATATTAGTGCAGCTCGCTCCTCCACCATAGAAACTTTACATGTAAAGTTTACACGGAGAAGTCTCCGTTATAGTACATATAGTTCTATTTTCAGAGCTCTGAATTTTCCCTGGCCCGCCGGATTAAGTTTTAGACAAGGCTTAACATTTATTGTGACAGCCCTGCGCAGCCGCTAATGCTCAACCCACGGGTTTGTATACAATATCTCAATTAGACTTCACACGTTTAGTACTAACCGATAAAAAGTTCAGGTTTGACGATCATTGCTTTTTTAGGGTTCCGTAATACATAAGGAACCCTTATAGTTTCGCTCTGTCCGTCCGTCTGTCTGTCCGCGGTTCTAGCTTCTGTAATTATGAATATAAATGGATGAAATTTGGTGTAGTAATAGATTGTGTATAGATCTCGGTTTTGGAATCATAAAATAATAATAATTTTATATTTTGGGGGTGACTATCCAGTCATGTGAAGTGGGGATGAAAAATATTTTTTCATTCTACCCCATTGTGTGGGGTATCGTTGAATAGGTATTTTAAAATGAAGACCAGGTTTTATACATGCAAGTCAACAATTTTCGAGTAATCGGCCTCCAAAGTAAAGGCATAAAACATGTCGTGACATGCTCTTGATTAGGTTAGGTTATTTTTATCTAAGAGGCAAAAGAACCCTTATAACTTTATATGAATTATTATGGGCGAATTTCGACCACAGGTCGACTTCTAGTTAAAATAAAAAGATCATAATTTACTTTGGCTGTGATGTCTACTTACAAACTGGTCGATGGCCATAGATATAGAGAATGGTTTGACACGCACTGTACAGTGGGAAATAAGGTAAAAGGTATAGGTATTTATCGCAATTATTTTCGCATATATCTCATATTAATCCCTCTTATTTATGAGACAAAACTATTTTGAGGCCTAAATGTGAATAAAATAAAGTGCGGTCGCCAAGACGCGGTCGGCGGAACACTTCATCTCGCAGACTCGCACTCCCAGTGGCATTTACCGCCTTAATCAAACATTGCTGTATCACTGAAAACCCTATTGACATTGTTGTTCGGCGCGTACACGTCAGGTACGAATCTCTTTACTGTACAGTCAGAAACTGAACATTCGCCGACACCTTAAGTACATTATTTTGAAACCTAATAGTCATAGCTGTAAAATGGAAATGATAAATGTTCTATCGAACAAGTTTGCCGCTCGACCAGGGATAAAATAAAAACAGTTTAACAGCGCCGTTGAATCGTGCGCACGCAAACATACTCACATTCAACCACTTCTGCAGTCGTTGCGGTCACTTCTATTGTCTATAAATATTTTGAGGCTTCCTAGTGTAAAGGAAAATGTTTAGAAACCGGTCGAGCATGAACTTTGTAGATATTGTAAAACGGGTCTCTTTTGGTTAGAGAACGGTCAATACTTTCTCTATATCTATGGTAGCCCTTTGATTGATAACAGTGGCCGTGTAATGAAGTTCATTAGACGTAATAATACAGTAACGATATAATAACACCAGTCATTAGATTTAATACATTCGTTGAACTTGACTTGTATTTGTTTAGTTTTTTTTTGTCGTCAACAAAACGTATTACAACAGATACATTGTACCTAATAACTTTTGTATGTGCACTATAAAGTTCGTGAACTTTAAAGTTTTTTATGGTTGTGATTTGTTATTCAGGTACGCGTTGATAATTTTAATATATTTTTTGTTTAAAAATAATTGTTAAAGTACATATAACAGAGTCTAGGTAATATCTATAATATTCTGTCAATTACCTAAATGAAAATATAGGTAATTGACAGAATATTATATTATAATATAACTACTTGGGGTCAGTTTAGTCCATACCGCGACGTGTCCCGGTGTGAACTGACGCTTACGAAACAAAGAATAATGATACATAGATACCGCCTGTGAATATCTTCTATATTATGCTGGGAACTGGGAAGTGAGTGGTGGTGTCATTTATTTACATTTCTCCACGAATTATGTATTTAATATTATTATGGAAAAGTGATGCAACTTGATGATGTCGTAATGGGTCGAAGAAAGTTAAGGGCGTAGAGTTCGAGAGCCCACGAGAACCCACCGGTGGTCAGGAAACACCAAGTTGTGGGTGTTCAAACGGAATTACCAGGTAAATTAATACTTACACATTTACAAGATTATAAAACGCGAAACATCCAATTAGTCGTTGGATAATTACAATAACGCCAAAGTATTGAATGGATTTTTAAAGTGAATGCAAAGTACCTATTTTTGCATCGCAATCATAAAAGCGACGAAAATCCTCCCACTATTAAAAAATGTGAAAGTTCTCGAGGATGTATGGATGTTTGTTACTCTTTCGAGCCCAAACTACTGAACGGATTTTGATGAAATTCGGTATGGTAATAGTTTAAACTCTGGATAGTGTTTTGTTAACTTAAGCTACTTTTTATCCCGAAAAAGTATAGTGGTCCAGTGGGATACAGTATTAACGCGGTCGGAGCCTCGGGCAAAGACTAGTATAACATAAATATACAGGATATGGCGTGTAAGAGAATGTGATACCATATTTTGAAGGTTTCACTTTTATTGCGTGTAAACTACAAACATGTAGCTGTAAAATCGCGACACTTTATATAATTAATGACGCTCGCGCTAGTATCACTCTAGTATTAGAAACTGACAAACTGACGAACTTTCAATTGCAGATGACATTTTGCATGTCACTTTTCAATCTATGCACGATCTACGTTTCCACACGCTTCACACATGTGTCATGGCACAATGACAATGAGTCATACTGACACAGTGAAGGAGATATCAATCTGCACTCAATTCAAAAAGTTTGATTATTTTCTTGGAATGTCTAGAGCAGTGGTCTCCAATTAGTTTCGCTCGGGGTCCGTTTTAAGAAATGAAATGACCATCGAGGTCCGCACATTTTATTTATAAGAAAAAATATTTATTAAACAAATGTAATTAAGGAAATAAATTATAAATAAATTGTAATAAATAAATATTTTGTTACATAGGTATCAATTCGAAAAATGACATTTTTTGTTGCGAATTATCTGTCTGAAGTTTGGAGTAAATTTTATTATTTATTTATATCGGAAGTAGTCTTTAGTGTAAGTTACTGTGTTCTCGCGGTCCGCACAAAATGGGTCGGCGGTCCGGATGCGGACCATGCCATTTGGCGACCCCTGGTCTAGAGCAATGTTTCCCAAGTGCCAGGTGCCGGTATCGGGCCATCAAAATAAAATACCGGGTCGTTATATAAATAACATTCCCGCCTTGTTTTGAAAACAATACCTACTATCAATCGAGGCATCTTAAATATTCGTAAGCGGTAAGCCGATACCAAAATATGTAGTACTCTAGCTAAGCCGTGCCCACTTCGTTTACGTTAAAACATTTTTTGATGATGATGATGAGGATAAAAAGTATCCTAAGTTACGCCTTATAACATCAGCTAACCGCCAGTGAAAGTCTCGAGAAAATCGGTTCAGCCGTTCCAGAGATTAACCGGAACAAACAGACAGACTGATGGACCGACAGACAGACAGGCAGGCAAACAGACAGACGGACAGACAAAAAATGTAAAAATTGATTTTTTATTGTTAATATCGTATATACTTTGATATGCACTAAGTGAAAAGCTGTTAATTTGAAATTACAAACAGACACCTAAATTTTATTTATTATTATATATATATAGATTATTATTATTTTTTTATTATTAACAAATTTGTAATATTTGCTTTACTATAATGTTTAAAAGTATTAAGTGGGCCACGAAGGGACCGTGTGTAAATACCGGGCCATGGCGGAACGATGTTTGGGAAACACTGGTCTAGAGTTAGGCGTGTATATATAAAACTAGTAAAATGTACCTTTTGCCGAGATAAAAAGTAGCCCATGTCCTTCTCCGTGGTGTACACTAACTATATCTATGCCAAATTTCTTCAAAATCGGTCCAGTAGTTCGGGAGCCTATGTTATGTCCTAAAAGAAAATAAGTAAACACGTTTTTCATGACTTTTAGATATTCAACCCCTAAAGGGATGAACGGCGGTACGAATGCTTTTTTTTTCAGATTCTGACTCATGTTTGACCATTTTACCATATGCGTTGTATATTTTTGCTTCAAGCTCTTTATTTTGATACCAAACACCGCAGTCGGGTAATAACGTCATATCCTTAGTCACTCTCACAACTGAGACGAATCTAACGATAACTCATATTATATTGAAATCCGTCAAACGATTTAGGCTGCAGAGCTTGTCAAATACATGGACATACACACTTACATAGATAAATACGCTCGATTTTTTTTAGATAGAATCTGAGGTTCAAATTTTCGAAATATAGATAATTTTGAAAAAAATATATATAGCCTATGTTACCCGCGGCATCATTACGAATCTATGAGAACTCATTTATTAAAATTGAACCAGTAGTTTGGACGCTACGAGGGAACAAACATACATACATACATAGACTGCAAAAATCATTATCCTTCCTTTTGGCTTCGCCTTAGTCGGGTAGAAAGGGTTCCGTTTCCATTTACTATTTCCATGCAAACGAAGATGCGGGCACCAGCTAGTATGTGTATAATATAATAAAAAAACTAAAATACATCATGTATTAGTTATAAAATAATTAAATATATTTCCGTTGTCTGGTACCGTAACACAAGTTCTTCGGATAGTTAGCACGGGGCCAGATTGACGTGGTGTGAAACGTCCATAGATATTTGTTCCTTTGGCGGGATTCGAACCCGCGACCTCCGGCTTAAGCGCCAAGGCGCTAACCACCGAGCCACAGAGGTCGTCTATACATATGTCCTATAGGGAGCTAATATTCCTAAGTCCTAACAGAGGGCAGAGAGGCGAAGGCCCTTAAATCAAGAACAAGAATATTAAACCGTTACAAAAATAACCTAAAAAAAACCTACTTTCTCAATGTAAGATAAACAAAAAGGCAGTTTACAAAAAGCCTTGTTAATTATTTCATATCATAATGAGCAAGCCTTGTATGACGCTAACGGTTAAGTTGAGCATTGTTTATAAAACATAATATGGATTTGTATCTCTCAAAACTTTGTTTCTTCATGCGGAAATTGTAATCTACTTTGCCGCTACAAATATAAGACCATAAGTGGGTAACTGTAACAGAAAATATCGTTGTACCTATATCAAATCTTGACGGGACTAGGTATCCCTTTAATTGGTCTAATACCTGCCATAACATTTAACTTAAATGTCACTGAAAAAGTATGGGAAATCTCTATTAATGCTCAACCAATGGGCAGATAAAGGTAATATCTACACATGATTAAAACTAAAACATAATTTCGTTATAAGAGTTCGAGTTCTTTTCTCGGTAATCTTCAACCGCGATCGAAGCTATGTCATATATAAAACGAACAAAACGCTCGGTTTTTATACAATAATCTTCATAATCATCAGAACCTATATAACCTTCGATACTTTATACATATTACAGAATATTATATATCACATGCCAATAGAAAAATCTGTGCTAACTGCTTTCTCACCACGGACGGCACCAATATTTTTTTAATTAAATAACAAAAAGATGTTGGTTAATAACAAACTACGGTAGCTAAAAGTAGAGACTTTTTGTTCCTATACATATACTACGGGGACCATTAAAAACAATCAGATATATTTTTAATGGTTAAAGATAAATAGAAACGACTCTAGATTGCTCATTTATATCATAAAAGTTAAAACCGAAAAATGATAACATAACAAAAATGCATTCTAAATTAAAATTAATTATTGAATTATGCAACCCTCAAACACAATAGTAGGAAGCGTAATATAATTAGAAAAGGAAATTATATTACAAACGGTAGAGCACGGAAGAAAGTGACCTCTTGTATACAATGGCTTTCAGATCGTACGGTCAGATTCTAGTTTCCCTGCTTATAAACATTAGCAAAACGCTTTGAATAGACAAATCTAGAATATTTGTAGCAGATGAATTGTTATTTTAAACAGAGAAGGCCTAAAAATTGTAGTAAGTGAGCCTAGTCGAGCTACGGTTAAAAAGTAAGGGAAACGGTTACCTTATATTAAAATAAGTCTATCCATCAGTGGCGAAGGCTGGTTCTCTCGAGTGGTAAGTGAATCCGACAGGAATAGAGTTATGGGAACCCCATGCCACTCCTATCCATCCCACATAGATTTAAGTAGTCTTGACAAAAATGAACATTTCATTCCAAGTTACTATGTCTCACCTGTAATATCTATGTATGAAAATCACATAAATTTTAATTTTATTCAACGTCATCAAAACACAATATAAGGTTACAGTTTTTACAACTAGTTCACATTACGTAACTGCCACAAAACTATCAACTTAGGTAATAGCCTAAATATTTACAATTCGACTACGTGCACGTGACCTACATACGTTTACGTGTAGTCGTCGTCACGTATTTAACGTTGACGGTTACGAAAATTACTATATTGTTCGATGTTTTACGATTTTTTTCACGTACGGGGATTTACACGTGTTTTTCTACGAAAAACGCGTTTATTTCCTGCAGTTGTCCTGTTTAGTGTGGACAGGATCGCGATAGAGTGCTTCGTCACAAATAGGCCGGTTCGACCAGACAAATACAATGTAGACTTAATATACAATACAATGTATAATGTAGACGTAATGAGGACAGAGAAACTAATTAATGTTATAATTTTGTATGTATTTTTTTTTCGGGCCAATCATCAGCCAGATCATCATCAAAAATATATAATCAAAACCGGGAAGTAACGAGCCATAAAATTAAAGATTCAATCAACTTTATAAATTATCTCATTCAATATTTATACTCAAGTCGTAAAATACAATAAAACAAATTGCTCGAGAACTTTTAATTTACACAAAATCCCACGGTTATCACTGCACGTGCATTAGCATAGCTACAATTGAGCTCAGAGTTAAGCAGAAAACTGCTTGTAAACGCTTAATACAAAATGATGATTTTGTTGCTTAAGTTAGCAACGTATCCTGGCCGACAACTGCCAAAATACATTAATTTTATCATCAAGCACTGTCGAACGCTTGTATGGCAAATACACGTAATAATTATAAATATATTCTGTTAACGGTATAACTTGTAGGTCAAGTGGTCATCGCACTTCTGATTCAGTCGTATGTGTATCTTTATGATGAATCAGTTATTCGAGTGCACGGATATCCGCTTCTTATATGAGCTTCAAATCATTTGCCGGGCTCACCATATCGCATGTAGGTACTCTATGGGAATAAAAAATAATGAAAATTAGAATCATAAAATCATGAACTCGTATTCTGATTGGGAATTGAGTAGTGATTTATTCATGTAGATATATTAAAATGTAGCACATTACATTATGTGTCATTTTGTGGTGTAAAACCGAGGCCAAATCAAACGGAAATAGATTACGATGTTAAAGCTTATAGTAAGGCAATTATAGATGACCGAATCTAAAAGGCAGACCAAGATCCAATTACGCAAACAAGAAGGTGAGAAGAGATTGAAAATAAAAGTGAGACAAAAAGAGAAAAATGCTCCTCCATATTTAAATATTAAATCTAGACGATAAAATAAGACAGAGTATAATGAACAATTATTCGCAACACGAGTCACCGGTCGAACCGTCACGGCCCGTGCACCGGAAAAGGGCTGGAGTATTGAACTTCATCGTCATATTCGACGCTCTTATTCATTAGAAGGCTCATATTATTCCTAGGCCTGACATCACAATTTATAAATTTAAGGTAGAACCTTGACTTACAAATACATTTTTATGAATAAAATATACTATATATATCGAGAGTAGGTAAATAATTCGAATACGGTGGAGTCAACTTTCGTTTTGCAAGTGTCTGCAAAATTAATTAAATTATCCATTAATTTATATACTTATTACATCATCTACGCATTAACTTTAACATTAACATAAATGGGTCAGTCGATATGACATACGATAAATGAATGTTGTAGCTAGTCAATATATACTATATTCACCTCGATACACCTCGTCGACCTGCTTCATGATTCGAAAGAACTCCCCTTGCGTGCCGACGCCCGCCCGAATTACTACCTTCAAGTTTTACCATGAAATGCAGTCTTAGACTATATTAATGAAGAATAGTCACAAGGGCTTATTTCACATAGCTCAATGTAGGGTAAGTGCAAATCGATAGCATGCACGGTGCACCCTTTTTAGATTTATACAATGCAGTCGCATCGGGGAACGAGCCCGCTACTCCACCACAACTCAACAAGAAAAAAAAAACATATATTTTAAAAATAAAATTGTCGAAAGCAAAATTATTGCTCCTTCTCATTTTCAAACACAAACACAAATAATGCAAATTATGCATTTAATTCATTGCAGCTTCAGTATATCAAAACTCAGTCAAAGTTCATTCAGATTTCAATGTTTGAAATCTATGTTAACAATAATATAAAACAGTCCACTTATTTATAAATCACTTAATCAAGTGACCAGTTCCAGTAGCCAGTCGGTACTTTTCAAGGTCATTAAAGGAAAATTGCGCAAACATTCAGGGAAGTGACTCGTAAAGTTAATCCTACTTACGCAACTAATGAAGTAATTAGTATGAAAATCTTCCATCTCGCTCTAACAATTGTTACGTCGCATTTTATATACTTACCGTTATACGAGACATAATCAAGTATTATAAATCTTCAACTTTATATTAAACGTTATAATATCAAAATTTATGAAAATGTAAATTAGATTTTAAAATTCACGCCAATTTAAAAAAAATTAAACTTTCTATATTATATTCAAATAAACATTTTATAACGTAAAATAAAATACGCGTATATTACAAGTTATTAAAGATGAAGAGGGAAAATTAATTTACATCAGATCAAGAATACGAGGACTTTTACTTAATATTGCATACTTACTTTTTTACTGAATATATTTTCTCGATTTATCGATAGTAGAAACTAATCAATTTCCTAGCATTACGAGGATTCGCTTAATAACATAAGTAGATAGGGCGTTAAAGGAAATAGGGTGAAGTAGCCCAGCGATATAAAGTTACTTATCGTTACATCTACAAATTGATATTGACATCAAATTGAATTTGAAAACACCACACACCCTACTACAAAGCGAGTAGAAATCAATAAATATATTCTAACAATTGAAGAAGGTAATGAAATAGGTTTATATACTATAAGTTACAAACAAACGTTCGAAGTAACCGAGAAATAAGACAATCTTCTCTTCACGGCACCGTAATTCAAATAATGGCAATAATACATTTATAGGTAGTAATTATTGTCAAGTCAGGTGTATAGGAAGTACGGCTAGCCTAGAATCCCACATTAGCTCTAGCTAGAATATACAGAATATAAATTTATTGAGCATTAATATGAAATAATAAGGGAATGAAATAAACAAAAGTGACGCGGACATGAAAACGTATTGATAAACGTTTTACGCTCAATTTTATGAAAGTAAAAGCTTTATAACTACTTGTTGCAATTGATTATCGAAAATATTTTTCGACGAGGTTAAAGTTATCATAATTGAAATTATGAACAGACAATGCACGTCGCTTGGCACACATAGACACATCATTAACAAACTGTATATTCTCCTACAAGTAATTATTAATATTAAATGACTAACAAGGAAACACACATTTTTAAGTGATTTAACTGCAAGTGCTAAGAGTTGTATAAAATAAATTACTTGAGCCCACAATAATATTACAGTAATGTATAGTCAATGTCTCGGACGCGAATCGTGTTTATAGCATTGTAACTAAGAGTTCATAAGGGTCATAGGATTTAAATCTCGCCATACAACGTTCATATGATAAATGCAAATGCGCTAAGTTATAACGGGATCCTTGCAAAGGAAATAATACGAACTCTTAAGAATATTGTCGTAATTAAATATTTTGCCACCGACGAGCAAACTAAAGACATGGTTATTTACTGACCTGAGAAAGATTAAAAGTATTATGTATTTATATAGTTACCGAGACCGAAAAAGGTTACTAGTAAAGGTGCTCTCACACTGCCGTTAGAAAACGTTTACAAACATTTTCTAACACTAAAACATTTTCTAGTAAATGTTAACAATTGTTACATTTTTTTGGGAACTGTAAGATGTTTCGCAACTTGCATAGCGCCTTGTACCTAAAAATTGGCCCACGGCACAATCTGGCGGGTACGCATACATTAATTGTACACACTAATACTACAATATAACACACATTTTATCAGTAGTGTCAGGGGAGTCTAGCGGGGCTGGGATCTCAGTCCATTACTAACATTGCCAAACATGAAAACACTTTTTAAACATTTTCTAACAGCAGTGTGGAAGCACCAAAATACCTAAGAAATTGGGAGTAAAACTAAATAGAAATTAACAAGCAAACCTCGCTAGCCCGTTATAAGATACTTTCAAGTGCAGTGGTTTATTAAACCGATCGCTATTTATAAACAGACACTTAACTACGTGAGAAAAAATACGTCACAATCAGAATCCAAGAGTCTAGGTCAGAATCAGATACGGACGAATATGATTTACAATCTTTTGGCTGACAAGTAAAAGTATTAATTTTCATTTCAGTTGAAGGAAAGTTCTGTTTAAGACAAACTCACGATTACTCCGCCCATGTCGTGAGGAGGGGTCAAGACAGACAATGCTTGAGCTTGGGTCAAACAACGTTAATAGAATTAGAATATTCGAAGTATCGTTGGGTTTTATGTAGGAAATGTAATCTTCATCAACAAATACTAACGTCCTGCTGAGGCTTGGGACTCTCATATAAGGATAAGGCTGTAGTCCACAACGCTAGACTATGCGAAATGACAGACTTCACTTGCCTTCGAAGTTTGTAAACTTTCTTGGACACGCAAGTTTCCTCACCCTTTATGTCTTCTTCGTTTCATTCACATGAGAAAAACCTCATTGGAACATGCTAACACTGGGTTTGAATATGAATTATGAACCTCTCGAACAAACCAAGCAAACTAGCAATAAGCTAAGCTCATTTCGAAGTATCATAAGATTTTATGTTAGAAATCTAATATTTGCATAATAAACGTTAGCAAGTTTGCATTGCAGTTAACTCCTAATTGACGGCATTGTGTACTAAAGAGATTACAAATTGAATACATACTGTGGGTTGTATTTGCATTCTCCTTGACACTAGATTTGACTTGATTACCGTAATTTGGATTATAACAATTCGTAAACATTATAAAACAGATTCAATGTTATGCGTGGTAATAAAATTATATGATGGATTATTTTTTGAAAGCGTCATCATCATTCCACAATAAATAAATCCAATGGTCTGAACTGTAGGAATATTTAATCACATTCAAAATAATAATTAAATTATAGTTTTGAGATCGAAAAGAATCCTAAAATGAAAATTCGATAAAAGAACACATACCAGTAGAACATGTTGTAAAGAGACGATTATTACGTCTTAAGTCTGATTGATCTACGTTACAGCACACTGTTACGTGCAGGATCAACCAACTGATCTCTGTTATCAAAACAATCTTAGATCGTTTACATGATGAGTCCAAACAGTTACTTCTGATGTTTACACGAATACCTGCTACTTTATAAACAATACTACTCGTACAGAGTAAACATGAAAAAAGTCAGCGATAAAATTAAATTGAAATATATTTAGCATCGAGTCGGAATATTTTTTATTCGTACATGGAAATTGTATACGGAAAATAACAGCAAAAAATTTGCCTTAACCACTAATTCAACCCGTCTAGTCTAGACTTGGTAATAACAACTGTTTAACGATCAATGTAATGAAGGGCTCGCGTTATTTGAATACAACATTCAATCGTACCGTTGTATTGCACTGGTTTCATAAAAAAATGATATATATATATATATTAGATTCTCCTTATAAGCGGTGGAAGTGAATCGCAAAAACTCGGAATTAGGTCTTGATATAGTAAGAACAAATTGAACATTCATTACCAAGCCTAATTAACCGTAAATAGATTTAATTATTTGAAAGGTTTGTTTGGCACAGCAAAAAGATATAAAGTGAACGGATAAAAGGCCCACTTTTAATTTGCAACACTCTTTTATTTACAATTAATATAAGTTTTGACCTACAATACCGCAAAAAGAAATTCGCCAATCATCGTAACATTTACTACCTTGTAGTTCAGTTACCTGAGGACATAGTAATTAAAACTATCTAATGAAAACGGTCATTAATAGTAAACTAGTTAAGTTTTTGAATCTTTGGACCGATATCACATTATATTATGACGTCTTGCTTAAATAAAGCTACTGTTTTAAAAAAAAGTTAAATCACGTGGTATAATTGAGTTAACTTTTGATGATCTTAAAAATTCTCGTTTTAAGATTCATTTGCATTAATATAATTATTTTCCGGTTTTCATTCAATGTCATACATATATAGCACCACTATACAACAACTTGGACAACAAGATGAACGGCAACGTAACTTTGAACATATTTTTATGAATACCTTTGGAATTTTTTTTTTAATACATCAACTATTAGTTGAACTTATCCTACGGTCCTAGTTATTAACCCCTTTAAGAACTTACCTTTTATGAAGTTCTATTACTTATTCCAAATGTAATAGATGTATCCAAATTCCAAAAACAAAATCAATATTCCAGATTTTGTGTTCGTTCGTTGTATCAACAAATTAAGACTTATAACACTTGACACTAAATACACACACTTCACAAAACTTAGCACTAAGCCTGCTGATTCCGAGGCGCAGGAAGTAACATACGGTTCTTCAAAAATATCTGTTAAAACTGATGCTAACAGAACGAAGCAATGTCACCATTTCGCAAAGCGAAATATGGATGCCGGGAAGCTGCAATCGTTTCGAAGCGACGGTTTAACGGAAATTACCGGTCTTCAACTTTAAAAAAATCGTTTTGAATGTGCTTCAAAATTGCGACAAGTCGCCACACACGAGTGAGCTGCGCGGACAGCGCGAGCAAACTGAGGGCCGAGTTGTGACTCAAGTTGCAGAACGAAGGCGCCGCGCGGAGCGGCCATGCGTCTTCTCAAGTGGACTTCAAATTTTTACGCTAACAAATTAAAAGAACCTCCGACGCGTTGCAATTCCATACACTTCGCGGTATTATAACATTGGTGGCATAATAAATTGCAAATTAAAGCTCACACCTTACAAATAAAGACATGTCACCTTTGCAATGCTTTCAAGGCATTTTGCACTTTATGTTCAGACTTATTATTGGTTATTTGAATTAAACCCAATCTTTCTATCTTATCATATTATATTTAATTGTGTTGATCATTTAGAATTCGATAACTTTCTTGCTTATATTTTCAAAAGCCAGTTTTTGTCGCAACTACAATATCTTTAGATATTTTAAAATTTGATTTTTTTCGGATTTGACCTAATCGATTTTCCGCTTTTCAGGAATAATAATTATTATATCCCGCTTGTTACACTAGGTAGCTTTTATAAGAACCCTTTCGATACTTTCATGAAATTGCATAAAATGCGCGACAGACCGAAGCAGAACAAGTCGCAGTAAATGAAATAGGACGAGGTACCAACTAAAAATAACTCCAATAACATAAAGCAAGTGATGCGTTTAAACCAGTTGGTAGTGTTGAATCGGCATTCACTAATGGGAATCAATGGTGGTGGGTGCGTTCCCATTGATTAGTTAAGTGTTAAGTGATGTATTTTGTACATTTACACATCGGAAAACATGATTTTATCCATATTCCATAGGTCACGTTGTTGCTGAGAGAATGTTTACCGACAATAACGGTACGTGCAAAACGACATTCGACCTAACTGTTATGCAACTAAGCAAAATGTTTGTAAAAAGAGCTTTATTTGATAACAATCGGATTCGGATCGGAATGGGTTTGTTGGAAATATTAATCCAATCGGAGTTGGATAAATATTTCCAACAAACGCATTCTGTTCTGACTTCTGTGTGTTCATATAAGGCTGCATTTTAAAAATTTCTTAAAAACCCCAATAACATATTGACATTATCTAATCTAAATTCAATACCATAAAACCCTTATTATATTCTTAAAAAAATTTGACAATTCGAGTGCAATCTAGATAAGAGAAAGGCTAACATAAGGTGTCTCGGCTCTATCGTAAAAACATTTTATTCTTGGACGCCGATCTGAACTTACTATAGTAAATAATATCTTCCATTAATATAAACGCTATCTTAATTGATAATTAATGAAAATCCGGCAAGATTGTAGGCGTAGCATTGAGGCTTATCAGAGTTCCAACCTCACGGCCGATAGGCACTATTATTAACGTGTCGTCGTGCCTTAGTCCCCTTTCTAGAACATCCATACCTGTATTATTACCATCAGCTCAGATATTAGCATCTACAGGCGTTATATCTAATTAAGGACTATGTGTAACTGGATTTTATTGAATTGATTTCTCAAAATTGCATGTTTGTCGGCCGTTGCGGTTTAAGGGTTGGCACTGGTTATATTTCTATTGAATTCGTTCATATTAAAATATTAGCAGTATTTAGGTATGTTCTTAGTAAATAAATCTGACCCACTAACCAAGTTCCATTGTTATACTCTTGAGATATAATTGTAATTTACACATGTCTTAGCAATAACAGTTTAGGAAAATATACCTAAGTACTATGAATTATACTTATTCACATAATATTAGCTATGCAATTTTTTGTTCTGTTTTGACAAGCAACGTTTCCAACGTATCAGACAAGGACAAATCATTGTATAGCTTGTCCACTGTAATTTTTTTTTTATTAGTATGGGGGTAAGAAAAATAATCTTGTATGAATATAAATGCAATTTAGACGAATAGGTTTATTAGGTACATCCCGTTGGTCAATCCGAGTCATTACTCAGTAGTTTGAATCATGTTTGAATCGATCGGGAACGCGTTATCGTAACCGCTAGTGTTAGTAACGTGTAATGACACAGTCTGGTGACTACAGCCGACCATTGTACGCACAGGAGTCCGGGACTTCGGCTGTACAGTTGTACACATTGACGTGACCAGGGGCCAGGGTTGACCGTGTCTTTGAAAAAAAAAAGTTAAAAAAACTATAAACCGACTACGTAATAAAAAAGGGGCCTAAAAAGGCGAAAACAAGAAAATAATTCATATATAAATCCAGAAATGCACAGGTACCAAAATGGTCAAGCTAGAGCCGTGGTCGCACCCACTAGTGGCATCTAAGTGTCAGTTTAAGGCCTAGAGAATTTTCTAGAACTATACCCCCAGATAGATACAGACGGCTGCGATTTGACATCGACTTAGACTGCCAAAATCGTTAACCTTCCTTTTGGCTTCGCCGTAGTCGGGTAATAAAATGGATCACGGATAATAAAATAGATCTTACCTCTGCTTAGCTTCCAAAACTTGCACAATATTATTTATATACCCGTGAAAAGTGAATTCCACATGCCAAATAACTCGTACTGTCAAAAAGATTTATTTATTATTATATATTATTAGGATTATCAGATCTCATCTTTAGCCAAGCTTCGACACGCCTTAACTCTACAAGGCCTAACTTTACAAACTCTACACCTTTGTCAAAATATATGGCTGGGAACATATCCCGAAAACTTAGTTTATCTGCAGGCTTAGCATGCGCACCCTAGAAATATCGAAGGATAGACAAAATGACTGATTGAAGAAACATTAATACAATTCGGAGTAAAATAGGTCTTATTGTAAAGCAGCAAGGTCGATGCAGCGTCGTTATGAGAAACATTTCTTTTCTTCCCGAGCATGAGCTCAAAGAATGGCCTCTTTTGACAGCTTAAGTTGAAACGTTTTCTTATTTAAATGTCAAATAGTATTAGAAAAATGCCAACTACTCCACCACATCATGGCGGTCCAAGACAAGTAGCTCATCGGTCAGTTATTTACTTGAAAATTTGATCATTTTTGACAGAAGATTTCCCGGCAGCCATTTAGAAAATATGGCAATCTAGAAATGTTGACTTCTATTGACGACCTCGTTACCATGGATTAAGAAGTATTTTGCAACGAACTGTTTTTAATAGAATATTTCTTCTTTAAAATTATTTCTTCGGATCGCCATGCTAAGTCCGCTGGTATAATCCAAACCCAAGTTTTATAAGTATTCAAAAAATCGACGAAGCGCTTCGAGAAAAGTGTGGTAGTGCCCTTGCGCTTCGCTTGGCTCGTCTTCGCTTCGAGTTTAAACTATAAATAATATATTTAAAATATAAATTAAGTAGTAATTTATATTTTATAGCTGAGATGTACTCATGTTAAGTTCACTGTTTGTCGCTTTTGATAAAAACATATGTATTTGTTGTTAAGGAACATTTGATTTGACATTAATTAATCTTCCCTGTGACTAATTTTACATATCTAATCAAAATAATTATTTTCATTTAAATCTCACAGCCCTAAGCTCCAGATGCATTTTACGCACGTACATGAACTAAGTAGGTCGCTGTATGTACAAACATTATCAATTACGTTTTATCTATATAACTGAGCAAATCTATAAAATCTTATTGGAAATAATTTTGCCATTGATATTATGGCTTAGTTCACGACGGTATAATTTGTTAAAAAGTAACGTACTAATAATTAATTTTTGACCTGTAATCGCTTTCTTGCAATTTCGGGAAGTGATTTCGTGAAATAGGACGGAAGTGTGTGACAGGCAGTCGCGGAAGCGCGCGCTATTTGATTTGACGAATGAGCGCGCGGTGATAGAGTTGGCCTTCAGATTCGAATCAAATATTTCAGTATTTAGCTTTTTTTAATTTTGACGTTGATTTCTGTCACTGCTTAATGGAAAAGGTTCCGCTTTTTTTTATCATATTAGAAAATCGTACTAAGCATGGTGATTTTACTAAGGTGAGATGTCAAATGTCATATGCGACTGCTGTAATGTTGCTTACACACGTACTGATTTGGTCCGGAGCGGACCATTATGACAGCACGACACTCGTGTGTTTGATTTTCAGGGGCGCGTTTATAAGACCACGCGCGATGACTGCACGAAGGCCTATATAAAATTGAGCTTTAACGAATAGACCGAGAAAAAAATGAATAGGGTAAGAAAATCAGAAACTGCAAGTGAACGGCCTAGCGATAAATGCGAGACTTGCAGTTATTAAATAGCTTAGCGCACGATTGCTCCAGGCTACAGAGTAATGAATAAATAAGCACTCTGGAATGGATATCAAATTATAAACATAGAGTAATGAACCCTACAGCCCTGCCCATCCCCACAGTTATCGCATAGCTTATATCATACAAAGCAATAGCCAACCGTGCCGTGATGGCTGATAAGTAACACGAATTTTATAACAAACTAGATGTTGGCCGCATCTTCGTTTGTGTAGAACTTCGTTACATAATATGTTTTTTACTAGCTTTTTCCCGCGTCTCCACCCGCGTAAATATAGTGTCTCACGGGAATACTGTATGAAAAGTAGCGTGAGTTTTAATCAAGAACATAAACTACTACCATACCAAGCTTTATCGAAATCCGTTCAATAGTTTCTGCGTGAAACAGTAGCAAATATCCATCCATCCCTGCATCCGGATGGATGGATATCCATCCTCACAAACTTTCATATTTATAATAGTAGTAGGAATAGCGCGAGAAATGTTTTATTGTCAACTAGTTGACCTGGCAGACGTGGCTAGAAATAGGAATAAATAAATATTAGGTCTTTACCTATGAAATTGCCGTTTTGTATGAAAAAATTTAAACGATTTTTTTTCATGTATTTTTTATTTGTATTAATCGAAGTAATCACCCATGCAATCAATGCATTTAAACCTACCCTGAACTATTTCAAGACCAAAATTAGCCAAATCGGTCCAGCCGTTCTCGAGTTTTAGCGAGACATTGGAATTATAATCCATTTTTATATTTAAGAAAGATTAATAATTATATATTTTTTTTAATTTAAAATTATTTTTCAGCCTTAACGTCTTTGTCTTTACATAATCAGTAGAACATATGCTCAAAATATCCGTTATTGATTTTGAACAAACTTAGATCCAAGTCTCTTTTATAGCGATCTAGATGAATATATTCTTTCTCAGCCGCTTTTGCTTTTTTAATTTAATGTCTAGGTGGGAATAATTATTCTTAGATAGAAGTGTTTTCAGTGATTTAAAGAAGTGAAAGTGTCTTGAGATCCTGGATAGTTTCCAAGTTTCAGCGCCATTTAGAATTTAGAATTTTAACAAGCACATTCTGATATTGGATATACTGTTATACCAATCAAAAATGGCCTTTATCGATCTTCGAGAATGGTCATCGTATGCAATTAGGCCCACGAAGCTGAGTTATGTCATACTCTAGTTTATTGCTGTATAATGACATGACTCGTCTAATGGTCTGTCTTTAGGGTGCATTTTACCTTGCACGTCTGCATAAAAACTATGGATCATAACATTCACGATCCCATCTATGCCTCCGAGCGAAGGAATGTAATGGATGACAGAGATCCAGTAATTATCATGTGTATGTACCCTATAATAAGTCCCTGTGATGATCCTTCAGTTCTGTTTTTATATTCAAATGAGAAATTGTCGATATTGTTATGGAAACAAGTAGGTATACTCGTCTGCACTAGCAATGGAGAAGAAGAATGAATGTTACCTGGTATCTATGTAAAATCACACACAAACTTTATTACATTAAAGCTATTATGTATACAACAAAAACTAGATTTTGTTTTATTCAAAAATATTAAGTAGTTATAATTTTACACGCGTTCCAAGTTCCAACATTTTCGAATCCCGCTAACAGCAGCGTGACGTCACACTACACCTCGGCCATGCAGCCCAGAGTTCGCGCCGTATACGCACCGCTTAGTCGCAAGTTACCGTCTGGACCACTTTATGGTTAAATATCTTGAAAACTAATTGATGTATCGAAATCATTATTTCAAGGATATTTCTGATTTTCCACATAAACACAGAAAGCATACATTTAAAATTAGTAAACATTCTCTACTATGGTGAAATATTACAAACTGTCAAAACTGTCTAACATGCAACAAAATACAGTTCTTCTTCTTTGTAGCAAATAGCAGAGACGGAAACTGTAACTTCAGAGGTTAATATAATGAATGAGTGGCGAAGCGTGAAATCCGCGTAAGCTAATATCTAATAAATGTAATACAAAAATGATACTTTATGTTACAATTAGCGCCATCTATTGGGCGCGGTAAAAAGTAAATAAATACGTTTTAGTTCGCCAAATCTACCGCGCTATTATACATAAAGGAAGCCCTTATAATGTCGAGTTGTATAGACGCCTCAGTAGTCGCTACCGAAAGGAATGCTGCTTATATAAACATACGACAACAAACCTTAAAGATTCTTTACTGTCACAATATAGTAAAGGATAGTAAAACGTTCGAAGACAATGGTCGGAGCGGCGAATAGCTGTATCGTGATGTTCGACACCGTTAAACGTGAGGGGAATAAACGCTTCCGTATATCGGGACTTTGATCAAATTCAACACACAGATCGCCAAATACTTATCTCCATCAGACCACTGCACAGTGCTAGTAGGACACAGGTTAATGTGTGGAACCATAGACCTATATATATACATATATATAAAAAGGCAAAGTTGATTGACTGATGTAATAGTAATATCTATGGACGCTTCAAAACCACGTCAATCTGATCCCGTGGTAAGTTCTCGAAGAACTTGTGTTACTGGTACCTGACAACGGAAATATATTTAATTCTTTTATACCATACACGATTTTTATTATATTATACACATATTTAATACACATCCATGACCCAGGAACATAGACAACTTTTTTGGTCCATTGGCGGGATTCGAACCCGCGACCTCCGGCTTAAGCACTGACAATCACTGAAAGACAGAGGTCGTGGCTCAGTGATTGAGCGCTTGTGCGTGAGCTTGTATATATGTATAGCACAGGCTTTTCTCATCTGACGTAGGCATCCACTAAAGAAGGATTTTTCAAAATTCAACCCTCAAGGATGTAAAATAGGTGATAAAAGTTTGTATGAAACTTTGTATTCCTTGGACATATTTGCATGATATTTCGTATGAATTGAGTACGAAAAAAATTACGAGTTGCGTATTTCAGCGTTTTCTAAAATTCGGCCCCTAGGTGGGTAAAATAGGGTATTGAAAGTTTAAAACCTAATTTCACGAGAGCGAAGCCGCGGGAAATTAATGCTAGTATCTTTGACTAGTATATCCATAGACGTATATATTAAAGACGAGGCATGTTGAGTCAAAAAGTATCTCCAGTTAAATGGCCCCACTTTTTTGAGGGCAATTTTGACATTTGAAGTGTGGTGAAAACAAGATGGCTGAGATTTGAAGTACGGTGAAATACAAGGTGGCGTAACTTTTTATTGTGTGAAGATTTGTTCTGTCAAATGTACGTCATAGCCTATCTCGAGTTTTAAAATCTTTGAGTATTCATAGACGAGGCATGTCGAGGCCACACATAACTGTCCAACTTTTGGGGTTGTTTGGAGTAGTCGAGGTTTAACATTTGTGATCTTGAAATTTTGACATTTGCTTTCCGCAGTATAATCAGTCCGCATTTAATTGACAAAATCTTCAGAAATCAAGATGGCGTAAATATCAAGACAATTCCTTTTTAAATTCATTGCAAGTAAATTGTAATCCTAAATTAAATACGAGAATTGGGATTAAGAGTCCGCTTCAGCCTCCAGGAAAAAACAACCTGACAAGTGAATATATTGGTTTAGCGTTAAAGTTAACGAGTAGGTAAAGTTAGTCAAAGGAAACGCCCTAAACATTAATAGACATAACGCTTTAATTTCTTTTTGAAACGTCAACGGTTTATGCTCAAACTTATTAACTTTTAAGATTATTTCTTAATTATATATAGATTTGGATTTTTTGTAATCAAGTCCAAACAGTATTATTGTATAAGTAATCCACTAATTTTTATTATTTTTATTTTTATTTGTATTTGTGGTATACCTTCCTCTTCATATAATATACTTATAAATAACCTAACCAAGAGCGTGTCAGGATATATATTTAACGATCAGATAACCCACACGATGCAATTTCACAAGTTGAACTTTCAAAAAAAAAAATCTAGGCGTAAGTATCACTCCCCACAAAAGGCATAATTAACTTTTTAGAAGGAGAAAAAGAAAAGTATTTTACTACTTACTCTTAACATATTTTTGTTCGGGCAAAAAGCAATAATTGACAAAATTACTAAAAGAGTAATGGAATGTTGCATAATGACAACAGTAGTTTTAAGAAATATAATTGTCAATGTCATATTGACAGATGTCACGAGTAAAGCCTATTTAGTTAGGTTTATTTCGGTTAACTATAAGGCTATTCTCAGTGTAGACTGTAGAGGTATTTGTGTTAGGCATATCTCTTATGTAATACGTATCCGTGTTAAGCACCAAAAAAGGAGAATATAACAATTGCTGCTGTATTATTATCATCACCACTCAAGCGTAAGAAGGGCATGTAAAACTGAGAGGTCGTATCCCGCTACAGGGAGCAAAGGTGACCAGCTACCTTGATTTTAGTCTACCAAAACCGTGATGGAAATCGTAATCAATTATATCCTATGTCCTACTATCCTACTAATGATGTAAATGTAAAAGTTTGTGATCATGGATGGATGGAAGGATGGTCGGATGTATGGACGGGAAAGATGTTTGTTACTCTTTCACTCAAAAACTACTAGACAGATTTTGGTGAAATTTGGTATGGTAGTAGCTTGAGCTCTGGATAAAAACATAGGCTACTTTTTATCCCGAAAGAGTACAGTGTTCCCGTGGGAAACTGTATTTACGCGGGCGGTGCCGCGGGCAACACCTAGTGTTATTATAGAGTGTAGGAAATGTGTATAAATGACCTGAGCATAACACTTTTCATATCTGGCTAAAAAGGGTACGGACCTTTTTAATGCCTGTTACAGCTTTTTATTGTCCGTGCAGTTTATATAAACAAAAACACACATTTTTGTTAGGTCAAAAGAACCGTTTCTGCTAGTCAGATTCAACAAACCCTTTTCAACGGGACTCCACTATAAAACCGCAACCATTAAACTAGCAATTTCCAAGGGTTTCACGTCCAGACTGTGTCAGATAACCGTTTATTATATCGAGTGGATAGCTGCTTGTATCTAGCCATTATTAATTTTCGATTTACATGTTAAAGTAAAATATCTCGGTCAAGTTTGCTAGGCAGTTTAACTGTTGCCTATGTTAACTATTCGATGTTAAACGATACTTTGGCCGATAACAAATCTTGGTATGTGTCTGGTGACAATAAAATAGTAACTAGGTACTAAAGTATTACCTACTTAAAATATTTACAAATTATAAAAGTACTAAAAAGAAAATTTAATAGCAAAAAAACTTAAAAAGCTACAATGAAAAGAAATCTCCCAGGTCGTCCCCACCAGGCCGAGTACCTCTAAGGCTAAAAGAGTTTCCCAGCTGGATTGCGATACTCACTCTTTGGGCAAGATAGGTGCCGACTCAGGGGTCTCGGGTGGTTTTTGGAAATTTCTCTGAAAAGTTTGTGCGCACCCGGACCCCATGAGCCCTGAGTTTCAACCCTAAACGGTTCAAATACGAGATCCCCGCTAAGGTTCTCATATTTGCGCCGCATAAAGGCAACTATCTCTTCTATTTGTACTTAGCTGGTAAGTTTTCAAAGATGCCTCACGAGTCCCAAGATACAAGATATAGGTATAAATGAGGTTTAATTTTGATACAAATATTGATTTAAGCCGCTTAGTTGGCTACATTCTTGTATGTTTATGACAAATGCCAACCGCATTTTTAGTTCTTACTTAGATGTTCATTGAAATAAGTCAAAACTTAGCCGTTTCTCGTTGGTAAATTATGTCGTTATCCATATTATGTTTTGATCTTCTATGGCCAATACAGCCGACGTTATTAATTAATTAAATGTGGAATGGAAATGTGGGGAAATATTTGTTAAGTCGGCAATAATCATCCCTTAAATGGAAAACATAAAAACTACGAATAACAAATTGTTATTCGTAGTACTAAGCTACGAAGCTTAAAAAGGAATTGGTAGAATATTTTCATGAACACCGTACGAAAATGTTTAGGTATTAAAATGTTGACCCATATAAAAACCTAACATGCAATTTCAAAGGGCAGATGGTAGGTGCACATGCCAAGTGATAAAAAAAAACCGAATGTCACATCAGCACCTTGGTAAACAAAATGTGCAAGTTAATTTTCATTTTTCAAAGTAAATAAACAACCAAAGGAATGTGCCATAGTCTCATGCGCGGCCTATATTTAGCTCACCGTTAATTGCAAGAAGAAAACAACCTTGATCTTAATAAAATAATTGTACAGAATGCGAATAGTAGCCATCTTGAGGCGATGACCGTTTCGATAAAACATAAAAATAACAAACTTTTTTTGCACCAGTTGCATGATGTAGATTGCGAATGCAATGGCACGCGTCACATCTGCCTATGGATTCCTAAATATATGGCTATAATATTTTAAGTCATTTACTATTAACATGCCAATAATAGTGTGTTTATAAGGTTTATTTGTTTTAAGCTATCAAATATTTAATCTTACTACTATTATAAATGTGAAAGTTTGTGAGGATGAATGGATGGATGGATGTATGGATGTTTGTTACTCTTTCACGCAAAAACTACTGAACGGATTTTTATGAACGTTTGTATGGTAGTAGTTTAAGCTCTGAATTAACACATACGCCAATTTTTATCATGAAAAAGTACAGTGTTACCGTAGGATACTATATTTACGCAGGCGGAGCCGCGGAAAAAGCTAGCCTAATGGGGATCCAGACAACGGAAAGTACCCATATTTAATGTTTTTATATTTATAATATTTTATATAACAATATCCCACTGTAACACTGTCCTTTTTCGGGATAAAAGTATCTTATGTTTTATGCATAAACTACTACCATACCAATTTTCATTAAAATCCATTCAATACTTTTTGCGTGAAAGAGTAACAAACATCCATTCATCCTCACAAACTTTCACATTTATAATAGTAGTATGATACATTTTTAAGATTTTGATAAGATTTTGATAAGACTCCGATGGGATACCGACGCGACATCATGTTTTACTTTTTACTAATTTTCCTGCGGATAACGATCCGAAGAAATAATTTTTAAGAAGAAATATTCTATCCAAAACAGTTCATTGCAAAACAGTTATTAATTTATGGCAACAAGGTCGTCAGTAGAAGTCAACATTTCTAAATAGCCATATTTTTAAAATGGATGCCGGGAAATCTAGTCAAAAATGATCAAATTTCCAAGTAAATGACTGAACGTAAAGAAACTAGGTATTTGGCGATCCACGCCACGATGTGGAGTAGTTGACGTTATTGTAAGACTATTTGACATTGAAATAAGAGAACATTTCTACTTTAGCTGTCAAAAGAGGCCATTTTGTGAGCTCGGGAAGAAAAGAAATGTTGTTTCTCCTTGCTGCCTTACAATAAGAACTATTTTGCTCCGAATGGTATTAATGTTTCTTCAATCTGTCAATTTGTCGATTCTTCGGTGTATCTAGGGTGCGCATGCTAAGCCTGCAGGGATTTCTACAGGCGTGTAATCTTTCTAAGCTAATAAAATACCATAAGACCGATGTAAGATCTTGTCACCGTTTCATAACACCAGATAATATGTCGCAAACCGCAGCGAATCATGTCCATTGTTTGTCATATGACAGAAGTATTGTGCATTATAATATTTCCCTTTCACTTTGAACTTATCTTTAATCAAACAAACGGTCCACCGCTTCATCAGATTCGCAAAGAACATGTCTTGAATTTTCATTTGCATACGACAAACTGGAGGTATTAAACAGGTGCAATACTTTTCTGCTGATAATTTTCCAGAGTTAATATTATGATTGCAAGAGCCCTGACATGTCTTTAAATTACTAATAAAGTTACCGAGGGCATTAATATTTTATGACGCCAAAACCCAAAATCAGTGCACAATCTATAAAGCTATACCTAATTTCATCCATTTATATTCGTAACTAGCTTTTGCCCGCGGCTCCGCCCGCGTAATTACATTATCCCACACTGTACTTTTTCGGGATAACATAATATTGTATTAATCAGCTTAAGCTACTACCATACCAAACATTAAAATCCGTTGAGTAGTTTTTGCATGAAAGAGTATCAAATATCCACCCATCCATCCTCACAAACTTTCAGATTTATTATAGTGGTAGGATTACAGAAGCTAGAAGGGCGGACCGACAGACTGACGGACGGACAGAGCGAAACTATAAGGGTTCCTTGAGTGTTACGGAACGCTAAAAAACTCCAAAGCAAGCGCTAACGTAAACGCCAATATAAGCGGCAACATAGGAGCAATTTTTATTTTTATTTACAGATTTTCGAAAACGTCCAGCATGATAAATAGTGTGAAAACATTAAAGATGAAAGTACAATTCACATCGGTTTCCGTTCGCATCTAGATCTAATGGAAGTCATAATATAAATAGCCGATGATAACAATCACACAGTGAAAGTGGAAGGATTATCGTTTAATACGTCCTGTAAATATATACTTACTGTTAATTCACTTTGCATTACTGGTTAGCGTCAGTGGGCCTAGCAGGAACATTTGACAGCGGCGTAAACGTAACGTTATCGAATGAGAATTGTATGAAAATTGTTATGATGACGTTACGTTTACGCCGCTGTCGTTCCTGCTAGGCCCCCAGTTCACACCAAGACGAGACGATACGGGACGCCGCGCTGCATTTTTTAAGATAGCCATTAAGTAAAAATTAATATTTATTCACTACACAAAATGATACACGTTCAATTGCAAGAGTTTAAATGTCAAACTAGACCGCTCTGCAAAGCGCGGCGCCGCTTTTGCAATGAAACGTGTATCTTCTTGTGTGCTGAATAAAGTTTTAAAAAAAGTGTATTAAATGATGATAAGAAATAATTGATTAATTACTGCTTTTAATATTCAATGTAAAAAATTAACATTGAAAGTCGGTCCACAAACGAATTTGGAACGTCTTTATTTTTGGAAGTCTGTTAAAAATAAATCAAACATAACCGAATCGAAGGCAAAATGATATTAAATGATGTAATAATTAAGTAGCAACTCGTAAGTACCCTCAGTTCCGTAATTAAATACTAGTTACATTTATCTTGTAGGGTTTTAGTACCAATCAATGATAATCAATTCAATGGCAATCCAAAGCAAAACATCACAAACATTACACAATATATTTGAAAATACCACTAACGCTCAACATTTCACGATGATGCAAGCCAATACCATGGACCTACTGTATATTGAGACATTGCATCACTTTAGTGGACAGTAAAATACGGCGCTTGAGATGAGATTCAGAAAGACTTCACGTACAAGAGTCAAGACATCCATCTTGCAGTGGCGAAGGCTGGTTCTCCTTCATAGGGAGCCCTAGCCCGTTTGGTAGGTGAGGATTTGGATGAGGGTCTTTTGAAGACCTAAAGGTAAGTGATAAATGAAATGAATGGAGTTATGTGAACCCCACGCAACTGCCATCTTACGTTACACGGCGCATGACAGCAATACCAAGATTCAGATCAGGAGTTATCAGATATGAGCAACCCTCAATTTTTTAACCCCAACGAAAACAGAGGGGTGTTATGAGTTTGACGTGTCTGTGTGCCTGTGTCTGTGTATATGGAATCGTAGCTCCCAAACGGATAAACCGATTTTGATCTAGTTATTTTGTTTGAAAGCTGACGTGATCGAGACGGTTCTTCGCTATAATTCATCATCATCAGCTCGCTCACTGCTTGACAATTCGAGGGTAAATCAAAAGTTTTAATTTTCATATATTGTTTTTGTTATAGTAGAGGAATAGGGCCGGTAGGGAATGTCGACCTTTTGCTTGTGGACACGAATGGACAAATGCAACGTCTCAATCTAGAGATAGTGAGTCAATGACATTTACTGATATCTGCAACGTACATGCAAACACTTTACCTAACGAACTTATTGTTAAGTGAGCTACCTTCAAAGGGCCTAAATATTTATTCAACAGCGTTGGTTACGTCGGTGCTAATGAAATAGTAATCACAGTCAAAGGTCAAGTATATTCTCACTCATATAAAGAAAAAAATACATATATAATGATAATACTTTTACTTTTTTATCTATATATTTAGTTTATTACATAAGTTACATTGTTCACATATACAATCGGTCCTTACAATAAATATCGACAGGTCACAACCGAGTTCTAAAAACCGACTGCCGCGCCGGGGTGGCCCGGCTCGCGCGCGGTGGTATGTACCGCGACCCCGCGTGCATGTGCAGCGCCTCTCGATGCAGCGAGACGCGAGGTGAAGCGCGTTAGCGTCGATCGCTATAATAATATTAGCGCGCTACGATTTGCAAAAGGCCGCTCGCGTTACACATACATAATAATGATATAAGGCTTAAAAGCCTTTAAAGTGTATTTCAAACTCTAATAAGCATTAAGACTAACAAACTTTAATATTAAATGACATTTTGCTATTTAACAATTGTACAGTAAAACTTCTATTTTGAATCTAATAAGTAAGAAGACTAACAAAATAAGGCTTTTAACTTAAAAAATGAGAAAGAACCGAGACCTTACAAATGATAGGTTGGGTTGCCAAGCGTAAAATGCTGGGAACCTTCATCAATTGCACGGTCCCGGCGTCGGCGGGGTTCCTCGAGGTTGCCGAAGCAACCCCCTCGATGATGTAGTCCGGTCCTTCTAGCTGCAGGACCGGCCTGTCGCGAGGTTACCCTGTGCATGACAGATCCGGGGTAGCCTGATTTATGCGGCCGAAGGCTTGAAGGTAGGTGGTTTAGAGCGGTATTCCGGCGACCAGTTGCCGGTGAGTCCCACATACCCCCGGTGGACCCCCAAATCCCCGGGAAGGGCGTAAATGTCTTCCCCTACGAGAAAAAAAAGGGGTTGCCAACCGTCCTGTTTCCCCGGACATGTCCCCAGTTTTTGCAGGCTCCTGGGTGACCTGGATAGTTTTTAAACAGCGTCCTGGGTTTTTAAAGCGCCCCGATATAGCGGTCATGTAATTTAATATTTCTTTCTAATTTAATTTTATTCAAACGATAATAATATTATTAATAATAATTATATCTATGGACCTTTTCACACCGCGGCAATTTGGTCCTGTGCTAAGTATCCGAAGAACTTGTGTTACAGGTACCAGACAACAGAAATATATTTAATACTTATATACTATACACAATACACATATTAAAGATTTTTATTATACTATACATATATTTAATACACATCCAAGACGCATGAACACAGAAAAACTTTTCCTCCCTTCGGCGGGATTCGAACTCGCGACCTCCGGCTTAAGCGCCGACGCGACGTGCAAACCACTGAGCCACAGAGGTCGTCAAAAAAACATGATTATTTGCATTACATGTATTTAATTAAACTTATTTTCACTACATATTAATTTAATTGTTGCAACTCTATTACTGCGTCCTGTTTTTAAACTGAAATCCTAGTTTTTTAAATTTGGGGTTGGCAACCCTAGGTTAATGTGCTTTTTAATGACAATGAATATGGCATAAGATAATGATTCGAATCTGATGATGATGACGGTGATACTGAAGATAATAACCATTTCTTCTAAGACAACGTAAGCAGTAAGATGTTTACGATATTTTCACTTCCTTATATTCGCACTTGCACTTGGGAGCGTTCAAATCGCTTTCAGTAGAACAATTAGTTAAATAGAAACAGACACGTAAAGGTGATATTCCGACTACAGCGACCAAGTCGCGCGACTTACTGCTTATTAGAAAACTAGGTATTATAAAAAATAGTATGAAGAATTGGCGGTTTCTAGAATCTGCGTCGAGAGAATCAATGAGAACTCAATGTAAACTAAGGGTAAAGGAATGAATATAACTAAAGCACTAATCAACAGTACATAATTCATGTAATAACGGTTACACCACAGTCCACACCAATCATAAATCAACATTAATTCAATTATTTATTAATTTACACCAAGTAATGGTCTGCAGTGGGTCGTGACAATATTCATATCGCGAGCGATAGCTTGTCGCCTGTCGCGGTTGACAGTCGCGGTTGGCAATATTGCATCGCCTTTACATGTAAAGGATTACATTTGCGAGCGACGAAAGTAATTCGTCAAGTTGAAAAGGAAAGTAAACTCATACAAGAAACACAATGGACCTAATAGTCCAAACGAATCAGTATCCTGTTAGTGATGTAACACGCAAAACTTATTCAACATGTCGATACAATGCCCAATATCCGTAAGTCATAGCATAAAGCCGAGTGATTAGAAGATTTAGATAAATGGTTTGCCATCAAACGATTTGAAGTTGACCTTTTAGAAATGGGCATTCCAGGCATCTTGCACCGACGGAAAGGTCAGAAAGTGAGCAGTAATTTGCTTATGTTGTTGTCTAGTTTTGTTTATGTGTATTGGCCAACTAATCTGGCAAACGAATCATTGGTAAATTTTGACATTTGTATTGATGACTCACTGTAAACTTAACACAAATGGAGTATAAGTAAAATTAGTTTAGACTTTAGTTTTAAAACTTAAGTCATATTATATGACATGACTGTTTATTTTTCAAAAGGTAGTGAATTGGTTCAAGGTATCAATCTATATTTGGAGTTAAAACTTGACAAATCCAGGTCATTATCGCTACGGTATTAAAGACATTACCGGCTTGTGTCTCTCGACGCGCGCCTGGATATATGTTCAGATCATGTGAAGGATATGAAGGAAGATGTTTTGTTTTCACTTCCTTGACTTTGTCCTTTGTTAATAATAGCTGGGCACACCGATTTTGGTGACGGTGGCCAATTTCATTGAAACCAGACTAGCCACGCAGAAGTTATTTTTATAGTGCCCAAGTGTGTGCGCAATACAAAAGAGCACTCTCTCTCTTCCTTTACTCTCATAACCCAGTGGGAAGATTGACTGGCGAGAGATCAGGCGCAGGGTCGACTTTTTATATGCCTATCCGACGCATGGATCATCTTTCTTGTCAGACAATGAGGTGATCAGCCTTCATTGTCCTAACCAAACTTGAAAACAACATTTTTTTGTTGTTACGGGGATCGAACCCCTGACCTCCGAAGATTAGAGCCAATGTTGGTTTAGAACTACTGGACCACTAAGGACACTAAGGCGTCATTTGCAAAACTATTAAGTGTTACATTTTTTTTACTATTTATCATCGTCATTACTGGTCACTAGCCCACTGCTGGAGCTCAGATAACTCTTCAATCTGTGGAGGAGTATGTAGTCCACATTTATTAAACAGACGCTGAATTTATTAATAACACGATTTTAGGTATTTTTAAATTCCATTCACTTAACTAGCCGTAAAATCATTTCACTCATCATGTTAATAAAATCAAAGAAAGCTACATAGAATTAAAAGAAGGAACCAACGTTAAAGCCATGTCATTAATAATTACAGACATCAGTTTATTGCGACGATGAAGACTTTGATTTTAATGAATAGTTCTTAGACAGCAAATGGTTGCATCGTACAAAAACGAAAGAGGTTATTATCTATACATTCAGAAGGCGTAACATAATATGACAACATCCGCCCATGACAAGTCTCTCCCGCCCAAATTCAACACCCGTGCTGAGGTTATAGACACTTTAACACGTGATAACACACTTGTACACACACTTCCCGTGTTAGATACACCTCGAGTACTGTGCACTGGGGTTATAGCCCGCCGATGTGGAATTACATCCGGTTTCAGTGTACGTGCCGTATCTTTTGCATAGTTTGTACTTGTTACATTTAAAATTATATCGTTCACAAATATAATTTTAACTGTAACAAGTAGTACCTAACATAAAAGTTGTTATCGGTGTAGTATATTAAATCTTAGTGTAAGTCCTTTAATCTAAATACGTCATTGTTTTCTAAATGATCCAATTTGCCCAAAACCCAATTGAAAAAGATTTCAATTTTATAGTAGGTAATAACCGGAAACATAATCATTCATAAAGACATGACGAATGGACATACAGCGTTGAAAAATGCAACCGAATAAATCTCATATAACGAGCCATAGTCGAATAAAACTAAAATAGAAATAATTAAATAGAACGGAAGATATAAAACAGAGATGGTTTGGCGCAACACCATACAGACAGGCGCCGCTAGCCACATCACATAAAAACTTTGGGAAGATGTTTCATTAATAAATAGCTCCAACTAGCTGATCATCATCACCATCGACGACCACTGTGGCTCGGTGGTTAGCGCGTCGACCCTTAAGACGGAGAGCGCGGGTTCGAGTACCGCTGAAGTGACAAAAAGTTTTTCTGTGTTCTTAGGTCTTGGATGTGTGTTAAATATGTGTACATAGTATAATAAAAATCTTAAATATGTGTATAGAATAAAAGTATCAAAATATATTTCCGTTGTCTGGTACCTGTGACACAAGTTCTTCGGATACTTAGTACAGGACCAGATTGATGTGGTGTGGAGGCGTCAATAGATATTATTAGTATTATCGACCACATATGTTTGCGGAGACTGGGGGCTTTCCTTTATGTGAGGTTGAATTTGGCTATAGGTTAGCCTACTGCGAGGGCCTACGAAGATTGATTAGTCTTTTCAAAACGTTCTTTTAAGCATCCGTATAATGTACTTAATAAGTCATCAAAGTTGTCATTGTTTTACTCCAAGATCCGCGATCGAACCCCTTATGCTGGGACTATATTGACGAAATGCGTAAGGCGGAAGGCCGGGTAAAATTCAGAGCACTGAAAATAGAACACTGCGCTAATACAATAGAGCTGAAAATTGAACACACGACAGTCAAATGTTAATGGCAAATGACAAATCTGACATTAACACGACACTCCTGTTTTCGATTTTCAAGTTTATTGTAGTAAGTACTCTAGAGTTGTATTTTAAGTGCTCTTTTATTTTAAGTGTTTAATTTTCTCTGGCCTTCCGGATTCCGGATCATAATATAGGCGCAGCCTTAGGTGAATCCCAAAAGATCTGCCACTACCACTAGGCCACGGACGCTTTCTATTCTCTATTGCTCGTTTGGTTTTGATTTGATTTTGCCGATTAATTTGAAACGTAAGAAGGCATAACCCATTTAATAACAGATATATTCAATCAAATAAACGCGCGAAATCATTAAATAAAGCTGTAAAAGAAAGTCATAAAACGTTACACACCTAATTAAACATGCGTAATTGTTTTCCTGCAATTAAAAGAGGTATATCTAGATCCTGTCACGATGGAAGACATATTACATAACATCAGCGGGTCTAAAACAGGCTTGTATCCAGTTCACTGATTGTTAATACATATGTGTACAAGTACATATTATGTGTAATTGCTTTTATTTATGTACGAATTATAAAGAGCAATATGTATACTACGGCCACTCTTATAATAACAATAATTGTATTAGATTACTAGATTTTGCATGCAAATTCGTTTGGGCAGAAAGAGAAATTTAAGCTGTATTTTTTTCTAAAGTAGCATATGTTAAAACCAGATTCCAGGCTATTAATTAAGCAGCTCAATATAGTAGCAATTATACATCGTTATACGCTGATGTTCTAACAAATTTTCGCATGTCCAATATTTGCAAGATAAGAAGTCTGCAATATTCTGACAAGCCAGATATTACGCATATCATCTGTTAGCAAATTAATATTCTCAGATAAATTTCTGAAACCTTTTCCCATTGCTTTATATTTTTCATTAAAAGTTTGGAATGTACAATCGTGAAATGCTGGTGAGTTATGAAATCGGAGTGTTGAAGACTGCTTTACGAGCACCAATTAGCGGCCTGGCTTCCGTGTCCACAGTCCACTGATACACTCGCAAGAGGCGCTTACGTCCGATACTTCCTTGGACGTCGTAAAACAAGTTTGTTTTCTGTTCTTTGAAAAGTTACTCAAAAGTTTACACGTTAACAGATTCCTTGAAACGCGTAAAATCTAATTTCTCGCCTAAACATAGGAACTCAACAGTATATTTTTATTTGGTTCTTATGTTAAAGAAATAAACGAGTATGTAATATGTATACGTTGTTTAACCTCGGAATGTTCAATGATAACATTAAATTTAATACAACCCACACCCGTACTATATAGAACATTATATAAATTCAAAGTATGCAAAATCTTGTCAGAGACCAAAACACATGTTACATTACTTACATAGACATATACGTTACATTTATAATAAGAATAAATAACTATTAGAAGGAAGTTATGTATGTTCATTATGTAAGGCATTCTCGTTAATATGCATTTGAGCAATACTATCCGACGCGGATGTAACCTTCCTGCGGTTACTTTGGGATATATTCGGATCATACGGATCTTAACCGGGAAAATTTTGCATTTCCTGTAAAAAAAACTGCCTTCTTTAGGAAAGATCCTATCAAAAGTTTTATCATATGAGTCTTATAGCAAATATGAAAAATGTGGTTAACTCAACCTTACCACTATAAAAGTCCTTTATAATAAAGGAGTTTCTAACCTCGGTACTTCAATTAAGCACCCGAAACCATTACAAAAAAATATAAGTCACAAATGAAAGTTATAAAATTATACCGACAATAACTGCCGGCCCCGAGGTATTTATGAATAAAATTTATCATCACTCATAATAGCCTCGGAGCTGGAGCACTATTTATATCGAGACATATTAACTATTACCATAAACATTAATGACAGAGCCAAAAATATTGAATGAGGAAAATATCCAGAAATTACATCAAAATAGCAGAAACTCACGCACAAGGTATGGTTTCATAAAGGCAATTTCGTACTAGTAGAGCTCTGAGAAATTAGGAACATTCACTTGAGGATATGTCGAAAGTAGGCTTTCTTCAAGATATCCATTCTCTGGTAATTAAATTCGGTTTTCATGTTACCGTAAATAAACATAAAGATACATTACCGCTAGATAGAAGGTAGTAAAGTTAACAACTTTCTTTTATCGCAATTCCAAAGTTTCATTAGAAAATGAGGGGCAGGCCTCTAAATATCAAGCAGAATCTTCGCGCGACATTTATTCATATCAATTACCATCAATTTCGCCCTTTATGGGTGATTACGTTTCACTTTTCACTGCAGTAAAATCGTTGCCGTTATACATGTTTATCAGAGTAACTGCTCGATAGGAGCTAGATATGGTCCGAAAATGTCTTTTTGGTTTTGCAAAAGAAGGGAAAAGATAGAAGGAATCTGAGAGAAAGGGTGTGAAATGTGCATTCCCTTGCGAGTTACAGCTAAAGCATTAAGGAATTTTATCACTTGTGCATGTCTCCGGTACGTTAATGGTACTAATTAACTGCATGTGCCTTCGAACTGAAGAATAACAAGCAATAATAATTCTCATATTGACAGTACATCAGCTGTCACACATCTGCTGAGTAATTCCTATCTAAGTACAGGTACTTAGATAGGAATTACTCAGCAGATGTGTGTAGCAGCAGTAAAACCCTAATATAGAAGTAATTAGCGATCCTCTTTCTCCTCATCGAAGCAATAATAATTCAACCTATAATTATATATAAAATAATTCAACAAGTGGCATGTGCAAATACTGCATTTTTTAATGATGGTTACTAAATGAATTTATGAGAACTAAAATGCATATATAACGTTTGTAAATATTTAAAACATACGTAGTTGTGAAAAAGTATTAAAGAAATGTTTGAATAAGCTTCCGTTCTACATCTATGTCCGTAACAAAATTACACGCATAAACATACGTACAATATTCACAGAAGTAATTACTTCTATGAATATTCGTATGGCGTATTGGACTTGCCTCTAATGGTGTACGGTTATGAAATTTGGTAGAAGGGTAGTTTATAGTTAGGAAACATCCGCTAAGTAAGGAATTTGTGATTGTGTGGACCGGATAAGGGGGTTTGAGGTCTCTCGCAAGTTTATATTAAACGAAGTTGCAGGCAACATTTAGTGTTCACATATTGTGAGGCTCCTATAGTACTTCCTAGCTATTACAGCTCATTTTAATTGCATCTAAAAAGTTACTACAATCATAAAATACACTTGCTAAACTTAATTAAATAACGGTAAATGACGCGGACACAGAATTGAATGCAACAGACTATGCAATAACAGCATTTCAAGTTCCTGAAAGGGAGTGTACCATAAATGATAAATAGCTGCCATGCACTATGCAAGATCACCCACGCTGTGCACAAATTATAATATCAACAATGAATTCGCTAAGCCTTGGAGAAGGTATTTTTGTTTTTAAATATTTATTTAGAACTAGAGTGGATTTGGAACACACAATTGGCCTAAAAAGAGATACATGTACTTAAGGAAATTAAAATAGATGCATTAGTAGGCAAGAAGTGGTAATTTTATTTAATAAACATCTGGTAGAATATTAACGTTTAAAATGTAATATTTACCTCTTCGAGCCATCGTAGCAAATAAGTAAAATGTACAATCGCTATTCTGAATTACTATTATTATTTGAACTAAAACTACCATTTATAATTCATAAATTGTTATGTTTCCTTATAATATATCTTAAGTTTCCTTGAATTTTATTTATAAAATTTGTATTTTTTTTCTCCACACGTTTAACTTGTTACTTACTGCTTACTTAGTTATACTAATATATATCAGGGAGGTACGGGAGCCTGGTGATCTGTAACACAGGTTACATCCTAGCACAGACACCAGTCTCTCATCACAATAATATATTTTTTCATAAGAAAATTATTGTTATATAAACTGTACTGTGTGTTGAGAGAGAAATAAATAAAATTTGAATTTGAATTTGCAAATCGGTATGTCCAGAATTTCTTGGATCGCGCGTAGAAAGGCTTTCTCACGTCGATTTAGGTAGTCATTTACTAGTCGTATCGTGACATGGAAAGTGGTTGGCTCTGAACCTACATCTCGGACTCTCAGGGTTGGCAGCTCCGTAACGTTTTAACCTCGAAAACAAACATTATTGTATTAGGAAACTGTTCAAAGTTGACATCCCTATTCACTGTAAACGCCAGGAAATCTAGACAAATTTTCATATTGCCTTTTACTTCTATGCTAATGGTTTGTTTACTTTCATCAGTTGGAACAGTTTGCAGATGTCGGAAATTATATCACCCTTATGGAGAGCTTTTCTTTCGTAATTCAATTCGCATGATATGTATTGTTACATGATGTTAGCTGATAGTTAACCGCGCTTTAATACTACGGATTTAGTCCCAATTTCACCAACGCCTCTTAAAGTAAATCGTTGATTAAAAATCATGTTGTCTCGCTCGTTCTTCGTATTACTGAAAGAGAAGGCTTAATATTTGGACAAACTATTAACACTAACAGTCACTGTCACACACTCTGTCACGGTCACTGCAATCCAATGATTTATATTTCAAATCATTTGGATCAGATTCCTATCATTAGAGAACCAATAGTGGCCAGTAAAGCAATAAATTGTATCATATTATAATTCATCAACCCATAAAATCGTAACGCATCTTAATATATAAATGAATATAATAACCAATTATGCACAGCTACTATTAAACTTGTACCTGCACATACAACCAATAGCATCTATTATGCTAACGAATACTTGCATTAGACATTTGAATCGCACTGATATTAAAATCAAATACACCCAGATGATTTGCATTTCATATTGGAAGTAGACAATCTGCGTAGATTCTCATTTCTGAGAAAGTTTTAATAATGGGAAAGAAATAATTTACACTTAAATATTAGGCATATGAAGTGTTATATCAATTTACATATATAGGGATAATAGGGACAATTGCTTTCTTTTATTTGAAACCCTAATACCCGAAAGATGAGTAGGGCACCCATCTCTCGGGCTTCAGGGTTTCATAGGGACGCCGCAAGTGGTCAATTATTTTTAGTATTGATCACTTGCGTCCCCACTACGAGATATCTTAAAAATACAAAATAGCATGTAAAAAAAAAATACAAAAACTTCATAATTTATACTTTTCGTAGAATTATCACTGCATAATTTGATGTTTTCGTTTTTAAGAGTTTAGTCGTACTATGATCAGCGGTCACGCATTTCAATACCCGAGGATTTAACTACAACTGTCATTTGCAATTGGGTAAAGGTAATATTACGCTGCTTAATAAAGTTATCAAATGAAGTGCAACTACAGTCGCATGATTCATTTTTCGGTCCAGTTCACAGGCAATCGTCGCACACGCTTCCACCCAACCGTTGTAATGCAGTTTTAATACATGATCAGCTCATAGTTAATACTCAAGTGAAACTTGCAAATAAAATTCTAAATAAACATGGTGCCAAATATAATATTTATAAATGAATACCAAAATATACTTTGCTTTATTTCTTGAAGAGGAAGTCATACAGTATTTAGTGATACACACAGATAGCGACGCTTAAACTAGTAAAATATAATAAATCTTATTAGGTTTTGATGATCTAATTGTAAAGTTTACTTTCTTGCCTTTAGAAGAATCTATTCTAAAGCTACCAACCGATTTTCGAATGATTTTTTTGCAAACACGCTGTTATTAACTATTTTTAAATAGCACGACTTATGTGGCCTACTAATCCAAGAAAAATATCCTAAAATCAAGAAGTTTATGTAAGTTATTCGATAGATCCACTTGCTTCTTCAGTTGGAACTAATGCATATTTAATGCTCGTGTGCAGAAAGCAATGCGACAATTTGATTAAGAGATAGGACAAGCCTTCGGCGAGAATGTATTTGACGCCATAGAGGCATGCCGGTTTCTTTTGATAGAAAATACCGGATGTTTATATCACTTCTAATGGACTCACAAAATCAACAAAAGCTCCCAAAAATGAATCTTAAAGGTTTAGGAAAACATTACCTACATAAGTAACACAAAGCCAACCAAATACATTCGAAACGATTGACCCTGTTACAGGACAGCTCATTCTCATTCGATTAATAGCAAATCCCTTAAGCCATTAATATCGTTTCAGGTCAACGAATGCTCGGAGCCCATCGATTACTTACGTCATCAAATCTGCATCGGAAACGGTGACCTTATTAGTCACCGAAGCTATTGTTCCACCGGTGTAGGAAGACTAATCACACCAATGTTACCTTTTTAAAACTCCTATATCACCTTCGTGATGGGTGTAGGACGAGCACGTCAGGATTCCTTGGCCCAATAGTTTTAAGATTATCTTTTTAACGCTTTTGTTTGTTAACCTTAAAACGATTACTGTAAATAAAGGAAACTCCTTGCTTACTCGATGAAATGATCCTTGAGATAAATGTTTTTTATAGTTTTTTCTCATCGTCCATCTCTTTGATCGCAATGTTGCTCTATTAAACGGGTAGTGGTTTAAAATTTCAATACGTGTGGTCTAGCTTACAAACGATTTCAGTTTTATCTTGTAGGTTTGTAAATATGAAAAGCATATAAAAAAATCCACATTAAAAAACTGGACGACAGAACTGAAATTTTCTAAGTACTAAATCTTTTATCAATCTCAGAAGGAAGCTGCTTTATCGAGAAAGTAATTATTGTTGCGTCGATTGAAATTCATCACGGCATCATATATTCCATTTCGCTTTCTTCAATAACCGGAACATAAAATCTGTCTGTTCCAAACGAGTCTTACTGCAATACCGTACAATAACTACAAATCAAAAATAAGTACAGGGCCAAAAAAAGTCGCAAAACACTTATTTCAAGTTTATTTTTACATTTCAATTTGATTTCAATCAATATGTATCAGGTAACGATTGAGTGATTAACTTTTGTTTTGAATCATTTCTCTGAATATTTTCGAGGGACTACTTTGAAGGCCGTGCAGTACTTTACAAATACAATAGTTGATACCATACGTTTATAAATTAAACCTTTCTTAATTTAAATTCTTAATAATATCAATTTATACTTAAGCTGGTTACCAATTCTCGTAATAAAAACTGTTTAGTTAGCTCCAGCAACTGGTTGTGGGCTACGACGTCTTGGTTCTCACAGATCCTTCTTACGCTTGAGTGGTAATAATAATAATACAGCAACTGTTGTTGTATTCTCCTTTATTGGTACATATGAGAGAGATGCTTAGCACAGATACGTCTACACTATATATAGCCTTTTGGCTAACTAAAATAAACTAACTAGATAGGCTGTGCTTGTTACATCTGTCAATATGACATTGATAGTTCTACTTCATAAATTACAGCTTTAATAAGCAACACAACCATCCAGATATCCGAGAAAATTAAACCCATACTAGAGAATTTTGCTTCAGAATTTGATGATGATTCTTTGAACGGAATAGTGTTAGCATTAGTTTGGTATTCCGTGACAGTCTATTATTTTAGGCCGGTATTTGTCTTGTTGTAGTCTTTATTAAGAGCGGGTCGATGGCCGTGTCTACAAGGCCACCGCATTATGCTCGCGTCAGAAGTGATTTATGAAGACCATAAGCTATGTGGTTTGTGGTTATTTTGGGTCACTGGGTAAAATTTGAGCAGCTAAAAGTTGTAAAATAACACAATTGGTTTCTGGGTTCCTTGTGATAGATTCCGAAAAAGTGAGCATATTGAGATTTGAATTAAAGTTTGAGCTGCACAATAATCTAGACCCGCTTTGCACATAGAAATCAAACTTAGTAACATTTTAGAGCACCTTTATTTTTACAATCTGTACGTATGTGCCGATTGCTGATGATACTAGAGTGCTTTCTATAAATTATATCCAAAATTAGAAACTGGGTCGAGATCTTTTATGGACACTTGAATTTTCCGACGAACATTCGTATATTTGTCTATTAATTAATACAGTTCCTCCATTCCTTACCGGGCCTTGAACAAACAACAAAAACGCGCCAAAAAAGTAGAGTCAATCTAAAATACCAATATTGAATTAGTATGCCATCAAGAGCGTCCAAACGAAAACGTAAGGTCATATCCGCCGCTGCGTCTAGGGTTCCCAACTTAAAGTAATTTTTAAGGCCTCAATTTTATTTCATTTAGCCTTTATTCTTGAATTTTCGTAGTAAGCTTCTTTAGTAGAACCACTGGTACACTCTAGTTATATAGGCTTGAAATAAACATTCAACAGTGATAGTTAGTATAATATAACAATTATCTAATTTGCGGGTTCTTTGAATTTGAAATAAGTGGACGTATAGATTCTGATTCACATACGTATAAATAAAATTTTAATAACAGGTTCGACACGATATGACAATATATCCCTGTATCTGCTATTTCACTGTCAATAGTTATGGCAAATCTTTAGAATATAATATATGCCCCATAAATCTAGATAAACTAAGTTTAGCTGGCGCCGATTTTCCCAACACCCAAAAGTGTCATCTACTGGTCAGTAGATGAATCTTTTTCAAATTCGACGCTAAAGTTATTTTGTTTTGCTATAATTCTGTAATGCAAAATATTTGTGAGTGAAATGAAGATTTAAACTATTTTAACTAAGAAAAACAATTTTTTTGTAAATTCTTTTATACCTTTCTATGTCAGAAGTATTTATCAGTAGTAATGTCTATTATGAGTTATGGAATTGATAAACCGACAACAGTCCCTTTCCCCCAGACAAGGCACTGTTGAGTGTTTTGCTGTGTTGGTGACAGCCAATGATTTCAAAACTATGGATGGGCTATGACGTACATATTTTGTCATAAAAAAGTTCATATAAGAAAAAGTTACGCCATCTTGATTTAATTAGTTTTTGGCAAATATAAGCGGACTAATTCTGCGGAAAGCAAGTGTTAAAATGTCAAGAAGACAAATGTCAAACCTCGACTGCCGCAAACAAACCCAGAAGTAGTTTAAGCGTGGACACTTTTTGCCTTGACATGCCTCGTCTACATTATAGGTCCCTGGTGGCAGCCCTATAAGTAGCGTTAAATTATAAAATCGCCGATCGCCAGCACTGGATTTAAGTTCGTGGGAATCATGGAGTCCGTACTCCGTAGAGCCATACATAATGAAGCAATTACTTTACCAAAATACTTGCGTTACGACAACTAATTATCCTAAATGATGTATATCCGATCATAAGCGACTTTAGTAGAGATCTAGTATTAATTTTTATGGCTGATCTAGATTAATCATAAATAAAAAATTAACTGTAAGAAATTGTTTTATGGACTCGCGACTTCTTGTGTCCGTCTTAAATTAAAATTTTGAAAAAAATATTGTGTCTGTCGCCTCGCCCACCATCTGCATTCCGATTATGAATTTTAGCGCTCGCAAAATAGAGTTAACTTTTCCGCAAAACATGAGTGTTTTCATATACAGTCATGTTTTGCGGGAGAGTTGACTGTATTTCGCGTACGCTAAAGTCGATAATCGGAATGCAAATGTTGGAGGAAGGAGACAATTTTGTTGCCAGTGCGCGCACTGCTTAATTCGTTACTTAAAGTTCTTACTTCTTATACGCTGTTCAGAAGCCCAATTCTCGTGATTAATTTGCACTTAATTAATTACAAATGTACCGTCTCCTTATTATAAACTGACCTAAACTAGATGATCTACTCGTTTGACATTTGTTCAGCGCTTGACGCTTGTTTGACGTTTGTGAGTATGTATACCATTTTGGTGATATATGTATCGAAGGGAAATGTAAAATTGAAATAGCAGAATCGAGTTTCTGATCCAATCCAATCTAAACGTAAGCAAAAACATTAAAATCGAGCCAATTAACATGTCAATGTATTTCTTTGCAAATAAATGACATTTATATTGTTGGATTATGTGTACTATTGTTCTCTTTGTTTTAAATTGAACTTGTTTTAATTGAATTGAGCCTTTGAAAACTTTGAATTAAATTCGGTCGAAGAAGTAGTTGACACCAGTTTCTTTTTTTTTTATAAAATCAAGTGAAACGAATGCTTAATCATTATGCATATTACGTAAAAACAAACCCTTTTATCTTTACGAGTTTATAATAACTTAATTATTTTGTTCTATAAATCGGTCGCTAGTAGGTGTAAACCGAACGTGATACCATACCAGAATTATACAGTGTAAATCATTAAATACCTTTTGATTTAAAACTAATTTCTTCTAGTCGCGGCCATCATTTTCACATCTGTAACAATAAGAGAAAGGTTAAATAAAATCAGAAGACATTAGGAATGTAACAAGCAAATACATATAAGCACTGAAAATGGTATAATAAATAGAAATACGACAAAGCTCACAGAAGTAATGTGCTTCAATCTTACACCAAACCACCAGATTAATAAAAATAAGTACCTCTAAAGAAATACCGGTTCATATTTTTTAGCTTCTTTCATAACATTGTATTTATTAATTATCAAAGAGTAATTATTACACGATGATCACGCTCACTCCAACTATGCCAAACACAGCTTTTTCAGACGAGTACCTAAATATTATAATAGAAATTTATCTGACCTTGACCCCTTTTGCTTTTCTATACTTAAGATGAAAAACTTGCTTATGTCAAAAATTTTAAAAGTACACAATTAATTTTTGGTAGCTTAACTTTGAGATTTTGTAAACTTCACTTTCACACACACACACACTTAATATTGTTATTTAACAAAATATATTTTAATTTGAAATAATTTGTAACAACCAACTTACAACAAGTCACACACATCACAAACACTTCCACACCTCATACTCACAAGCACGAACCCTAGTGAAACTAGCTTCTGAACCCGAGACTTGTCGTAGGGCTAGGGTTCTAAGCAGACACACACACTACACACCACACAATACACCACACACCGCACACATACACTATACACCACACACCAACCTGGGATCCACGCTCCAGTGTTACTAAGATACATAGGATATGTATCTTAGTAACATAGATAAGATTTATGAACCTTTAGGTCTATTCTTAAAAAAATGTTTGTAAATGTAATATTTAAGAAAAGACTGTGTGCGTTCTAAATAAAAAGATAAAAATAATAATAATAATCAACAGCATGAGAGCATAACATATTACGTTCTTGGATAAAATCAAAGCTTTTTAACGTATAAGGAAGTGTGCTATTTTATGGATATTATCATAGTAAATAACATGAATAACATTCCTCTATCCAACATTCTAATATAGAAGAGCGGAGCTGGCACCGCGCCAACTCCTCGTATATTTCTGGAGATCCTTTTAGATGTTTTATTGTTGCAACTTTAAAGTGGACTACATACAGCGTATTAGAATGCATGGCTTGTATAATTGATCAATTGTTTGGTTGGGACTTTGATGATCCAACTTTTTTCTGAAGTTTTAAGGAGAAGCTTTAGTGATAATCTCTGCAACTTAATTACAACTTCATTCCATGGTCTAAAGGTACTTTACAATTACATCCGTCTCACGCATATTTTTTAAATAGCGTCCATGTAGTTAAATAATAAATCTACCAAGAGAGAAAATTATCTCCTGTGTGAATAATATCCGCGTGACATTTTGTCTCACCAGTTACGTCCGGAATTAGCTTCTGTCAACCCCAATTTACGCCCTTTTCAAGTTAATGCAACATTTTCCGGAATTCGGTAAATTATTAGCATCATTTTTCCCTGTCAATTCGTAAATCTCATAAATTTTAATAGATCTGATGTACAAGATGACAATGGCGATAAATTAGAATACAACGCTTTAACAACTTGGCTGCACCACCTTTGAACGTCCCCAATCGCTACAATCAATGACGTTTCCCGATAGTCTAGCCCCAATACAACACAGACCTCTGCTATCTGCAAGTTTGACAGGCACCTTCAAACCTGGGACTGGTGAGCAGGTATGCGGCATATTGCGTAAGCCCCCTGGTCTTTAAGAGATTTCCTGCTATTCTATAATGGGACCAGTTCGTCCCACAGACGGCATATAACGTTTAACGCCCTACTGTATTGTTGTTCGGTCCCATTGTAAAACTTACGTAAGAAGCGTTTAGTATATACATTGCAGCATTTTACCGCTATTTCAGGTGTTAAATAATATAATTTGTAACACCACCTACCCTTTTTAGCACCCGCCGAAAACAGAGGGGTGTTATAAGTTTGTATTTTCTTACAAATATAACAAAACATTCACATACATCTAAAAAGCACAAAAGGTATCCTACGCAACAAAGTAAAAATTCAATGGATAAGAATTATGCGGACAAAGTAAAAGCTTATATTACAGAGTCAAAAGTTCGCGTCATGATATCCCTGAGAACTAATCTAATTACAATGAGTATTGAGTAATGGTTACCTAACTTGACATTTTACTGGGGCTATTACCAATTGGCACGACTCGCCTCTTGAATCTGAATTTCAAATGCAGATCTGCGATAACAATTTACATTTGTAAAATGTGAAAATCTCAGAAATCTCTGCAATCCATTCGATTAAGGCGAGCATATAGTTTCACTAGGACCCGGCGCTGCTGATAGTTTGCATTTGTTTCCTTGAAGTTTTTGAAATTTTCGAAGAAAAGGTGGACTCTGAGAGCTTCGTTCTGCAGGCGATGTTTGAAAATGTGCACAACATCGGAAGTTGAAAATGTCCGCACTGTTGTATGATCACAATCTCGTTACATATTTACCCTCCGACAGTAATCATTTAATGTGATTTTCATGAGGTCACACAGAATGAAACATTTTATTTAATCCCTTTGTGCAATATGCAAATTAAGTGAGTACACAAGTTCACAGAGGTGACGGACACCCCGCAGAAGTTTGCCCGTTAAAATTACCATATAAAAATAACACACACTAATTACAAGCATATTACGAGGATAGGTAATGGATGAATGTTTGTTACTCTTTCACGCAAAAACTGCCTAACCCTACGTTTTAATCCAGAGCTTAAAGTATAAGCTCTGGATTAAAACGTAGGGTACTTTTTATCCCGTAAAAGTATATAATTCCGCGGGGAAAAGCTAGTTAATTTTAATTAATGCAAGTAACCCATCTACATTTTTTTTTTGGCGTACAACATATTATATTTTATCATGCCAATATTACCTTTCCTATAAGTTGGTCAGCAAATAGGTACACTTGAATAGCTGTATCAGATATCTGCGGGCATGAGTGATCGTGTTGATGAAAGGTAATTCGTCTGCTTGTTTACTTCTTATTTTATATACAAAAAAATTGCAACATGTATTTCTTGGTATAACACGATTTTGATAAAAAGCAAAACAATGTTGATTTTTATGAGGTATTTAAACAAAATGACCTTGCATAAAAGCAAGTTGATAAGTTTTACTGCAATTTATGAAATCATAAGTAGGTGTGGCACATTAAATGCACACAAAGAAAGCGTATAGCGTAAGAGTGTATTTGATAATTGTGGTATGTACTATGCGTCTAAAGCGCTACGGTAAAATACGTCTACAATCCATCACACCAACATTAAAGGTAAAAGTGAAAAAATTAAACCTCTTTTACTTATAAATTAGGCACAAGCCACTTAGGTACAAAGGAAATAAACATAGGAATCGAATGAAACGATCCCGTCTGCCTTCCCGAAATTTAAAGACCCTGTTACAACGTTGTTCAACTTATACCCCCTTTATTTATAAAAAAATATCTACACTACGGACACGCAAATCCATGTTGCTGTCTCTGTCGGTCAAGTGGCTTTTCCAACGTTTCAGAGAAAGACAGCGACATGGATTAGCGTATCCGTGGTGTAAATATTTTTATATTATAAAGAGCAATACTTCTATACTGATTAATATTATAAAGAGGAAAGGTTTGTTTGTCAGCATCGATTAGGCTCCGAAACTACTGGAGCTATTTTGATGAAATTGGCACAGATATACAGTAGACCACGGGGAAGGACAGAGGCTACTACTACAGAGACAAAATGCATGGTTTCTGCGTGTTTTACTTTTGCGCGTACGATGTTGCGGGCAATATCTAGTTACTCAACAAATAATAAAAAAGTAAATAAATAAATCTTTTTTTCAGACTAGTTTTGCCCATGGCTTTGTTAGTAATAATTAGCTTAAACCTATGTTAGTAAACGTATTGGTTGCATAATATAGTATTAATAAAAAGTAGAAATATCAATGTCATATTGACAGATGTAACAAACACAGCCTAGCTAGTTTATTTAGTTTCTAGTTAGTTTATTTTAGTTAGCCAAAAGGCTATATATAGTGTAGACGTATCTGTGTTAAGCATCTCTCTCATATGTACCAATAAAGGAGAATACTACGATACTCGTAATACACTATTGTTGCTGTATTATTATTATCACCACTCAAGCGTGAGAAGGATCTGCAAGGACCAAGACGTCGACGCCCACAACAGTATTAAGGAGGTTCAAGTATTAACATAGGCTCTACAAAATGACGACTAGCCTCAACAGAATTTGTTTACATCGCGCGTGTGAACGTTTAATCCTGTGAACTTATCTTCAATCGAGTGATATAGATAGCATTCATGTGCATGGGAAATCCGCAACGCGCAAATGAATACGTTAACCCCGCGAAGGTCAAGGGCGGCATTGCCAAGGATATTATGGACTGAAATAGAACGAAGGCTTTTAGGCGAATTGCCTACTTACTACTCGAGATACAGATTAGATGAACTTCGCTGAGATCAGTGTGCTGTGTGCGAGTTCTTGTCACCACTCGCCGTGAAGAAGTTAACTACAATTTGTATGGCATCAAAAAAACGCGCCTATAAGTGGCCAACAATGGTAACTAATTCGATGCGATACAAATTGTAGTTAACTTCTTCATAACGAGCAGTAACAAAAACTCTCACACAGCACACAGTAGTCTCGTTGAAGTGCGACGTACAAATGTAACAGCAAATCCCCTGTTGCCTATTTACTTGCAAAAAAATAGTCTCTGCTCTATGTAAAACAGTTGAGAATAGTTTTACGACTTACTCTTATACTGATACTGCCTATCGTCCAATCGGCATGACGCAATGTGGACGAATTGCATTGATCCAATCCGCTCGTCTCCAGTTCGTCCATATTGACATAAACAGTATAAACTGTCATGCCAATCCACGCCCATACACTGTTAGTTGACAGTTCTAACTTCTAAGTGATACAATCCGATTGGACGTTAGGCAGTTATGGTGTAAGGAAAATTAAGTAATTTAGATCAAATCTATTATTTCTGCTCTTATCGCCAAAATTCTGCACTATAGCATAGCATAGGTTAAAGCCAACGCATTTTAACCACACCTTTTACATCAGAACTCCTATTTCCTCTATTAATGAGTTTGATTTGTAAGTACGAAGTGTGCCATGGAGAGGCAGAATAAGCGGTGATTCGGATAATAGCGTACTCAATGTAACTGTACGGGGTTCTGAGGTAGGCCTGACCACCTGAACATCGATAAAATTAGCGGATATAGAGCGTTGCAAAATGTACGGCTCTCGCAGTCTGTATTACAAATTAAAGACCATTTTAATAAATCCTGCAGTATTAAGGACATGTTTCACAAAACTCTAACAGGAGTCGGATAACTCGTTCGAAAGTTTTGTCACTTTCTTACCTCATATCAAGCAACCAGTGGTGTGGGGTTCCTATAACTTCATTACTATCGGCTTCAGTTATACCACTTACCTTTTGAAGACCCTCGTCCAAATTCCTACGTATTATACAGGCTAGGGCTTGCCTATGAAGGAGAACCAACCTTCACCACTGCAAGCAACAGAGACAAGATATACTAAGGGCATTAGGCACATTAACAAAAAAATTAATATAATATTCAATATTATACAATAGTTGAGGCAAAAACTGTGCCCACTTTTAAGTGGGCACAGTTTTTGCCTCAACTAGGGCAAGGACATTTATGTCCTCACTTTTGGAGTTGTTTGGGGCCATTTTGACATTCGAGGTATGGTGAAATCAAGATGGCTGACATGTCAGAAGATTGTGAAACGGACTATTTGATATTACATGTGTTTAATGTGCTAAAAATAGTAACATAAACCAACACTGTTTTCGACTTGTTTCGATAGCAATTTATTACAATACTTTCCATTAAGAGATTACGAAATAGATTATCGGTTAACCACGTTGACTGATTTTACTTTAACTGAGACGATTACTAGGAAATTCTAGTAATGGAATATTGTAATTTTTAAAATATATTTTATTTTGTAATATTGTAAGTTTGCTACATTATTTTGCAGTTTAATTGTCTATTAGCTCATGCTTTAGAGCAGGGGTCTCCAAACTACGGCCCGAGGGCCACATCCGGCCCGCGGACAGATTTTGTCCGGCCCGCGGAGAGCAGCTAGCATACTTGAAAACTCCTTTTAGAGAACATATTTTTTATAGCAAATTAAATTTAGTTTACTGAAGTATTCTAATTTTATGTTGAATAATTATTAATATGACATCTACATTGATATGGTCATGGGCTAACTACTCATAACATTGTTGTAGGCTTATTGTTATTGTTTTTGTGATAAGTTGGATAAAGAAACACAGAATTGTAATGAGTAAAGACATGTATAATATGCAGAAAATTTAACTTCAGTATAAAATAACTAACAAATTATTGAAATGAATCCAACTAACATTTTATACATTTTAAATAAAAACATAACTTATAACAAGCATAATATGAAATACTAATGAGATTTATGTAATTGAGATTTTCCACTGGCAATAGTTTGTAGTTGTGGACTAATTTTACTTGTACCAATTATTAAAAGAGATTTAAGATGCTCATCAGTTAATTTAGTTCTGTAAACATTTTTTGTGTACTTCATTTTGGAGAACGTCTTCTCACACAAATAAGTAGTACCAAAAACAGAAAACAGCCCACGAGCAAATTTATGCAAATTATCAAATTGTGTCAGTGGAAGACCCTTATAAAATTCCAACAAATATGAGTTTTGATATTTGTTCTTAATTATATCACTGCACTGTAGATCAATCATTTCCATTTGAAGTTCCGGGGCTAGGGTTTCAATGTCAGTATCAAAAGGATTCTGAAAAATCTTAATTTGATTCGCAATGGCATCAAAGTCCGAGAAACGAGTATCAAAATTTATTTTAAAAGCACTCAAAGTTTCGATTGCAAAATCGATAGGAAACTCAGTCTCAGTGGTGTGGCTGAATATTTCACATGTTTTAAAATGTGAAAAACATTTACTTCGTAGTTGTGATTGAAACAGTATCAATTCCTTCTGGAATGATTTGATATTAGTGTATAAATCAGGAAGATGCTGGTTTTCTCCTTGCAATCTCAAATTCAGTTCGTTCACATGTTTTGTCAAATCAACATAGAATGCTAACTTCCACAGCCATGCGTAGTTTTGTAATTCAGTAAGAGGGCGATGCTTTTCATTTAAAAAAAATTCGATCACTGCTCGAAGTTGCAAACTGCTGCAAAAAAGCGCTGAAGGACTTTCCCACAACTAAGCCAACGTACGGCAGTATGATAAGGTAAGTCATTTTCTCCAATCTCTTCAATAAATTGTCGGAATTGTCGGTGATTCAGCCCAAAAGATCTGATAAAATTAACTGTTGATATGACTGGTTTCAGAACTTCAGACATATCCAAACATTTTCCGCACAAAGACTGTTGATGAATGATACAATGTACGACTAATGGTTTTGAACCACCGTCATTTTCTACAGCCTTTGACACAAGAGCTCCGACACGACCACTCCTTTATCTTTCCCACTCATGTTTTTGCCTCCATCAGTTGTAATACATTTCAAGTTTTTCCATCGAAGGTTCTTTTGATTAATGGCCATTTCAACTCCTTTAAAAATATCTGTACCAGTAGTTGTGCCATGAATACTATACATATCAAGAAGTTCTTCATGCACTTCATAGCTTTTATCTACTCCTCGAATATAAATCAACACCTGAGCAGTATTTGACACATCCGTTGATCATCCAAGGCCAAAGAAAACCACTCAACGTGTCCATTTTTGTCGAACAGTTGAGAGGATATATTTTCAGCGATGTTTTCTACCCTTCGAGCCACAGTGTTTGCTGACATACTGACAGTTTTTAATAAATTTACCTTTCAGGGCACATTTCTTCGGCTACTGCAATTATGCATTCTTTGATCATTTCTCCATCGGTGAATGGTTTTCCACGTTTTGCAATTTCAAGAGCCACACGAAAGCTGGCACGAGTTGCAGCCTCTTGTTCAGTTTTGAGTTTTGTAAATGAAGATTGCTGCGATTTCAATCCGCACTTCATAGCTTCGAATTTTTCTGTCCGCAAACTTCCTGTATATTTTGAGTAATTTTGAAAATGTTTTGTTTCATAATGACGTTTAATGTTATATTCCTTGAGAACGGCTATGCTTTCATTGCAAATCAAACATAGCGCCTTGTTACTGGACTCAATTACGAAATACTGAATGTTCCACTGATCTTTGAATTTTCTGCTTTCACTATCAATTTTTCGCTTCTTTTCCATACTACTAAATCACACACAAAAGCAACAATTCAAATCAAAATACTGTAACAAAGATGTCTTAAACTTAAACACGCACAAACACGTTTTAAGGAGGTACGCACTATTTTATTTCACAACAGTGTCATAGGAACTGACTTGTGGTTGCGCCACTAGCCTTCTTATATATTCCAATTACTGCCATCTAGAAGTGAGTGGAAGACACCAGAACTTTCTCGAATCAACGAGATTATTCTGTATGTGCTATTAGCGCCATCTGTTAGCGATAGAAGGTACTACCTAATTCCGCTTGTGTCCACCAGATGTCATGTCACGTTACTCCTCATGGCTCGTACTCTACGACTAATCTAGAAATTACAGATAATGACAGGAAAATTAATAGTATGCAGTGTTGCCGTTTTGCGGACTTTAGTCCGATTTGCAGCCTTTTTAAACGTTGCGTACTTTTTCGGACTTTTTTTCATCAGTGGACTATTTCACTTTTTACCACCGGCAACAATGATAATATGGTTTTGGCCCTCGGAACTTACTGGAGTAATCAGTATGGCCCTAAGGCTGGAAAGTTTGGAGACCCCTGCTTTAGAGGACTGTGATGTTGGAATAATACAAATAAGACCTAATAATGTTTTTTTTTTAATTTCTTTACAAAGTGGTCGGCGGGTATTAAGGCCTATAAAATTCGACCATAGGCTTCTTTTTAGTATTATCAATTAACACTCCTTTTTTAAGCATTATCAAAGTGACTGTTTTATTATTTGATGCCTTTAGAAATGTTAAAAATGAAATTACAACTACTTTTTAATTGGATTATTGTTTTTATTTATATCCACCAAACGATCACTGTGGTGTGAGGACGATCTGATGGCGGCAGTCGCAATACAGAGAATAGAGATCGTACTGTCACAGATGTAAGCAGGACAAACAGGCTGCTATATATATAATAAAGAGGAAAGGTTTGTTTGTTAGTTTGTTTGCATTGAAGAGGTTCTGAAACTACTAGACTGACGATTTTTATGAAATTTGGCACACATATAGATTACATGACATGGTAGGATATAGGTTACTTTTTACTGCGGCAAAATGTACGAATTTCGCGTGATGTCTATTTGCGCGCACGAACTCGGGCAACATCTAGTTTCTAATGAGGGTGGAGTCTCAATTTTGTATTTTACTTTTGAAATTCTTTAATTTCTTTAATCCTAAATAATTACATATCCGTAACCGGTATAATATTATTCTCATACTCGTATGCGTATCTAGATCCGAAATTCCACGTCCATAACATCCCTAATACATAGTTCTAGCACCGTTTCGTGTTTTATCTATAAAACCGCATTGTCTTAAAGAGTCATTAGTGTTAAGACCGATATGGCCATTTCACTTAGTCACTACTGCGGTCTATATAGGGAATATTGACCCCGTTCAAGCCTTTAACTGACATACATCTAGTTTATTGCGTTCTACAGTCTAACCTCAAATGTATCTAAGTTGTATTGTACCATACATATGGCCAACTGGCCTGAAACCAAGTTGAGTCGTTTTCTCCTGCAATATCTTCCACGTTTCTGAACTACTGCGTCAACAGTGTTTAAAAGGGTTAAAATTAATCGTGGTCCTGTTTTGTACCATTGGCCATTGTATAAAACGGTTAAAATCTAAGGATCAGTTCACACCGCGCAGTGCGTTACATTTTTAAGATAACTTTTCAACATAGAACTTTATTTATTTATTTATTTATTTACACTTAATGCACAAAAACAGGTACATAGGCGGACTTAATGCCATATGGCATTCTCTACCAGTCAACCTTTAGGCGTACAAAAGCAAAATTGTGCAGGTGCTAATAGAGAAAAAAAAAAAAACAAGTCAATAATCAGCTCTAAATAAAATAATAGGATGTAGCTAAAACACATAAATAAAGTAGTATAATATAAATACACAAAATATATGTATATAACTAACAAATATAAATAATATGCCATATAATATTAAAAAATATAAATACCATACTATATAATATATAAATAATAATAATATAATATACTAGGATTCTGCCAATTGTGTCGCATAAAACTCACGGACTCTGCGCTTAAACGTGTCTCTGGTTTTGGACATCCAATTGACACATTGTACATTTACTACACACAATGTTTCATATCACATCAGTCATACATTGCACATGCGCTGTGCAGCGCGGTGCAACTCGACATTCGAACTCTTACAATGAAACGTGTATTTTCATGTGTAATTAATAAAGTTCTTATAAAAAGGGCAGCGCCAAGTCACGTATCGTTTCGTTTCGGTGTGAATTGACCCTTACGTACTTACTAAATTGCCGATTTACACCAATGTACAAAATTTATTTATCGAGCAATTTTAAAAATTTTTAGAGGCAAGAACTTGCACCCTTTTTCGAAAACCAGTGGTCGCCACCTTCGCGGTCGAAGTTCGACCGTAAATTCGTTTAATTTTTAAGTTTGAACTTTATAAGTGTTCTATTGCCTCATTATGTAGACTTTTAAGTCTACATAATTTGAAATTTTTGTATCAAATAAGAAATTACAGTGTTAATTAAAATAATCATAAAAGTGATTAAATTGGTTCGTATCGATAAAATATTACCATTAACGTCCCTAAACCTTTATAAGTACCGGCTCTTGACATGTCCCACCCATGTTATGCAATTAAATGTATATTATTTATTGACTTTCTAAGGGAACCGCTTTATAACACTAGTTTTTTGTTGTGCAGTTACTTTTTATCCGTGTCATTAAAATGTTGGGGCTAGGCATGTGACAGGTAATGGCTTTGAAAAAGATACTGATTCTTCTAAATGTATATCCTACTACTATTAAAAATGTGAAAGTTTGTGAGGTTGGACGGATGGATGTTTGTTACTCTTTCACGCAAAAAGTACTGAACGGATTTTAATGAAATTTGGTATGGTAGTAATTTAGACTCCGGATTAAAACATAGGCTACATTTTATCCCGAAAAAGTATAGTTTTCCCGTGGGATACTGTATTTACGCGGACAAAAGCTAGTATGTACTATATAATTTCTGAACAATTACTCCTGCAGACTCGGACTCCTAACAGAACTTTAAGCGCATTTTTCCACGGCTCACCTTAACTGTATCGATGTCAATTTAAATACCAAATACCGTATGTATGTAAAGTAAAATGTCAGCAACTGGTAATTACCATGAGAATCGGAGTAACGTCACTCCGCATGCATAATTCATTCGGTTTCGGAGTTTCTAAGACGAAATGGGGCACCGGTAGCGAGACAGATGACTTGTGTAAATGATGAATTTTCTTTTCCTTTGGAAGGCAAATTAGAAAATTATAAACAGAATGGTTTAAAATTCTTAAAAGGTAAGTCAGAAGCCTGACAACGACGGGCATAACATAATATTAATCATATTATGTCTAAAAACGCGAGAGAGTTGTGTGTGCAGGATAATGCACTAAATGAAGATATCTAAATCTGAGCGAATCCGGCGTAGTATCATACTTTTCCCTTTGTTGGAACCTCCGCGCCTGTCATGTTTCGGTTTATATTTGCAGGTGAGTACGAACTTTTATCCAGAGTGCTGTGCTCATGTCGAGAATTCCTGGACAAGTTTTGGTGTAAAGGGAGAGTAACAAACACGGTAACTGAAATAACAGCGCATGCTTCTACATTGTATTAGAAAATTTCACCCAACTAGCACCTTATTGAATAACCCACATCGAATTTGTATGGCACATACTCGTAACATTGACGTCCATGAAACAAGCGAGGTTAAAAGGGAAACGCCGGTTTCTCGATGGAACGATATAATTTCTCTCTTTAACATATAAAGGGCTGTCCGTCTGCAGGGAAAGGTCAAGCTAGCTGTAGATCTAATTCGTTGCAGCCAAGGGCCGTGAACACCGTTATTGATTTATGGCTGGACCTACTTAAATATTTATTTCTCTGGTATCAGCATTAGAACGCGAGAAATAATTTCAATTTACAAGATTTTACAATGCGAAGATTCAACTTTGCTCCCTTATCAGGCAAGTAAATAAATGTACAATAAATGTTATAAGTAAATCTAAACAGGCATACGTTTTCTGGTGACCTGTAATAGGCTAGATGACTGTTTTTTTTTTATTGCATAAATGAATAGCACCTACCTACTCTTAAATATTAGTAACTTCTCAAAGTAAACAGTATATCAAAAGTCAATATTTTCAAAGGTACAACGATTTGTATACAAAATTTCGCAAGTCTCGTGAAAACGCTCCATATAAAAGTCGTACCCAGCTGTGACGTCACGCCTAGGTCAAAGTGTATGAAGTATACGGCCGCAGGAACATATTTGCAAATATCTCCGATATTTGTGCGTTTAAGTTCATACTTACCATAATGAATGTTTTTTTTATATGATTTAAGTAAACTAGCGATGTACGGTTTGTTTACTAATTAAGAAAAAAAAAAAAAATATTGAACTTTTTAGATGTGTCTAATTAATAACTAAATAACTTAAAATTGAGGAACATGTTCAACAATTGGAACAGGTTTCATCAAAAGCTCTGTTTCCGCGAATAACAGAAACTAAACATTAAAATGATGCTAACGTATCATTGTATTTTTAATTATAATTACAACGACACGATTCATTAAGACAAACCATCATAATTGCAACAACAATGCCCTTTTAGTTCCTGCAATTCTACTTCTTAGAAAATAAAGATAAAGTTACACTATTATTTCATTTTAATTAATTATTCATAACTTGTTTCATATTTTACTCACTATCTAATGTATTCGAGTCTTGAATTAATACCACAGATTAAATAAAACTTCTTAGAAAATAAAGATAAAATTACACTATTATTTAATTTTAATTAATTATTCATAACTTGTTTCATATTATACTCATTATCTTATGTATTCGAGTCTTGAATTAATACCACATATTAAATAAAACTTCTTAGAAAATAAAGATAAAATTACACTATTATTTAATTTTAATTAATTATTCATAAGTTGTTTCATATTATACTCATTATCTAATGCATTCGAGTCTTGAATTAATACCACAGATTAAATAAAACTTCTTAGAAAATAAAGATAAAATTACACTATTATTTAATTTTAATTAATTATTCATAACTTGTTTCATATTATACTCATTATCTAATGCATTCGAGTCTTGAATTAATACGACAGATTAAATAAAACTTCTTAGAAAATAAAGATAAAATTACACTATTATTTAATTTTAATTAATTATTCATAACTTGTTTCATATTATACTCATTATCTAATGTATTCGAGTCTTGAATTAATACCACATATTAAATAAAACTTCTATGAAAATAAAGATAAAATTACACTATTATTTAATTTTAATTAATTATTCATAACTTGTTTCATATTATAATCATTATCTAATGCATTCGAGTCTTGAATTAATACCACAGATTAAATAAAGAGGAACGCATAATCAGCTTTCGATTTGATTGCACTAATACAAGCATACGGTGTGTCCACGATTGTGTGGAAAAATTGTGGCCGTTGACGGGAACCTCCTCATTTTCAAATTTGAATCGTTCTATGAAAGCTGTTTTTTCTGTACATAAGTATATATATTTTCTACTGTGTGTTAGTGCTACAAAGAACAATCCTACACGTACAAGTTGCAGCAACTGACAAAATCGAATTTTCTCCAAGATATAATTATAGCAAATATTTTTGTACGAAACATTTAATTTTCATTTAAACACTTATATTAAAACAATATTTAAAAATCAGATCATCAGGTAACGTCCATAAAAGCATTTATAGCATCATTATTTGAGTCAGCTTGTGCAAGAGGCACGGCCAGAATTTGTTCAGCGTAGGCAGTGTTTGGCCAAGTGTGCTCTAACGTTTGTTTTCATATTGTTCAAACGTAAAACTTCAAACGAACAATTGCTTTTTGGCTCCAGAACTAATGAAGCAGTTGCGCAAACGTTTATTGTGTGTTAGGATTTATTTTATGATAATCAGGCCAACGCTGTTTGGAATTTTCTCGAAGACGAGCAAAAGTTAGAATTCTTTGTGGAGGTAAGTACTATAAATACGTTATTTTTTGTATTAGTTTCGTATTAAACACGCAAATTGACATATGAAGAGTCAGGTATTGATTATAACGACTTCAACTATAAATCCACAACGGATCTACTTTCTCCATCAGTCAGTACAGTGCTTTCTTGTGTCCATCTGATCTTGAAATGTAACGATCATTATAGGTAAATGTTGCTTGCATATCTAGTAGTGCTAACGGACACTCGAACTTGGTCCACGGACCATATCCGCGTACCGGATCCGGTGTCGCTACAAACGCACGGATTTGGTCCGCCAGACCGAATTGAAAACTCGACACTCGTGTGTTCGATTTTCAGCTCTATTGTATTAGCGCAGAGTTCTATTTACAGTGTTGTTTTTATCGAACAAAACATCATCGTCGAACCATCGTCGTCATCGGACGACGATGGTTCAATCATTTTCATTTTTCAATTCATTCAGACGACAGCAATCAATTGAAATCACGCAGTGATACCAAATCTCAAAAATATTTCTCCCCGAACTTAACCCTTAAGTCGACCCCGATTAATTGGGATAAGCCAATTATATTATAATAAATAATAAGATAATTATAATAAATAAGGGATAATAAGCTGTGTGTTTATACACATAAAGACTTACGCGTAAATGACATAAAATAACGTGTCACTTAATCTGATTTCACACCCTATAAATTTTCATACCCTGGGCATACCCATATACACACATATAAAAATTGATTCTTAAGGAGTAAGCTCTTAAAAATCCGAAACGAATGGTTCTAAAGGTATTACACATGTACGGATTTGAAGCAGACCTCGGATTTGGTTGACAACATAGGGGTTTCCGCGTAAAATTATGGAAAAAAACCAATAGATGGAGTACTTTTTAGGGTTATTTCAAGATGTTTGTATTTTCTTGTTTTTAATTAAATTTGGTAAGATATTGATCGATATAACGACGACAAGCGATTTCAAAGCTCAACCTGTAAAAAATAAACTTTTGGTAGTATATTTTAATTTAAAAAGGACAGAATAATATTAATGAACATTATTTTTATATTATTTATTTATCAGTTTATTTAAGTTTGAGAAGAAATATTTTTGAGAGTTGGAACACCGCAAAAAATCGGAATGCACTGTAAATAGTACTCTGTTCTAATACAATAGAGCTGAAAATCAAACACACGAGTGTCGTGCTGTCATAATAGTCCGCTCCAGACCAAATCTGTACGTGTGTAAGCAATGTTGCTAACTCTAATGTTAGAGTACATGAAAATATGTACTCTTAGAACCATTCGTTCATTCATATTATGAATGGTTACTAAAGGCCGATCGACAGTTCATTTTATTGTTGTCAGTTGTGGTAAGATGGTCTATGGCTAAAGATTGACAGTGACCATATAAAAACTATGTTCCTCTTGACCTGCAAAGAAAAGTACTGTATGGCACGATTTAACAGTTAAAGGCTTTAATCATAGACGTATATATTATAGACGAGGCATATTGAGGCAAGAACTGTTCCCACTTTTTGGAGTTTTTGGGCCATTTTGACATTTGAGGTATGGTGAAATCAAGATGGCTTACATTTGAGGTATGGTGAAAACAAGAAGGCGTAACTTTTTCTTGTATGAAGATTTGTTCTGTTATATGCACATCATAGCCTATCCTTGGTTTGAAAATCTTTGGCTTTTATATAATAATTTATTTCACGTATTTAAAAGGGATATCTTTAAAAGCAAAACTTAGAATTGGATAAGAATTTTCTGGAAAGAGGTCAGATAGAACTAGATTCGCAATATAAGCAGCAACGACTAGGCTGTTTAGAATCTAGATGAATATCAGGTATCCAGGTATCAAGATAAAACAATACGTTTAAATAACGGTATCGGGTACATTGTTAAACAGTTCTCTGCAGAACAAAACGCAATTATAAATGCAGTTTATAATTTCCATGTTTTTGTAGATTAATTATTAACAGGCAATATTATATATTCAACCTTGAACTTTGAATCAATGTTCTATCCTTGTATTAGGTCATCTCGAAAGCTACTTCAGCTTGTAGGGCGCCTGCGTGGGAACTCTATCAATAAGTTTTGGAACCTAGATACCTAGATTATAGAAAGTCTAGTTATTCACGTCTACTTATCAATAATTAAGTGCAAGAATATGTCATTACTTGGAGTAAGCAAAACTTCGTAAATAATAATAAATCAGTTCTGAAATAGCACGGTTCTAGCAAAATACCGGTACTTAGGTATAAGATCTTCGAAATCAGCAAAACTATATTATCACAGATTAAAGAAAGAGGATCAGATAAACGGCTACATAGTAAGCTTTCGCTTTGATTGGTGTGTCCACGATTGTGTGGAAAAATTGTGGACCGTTGACGGATTGTTCTATGAAAGCTGTTTCTCTGTACGTAATTATATACATATATTTTCTACTCTGTGGCATTAAGTCAGCTCCTCTAATACTATGTTAAATACCTTCCTTTTACACAGTGAATTGATTATTTTGCTCAAACTTTTACCTTCCAATATACACTTAATTTAATTAACATAATGGCTATTCTAATGTCATCTTACCATAGAGAATCTATAATCGCAATCTCGAGAACCGTTAACCATTGTTCCCGGTTTCGATCATAATAAGGAAAACTGTGGTATACCGATATACAACCAATGGCCATTACAAGTAGTAAACTCTTATAATAGCTTAACGGGATAAAAGTTATTGCTACATCTCCCATCTTGATTCTTGATACCTGTCTCTCCCTTTAAAGGCACTGTCTAGAAAGTCGGCAAATCGTGAAAGATGTCAGATTGCGACCACAACGAAACGCATGCAAATGTCGCCAATTTCATATTGTTTAATGACTTTATTACGTACTAGATGTTATACACGACTTCGTGCGCGCAAAAGGGATTCGTGAGGGAACCGTACATTTTGCCGCAATAAAAAGTAGCCTATGTCCTTCCCCGTGGTCTAATCTATATCTGTGCAAAAATTCATCAAAATCGGTTCAGTAGTTTCGGAGCCTATTCAATGCAAACAAACAAACAAATCTTTCCTCTTTATAATATTAAGTATAGATAGTTTACTAAATTCTTTTTAGGATCCTAATTAGGACGTCTCAATTTAGTGAGGTCAGAGGTGGTAGCTTTAGCCTACACTATATATTAAATCAAAAATCAATTTTTTTGGGGAGGACTATAATTCTTCAGCCTCGGGATCGGTGTACCGCCACGATAAGATCTTCCTTCCCGAAGTCGAAGGTCTTGGAAACAACTTTTTTTTTGTACAACGCGGGAATCGAACCCACGACCTCAGAGTCGAGAGCCAAGCTCTAAACCACTGGACCACAGAGGCTATTCTGTGACAAAAATCAACCCCGATTCCTCATAGTAGACCAAGTAACACGAATGTGTGTTTTGTAACGGAGTGGCTATGACAAAACGCCAGTCATGTTTTAGATGATTTGAGTTTGTCTGTGATTGATGATACGATCACAACAAAAGAACAAATAAGAATTCTCGTGTTCTGAGATCAAAATAATATAAACTACAGCAGCTAACTTAATCTTCAGATATTATCGATTCGTTGCATTTTGTACGGGCAAGGTACGGTTGATTAGTAATCATTATTGAATAGAGAACATGCATTTGTTTTAAATCAGCAAAATTCTTATATTTTCTGAGAGGCAACATAAATATGGACCGAAAAATGCAAAAAGTGCAGTAACCAGTTGCTAAATTAAAAAGTTACATGACTAAAAAAACGACGCATTCTTTTTTCCTCTGATTGACTGAGTTACTGTTCAAATTTTTTGTTATGTTATTTGTGGAATTTTTTGTTATGACAATAATATGACATAAACGCAATATTTAAGTTAATAAAATCAATTTTGTACTTATCTTCATACATTTTCAACTGCTGTGACGTTTCTTGCATCATTTTTTGTATATCGTTTTTAATTCTCTCCAACGATCTCACTTTGGTGATTTTATTTCGTCAACGGTTGACCGTAGATATGTCATTGCAAAGACAATATTATCTGGCTGGTTCCCCGTTGGGCATTTTTATTTGAAAATCGCTAATATTAAATCCTTAACGTTAAGTAGTAAATCCAGTTAACTAAGATTAGAGTTAGTTAATAAGTTAGATTAGCCCAATATTGTACAAGATTAGGATTTGTTGAAAGGAAGAGAGGGCGTTGGCAAAATTTTTCATAAACGGAAAAGTAATTTGCTCAGTAATGTGACATTATACTGAATGTCTTTAAAACAAATCATTCTATCTCACCAAACTGACAAAGAAGGAAAGAGAGGTGAAGTGCCAAGAAATGACATTTTACTGACTGATATAATAAATCAGAGCATAAATAATTACATTAATCCTTTAATCGAGAAATTTCGCGGCAACAAGCGGCTGGTGCGTGTATCTAGGACAATATCGTTTACATAATTCAACATACTTTAGTAATTTACGTTCCAACTACTTCCTTTTAAAACCATCCGGTGCTTATATAGAAACTAAATATTCTGTAGATCCATGTTCTTGATAACATACAAACAAACTGACATATTACTTCATATTCGGCCCCAGTTGGATCCCTTGATCGCCTTACTTGGTGACTGATTTTGATCTTAGTCTTGTCAGAGATGGTTTTGACTGACGATTGTGTAAGTTTAGTCACTTTCGAAAATTCATAAGCACAATATCGACGACCTCTGTGGCTCAGTGGTAAGCGCGTTCAACGGGAGGTCGCGGGTTCGAACCCCGCCAAGGGAACAAAAAGTTTTCTGTGTTCCTGGCTCATGGATGTGTATTAAATATGTGTATATTATAATAAAAATCTTTAATATAATATGCTTGATATTAAATAATGCTTACCCTCAAACCGAATAAAAAAATGAAGACAGAGTTCTGCTAAATACACAGTGAGGCCCGGCCGGTCTAATTAACACCCGGCCCGTGCCGCCGCGTAATAAGAGTTTTCAAATTCGTGACATCTGACAGCTTTTTGACACGACAAGGACCGTCGTGCTACCTAGCGCCGCCTGGTGACAGGAAAAGAATCGAAATTTCTTATTGACTGTTTTTAATACCACTTACGCCACCAGATGACGCTTTGTGTGAGTTGGGTCTGCCCCCTAACGGCAGAAAAAATATTAAAAACCCTCATTACAGTGACACGTGTAACGAAACTACGCCTTACCTTGTAAGGCGAACTGTCATGGTGTGTAGTTTTTTATGTATGTAGTGCGTAGCTAAACGCGCACTACATACATAAAGACCCGGCCACAGATTTTGTTCGACAAAGCTCTGTCTTCACTTTTTCATTTGGTCTGAGTGTATACCTAAATGCTGCTGACAAGGTTGCGATTTGAACTGCTTCACCGCAAATTGGACACAAGTGAATGTAGCTCATTTAATCGCACTGGCAATAAAACCATTTCCTTCTTAATTTATACATTTTAGTTAATGATCTCAGGTTTCAATGTTAATTTTTGCATAATTATGAGAAAAGATATTATAACTTCAATGAAGTACTTCTTACGCAAACTACATAAACCTTGGTTATTTAATGGCATCGACTAATTTAAGTATCGTTTTAATCGTTATCAGGGCTCTGTTTAGAATTGGGTATATGACAACATGTAAAAATTTAGTTGTTTTTTAATAAATTAAGAAATAATTAGGTATTACAACTTGATAAAAGTAAAAAGAATTAGGATTTTATTTGTAGTTTTGTAATTATATGCATTTCGAAGTCACAAAAAAGTTGAAATATAATTTTTTAAAACATTAGTGTATAAAACCTACATAATTACTAATTAGTTTACTTGCAACAAATACAAAAAGATTTACTATGGTATGTATCATACATAAACGCGCAAAATTACGAGATATCAGAAATGTATGGCCATATGCCATACATTTCGTAGCAACTTACTAGCGTCTGACGTCACTTACTAGTACGACTTTTATATGGGGCGTTTTCACGAGACTCACAAGAGTGCTTCAAACAATCCGCAATATCTTTGAAATTTTTTTATTTTTAGTATACTATTCCAGATTCCTTTCGTAAACTGCTAGCACTGAATAGTGCTCTGAAAAATAAGATTTTCTCAGAGCGCCATTCATTAATGTAACAAAAAAAATACAGGCAAATACCGTATTCAGATTCAATACCCTTTTTAATTTAATATATAATACCGTCTCCGAAAACCAATCACGGATTCTTCGGGCACGTGAACCACTGCTTGTGTAAAGACGTTTAGGCAAAAAAATATTTGTCATTCTCAAAGTAAAAGATCATCTCGTGTATGGGTGACTCTCCGCTAAACGCTAACTCGCCTATATAAAGAAATAATATTTTTTTTCGAGTAGGGCAATTTTTTCCGCCTAAACGTCTTCACATGAGCAGCAAATCATGTGCCCGAAATATCCGCAATTGATTTTTATAGACCTTATATCCTACTAATATTATAAATGTGAAAGTTTGCGATGATGGATGGATTTTTGTTACTCTTTCACGCAAAAACTAATGAATGGATTTTGATTTGGTATGGTAGATCTGGATTAAAACATGGATTCTTTTGATTCCGAAAAAGTAGGTACATAATTCCCGTGGGATACCAGATACTTTAAAAAGCTAGTATAATTATATATGTACTACCTGTTGCCCGCGGCACCGCCCGCGTAAATACAGTATCCCACTGGAACACTGTACTTTTTCGGGATAAAAAGTAGCCTAAGTTTTAACTCAGAGACAAGCTACTAGCATAGTCCATACCAAATTTCATCAAAATCCGTTCAGCAGTTTTTACGTGAAAGAGTAACAAACATCAATTCATCCATCCGCACAAACTTTCACATTTATATACTGGCGGACACATAAACTGCATCATAGTGCAAGAACACATTTAATCAAATTTTATTACGAAATATGCAAACTTTTTACATTTATTGGTATTGGAAAATAAAGGCTGGTTTATTAACACAAAAACAAAATCAAATTTAAATATGGAACTGTCACAAAAGAAAGAAAATATTTTATAGAAGAAATCTTGTCAATTTACTAAAGATTAACTCGTTGTTACGTTAATGTTGTGATTGATGGTTTTTTTTTGTTTTGTTACATGTTGAATTGTCGTTACTAATTGTTTAATTGCTAGTCTGTTTTCATTTAAAACACGTTTTTCTCTCACGAATATGGACGTATCGTCCGAAAAAGCCACACAAATTGTTGCTCTAGTGCAGCAAGGCCAACGAACCAACGAAGATTGTTGCAGATTTAAATGTAAACCAGTCTACGGTTTCCCGAGATTACAGAAGGTTTATGGAGACAGGTTCATTCAAAAGAAGACGTGGAACCGGCAGAACTCGGGTGACAACGTCTCGTGACGACAGGTTTATTGTGACAACTTCCTTGCGAAATCGGTTTTTAACGTCTATAAGCATTAAAAATGAGCTCCACCAGGTACGTGACGTAGCAGTTAGTGCACGAACCATAAGAAGAAGGTGAGCTAAAAGAGCGTTTCAGACCCGCAAATGGATCAAAATTGTCTGCAGCTCACAGCCAAGCGCGACTAAGATTTGCTCGTGAACACTTAAATTGGACTGAAGAGCAATGGGCTTCCGTATTATTCACTGATGAGTGTAGGACTTGTTTGTACGGTGCTGATGGTCGCAGACTAGTCTACCGTAGACGAGAAGAGAGAGCGATATGCTCAAAATTGAATTGAGGAGAGGGTTCCATTTGGAGGCGGGTCTTGTATGGTTTGGGGTGGCATATCGATGGATTCTCGAACTGAACTTGTGCTTATTGACGCAGACACACATGGCCGTGGTAACCGTGGTTTAACATCACATCGCTAACGGAGATATTGAACCCTTATGTGGTACCTTTTAGCGGATTTATAAGGGAAAAATTCATTCTGATGCAGGATAATGCTCACCCGCACACAGCGAGACAAGTTGGGCAATACTTTACTCAGGTTGAGATTCGTTCCATGGATTCGCCAGCACGTAGCCCGGACTTCAATCCGATAGAACACGCGTGGGACAACCTAAAAAGAGCTGTATTTACAAGAAATCCGGTCCCAACAACGGATGCGGAGCTCAGAGTTGCATTGTCACAAAAATGGGACAATACTCCGCAAGATCTTTTAAAAACACTGATCAGATCGATGCGAAACCGACTTGAATCAGTTATTAGGGCAAGAGGAGGTAATACACCTTATTAAAAACAAAAAAATCTTTTTCTTTTCTAAGTATTGTAAAATTTTCATAATAAAACCGTTTTTGTTCTATTCACTGTTTCATTCCGAAAACCTACAAAAGGAGTAATTTGATTCTCTTAATGCGAAAATTTGATCTATACACACATGAATTTATTTTTTTATCAGATTAAGAACCAGTCCATTATCATTACCATTATCATTGAAATAAATCAAATAGTTTGCACTTTCACTAATTATATTTCATTAAAAGTTATCTTCCACTATGATGCAGTTTATGTGTCTGCCAGTGTAATATTAGTAGGATGGAATTTAATATTTTGTACACAAGATATAACATTCGACCAACCTTAATATGTCATTGTATTTCTCTATTGCACGGGTAAAACAAATCAATTGGTACTCGTAGCATTGCATAGTATACTATTGTCTTTTTGTTTACAAAGGGATTAATTTGGATCTGAGCAAAGTATAGTTAACCATTATTACCGGAGTCTCCCGGGCATTCGGGAGGGTTGGGAACTCTAATTATCAGCGGCGTGGGGTTCCTATGACTCCATTCCTATCGGCTTCATTTACCACTTACCTTTTGAAGACCCTTATCCACATCCCTACCTATTGTACAGGCTAGGGCTTGCCTATGAAGGAGAACCGGCCTTCGCCACTGCTAGGTATAGTGTAGACTGTAGAGGCTTTCTTTTTTACCCGACTACGGCGTAGCCAAAAGGAAGGAAAATGATTTTGGCAGTCTATGTATGTATGTTTGTTACACCGTAGCGCCTAAACTACTTTAGGCGCTACGTCCGATTTTAATAAATGAGATGTCAATAGATTTGTAATAATAGCCCGGGTAACATAGGGTTTATAATTGACGTAGTCGGGTAATATTAGGTCCTACTAATATTGGATCCTTACATATGAAATTGGCGTTATGTCTGCCTAATTTGATCTCAAATATATCTTCTTTGGTTAGGAATTCCAATTTCAAATTTATACCGCTATTTACTCATGCAATTGTGTTTTAAAAAACGTAATTCATTTGTTTTTTCCTCTTTTGGTTTTTTCTTTGCGTCACTCTGTTTACAAAATGGAAAACTTGAAAATCGTATTATTTTCGAGTACGAGTTCCACCGTGGCACCAGTGCTGCAGAAACGGCTCGAAGGATTAATTATGTATTAGGGCGCCGGTGTCGCAAAAAAAGACACAGTTCGTTTTTGGTTCCAACGTTTTCGCTCTGGAAATTTCGACCTGCAGAACAAGCCCCGTGGACGGCCGGAGACCAAAATGATAATGAAGAATTGAAGGCTATAGTGGAAGCGGATCCATCGCAAACCACGTCCGAGTTAGCTGCAGGTTGCAGTGTTAGTCATAAAACTGTTTTAATCCACTTGAAGCAAATTGAGAAGGTGAAAAAGCATGAAAGGTGGCTACCTCATGATTTGAGTGCAGCAAACCGACAAACGCGCGTCGACTGCTGCGTTACGTTACTCAACCGGCACAATAATGAAGGGATTTTAAATCGAATCATTACCTGTGATGAAAAGTGGATCCTGTACGATAATCGGAAACGCTCATCGCAATGGCTGAACCCTGGCGAACCAGCCAAAGCCTGCCCCAAGAAAAATTGACTCAAAAAAGTTACTTGTGAGCGTTTGGTGGACTAGTGCCGGTGTCGTTCACTACAGCTTTCTTAAATCTGGCCTACGATTACGGCAAATGTCAATTGCCAGCAACTGCAAATCATGATGGAAAAGCTAGCTGCTAAACAACCGAGGTTGGTCATTCGCTCTAGGCCACTGCTGCCTCAGGACAACGCTAGACCACACACTGCACAACAGACGGCTACCAAATTAGAGGAGCTTCAATTGGAATGTCTAAGACATCCACCGTACTCCCCGAACCTTGCTTGACCTGGAAAAAATTAAACTCCGATGGGGCAGTCCAAAGCGCCTTCAAAGATTTTATTGATTCCTGTCCGAATGGTTTTTTTAGTAAAGGAATCAATGACCTACCTATGAGATGGCAAAAGTACACAGATAGCAATGGTATATACTTTGATTATGTTTATGTTTAAAAAAAATTGACTTTATGGTTCCTCCTTTACAAAACGCCAATTTCATGTGTAATGGACCTAATATTATAAATGTGAAAGTTGTGAGGATGGTAGTAGTTTAGGCTCTTGATTAAAACATAGGCTACTTTTTATTCCGAAAAAGTACAGTGTTCCCGAGGGAACGTGTTTTTACGTGGGCGGAGCCGCGAACAACAGCTAGTTTTTCATAAAAAATGTAGTGATTATTCATTCCGTCAAAAGTCAAAATTTAAAGAGATAATGTGAAAATATATTAAGTCAGGTAGCAAATTTAAAAGCTTCTTGTGTAGTCACATAAATACCATATAAGACGATTCTACTCCTCCCACGTGGTCACACCCCGGCGAGCTCCTCCCCTTGTAGTCTTACTTAGAATTAATGAACTTAACAATATTTTTATGTGAATGTGTTCTCGTATTTTTACTTACAATTTTAATCGGTATTATTGTGTGACATGTAGGTACTATACTATATTTTCTTTTTTTTTTCATAAATGAAGTGTACAACTCAAACTCAAAAATGTTTATTTCCCTGTATGTTACCAACTAACTCTTATAGAATTGTCCTACATAATACCTACCAAAGGTTCGGAACCTAACCCAACCTAAACTATAAAACAACAGGACAAATCTTCATACAAGAAAACGTTACGTTAACGTATCAAGATTTTACCATACCTCGAATGTCAGCCATCTTGATTGCACCATACTTCAAATGTCAAAATGGCCCCAAACAACTCCAAAAGTGGGGACAGTTTTTTCTCGACATGCCTCGTCTATTATCTGTAATATTATAATATACGTCGTATGCCTATACACGATATGTGCCTAGTTTTTTTGCTGATCATACCCTTCCTGTTCAGTGTTCTCTCATCTCACGGCACCTTACATATCTTATCCTTACTCATATTACAAACGAGAAAGTTTGAATGTATGGATGTTTGGTAATTCTTCGCGCCTTAACTGCTAAAAGAATTTTGATGAAATTCGGTATGGTAGTAGTTTAGACTCTGGATTAACACATACAATGCTTTTTATCGCAGCAACGGTGTACGGTTCCCGCGGGATTTCTCTTAGCGCGTACGAAGTCGCGGGCAACATCCAGTTAACTATAATTATTATCGTCTCTATCAAATCTCTGGCAGACAGACACCTTGCATGTTACAACAGAGCCAGGAACATTTAACAAAGACTCGCCTTTGGACAGACACGCACTGTCACAATTACATTATGTTCCTTTGTTTAGTCTCATCTTGTTGATTAACTATTGACTCTGCCATAAAAGTCAATGTCTGACGAATCAAGTGTTGATGCAATTTAAGAAACGAAAATTGCCTCATACACACAGGGGTTAGGCTATCTGATGATAAAGCCAAAGGGAATATATTTAACCGTATTTATTTTAAATCACGCTATCCTTCTAATTAACAAAACACTTTTTTTGCGAGTCCGAAATCCGACCACAGCGTTGCATTTTCATAAGAGTTACCTACCCATCAGTAGCGAAGGCTGGTTCTGCATCACAGGGGAAGCCCTAGCCTGTAGATGTGAGATCAGTTGCAGAACTTATTACAATACCTATCTTAAGAAATTTAGTACCTCGGAAAAAAATGGTGTCCACAATAGTTAATGTATCTTAATTAAACGTGAAGCTGGTGCGAATCGTGTTATATGCACACGTCGCTATCTGTCAAACGACTTTTCCAAAGTATAAGACAAGGACAAAACATTGTATAGCTTATCGACTGTGTAAATATTTTTTTTATTAAAGGGGGTTAATATTACATATTTTCAAAGAAATGTAAATAACGCAGTCCCTTGCTAATTTATTTCCTTCCGGCGCATCTGGACACAGTAGCAACGAATTCGTCCTCTGAATCATCCGTCAAGTTGATAATGTCCTGTTGCTCCGGAGGGATTTCTTTGTCATTGCTTTGACAATTTCATATTCTATGTCAATGCTCGTTACTAAACAGTCACGAACATTACTGATATTATATAATACCAAATTCTGGCTTTATTTCTAAATCCTATGGCAATAGGGTCAAAATGCGAATGTCCTCGCCTCTACATAGAGAACAAGTACTTGGCACAATGTTGTCTGTAATTTCGCAGCGAATAAATAAGTTTCCGTAGTGTAGCGGTTATCACGTGTGCTTCACACGCACAAGGTCCCCGGTTCGATCCCGGGCGGAAACAATGCTTTTTGGAACTTTTAAATTTTCAGAAATATTTTATAACAATTATTTTTTGTTTAATATTGTGAACTATTGCTATATTAATCAATCTGAGGCAATGAATGATTATTTTATTAAATAACTAGTACTTAATTCAATATGCGATTTTTTTGTACCCTATCATGGTGTAGAACTAAATAGGCAGGTATTATATTAAGTAGAGTATAATAATTTAAAATTATCATATTCCCAAATGTTTTCGCAAAACATAGGGATAGAATACATTCTAAAGATCATGGGTTTATTCTACCTTGTACCGTCTCTAAACTTTCCTTTTGCTAATCAGATTTCGTAAAATCGGTTTACGTTTATCAAGCGGTAAATTATTTAATTAAATCATCGCCAATCGTCATAAATTAATAAAGTTCCATAAGTAAACTGAATATTTAAATTTCAAATTTAAAAAAAAGCTATTTACGCGCGTCTTTTCAAATATTTTTTTCATCACTTACGCAAAGGCAAAGGAATGCATCATAGGAGCCACGGCGCGGATTATCGGTTAGTAACCTGTGCACGTGTGTCTATTTTGGTCTAGTTAGTGGTTACTATAAAGAGATAAATGGTGTCATCACAAACGATAAGAGGCTTGAATTATGATAAACATGGTAGCATGAATGATTAATCATCGAAATCTTAGACGTGTTTAACGTAGACATGAAATAAATATTGTGGCTATACAGCAATGGCCGGCTATGGAATAAAATGATGAATTAGTGATTTAATTTCAAAAACCTAATTTCTGACCGGCGCGCGGCGTAAGAAACCCCCGACAGAATTTAGGTGTATAAATTCTGTCTGGCGATACTTGTGCTTGTAGGCATAGGTATCATATAAAAAAGATGGATCTATTGTGATTTTTGAAATCTTCTCAACCATGCCTATTTTATAGAGATATTGTTACCTTTGTAGATGCATAATTTTTTACTCGGTACTTCTAAAACGCTATGAACACTATAATGCTTGAAACGACGTTCCGTGCGCCGCTCATTAATTAGAATTTCGAAATGAAATCATTCATTCATCATTTAACAAGTCAAGGATGTCGATGATTAATCATTCATGTTACCATGTTCATCAAAATTCAAGCCTCTTATGGTTTGTGATGACACCGTTGAATAGGCTCCAAAACTACTGTATAAATTTTGACCACATTTGGCACAAATGTACAGTAGAAATGGCCATGGATTACTTTGTATTGCAGTAAAATGTACGGTTCCCGGGGAGTTTTCTTAATTCCCACACAGACTTGTGGGAAACATAAAAATAAAAGTAATGGAATCATCATCATATTCATTTCTTATACTTCAACTCAGTATTAAAACAATGATTTATGATGAACTTGCTGTTTAGTAATGTTACTAAAATGTTGATAAGTATTTAAAGTGTAAAATAAACTATAACAACCTAAATAAAACTAGGTTTACTCCAATACATTACATTTTTCTTACATGCATTCAAAATAACCACTTTGTCTAATTCATGGGTTATTTTTCACCGTTTTCCTTCAGTCAGAAATAGTTTTAGTTAATAAAGTAAATAATTAACATTTCTAGTGTTACCTGGAACACAAATGCTATTCAATTTTATTAAAATTATATTTTACTTAAAATTATAGAATTATAGATACTATTTTGCCTAATTAAATACTATAATCTGACTATGCACATTACGGAGCCTATATTATCCAGGCCGTTATTATGAATCTATTGGCACCTCATTCATTGAAATTTGATCAGTGGAACCAATCAATACCCTTCCTTTTGGCTTTGTAGTAAAATCAATAAAATCTTACAATATTTAGGTATATTTTTAACATCTTATCAGTAATGATCATATTGTTGTTTGTTTAAACTAGTAATATATTAAGATCAGTGGCTGTTCAAACAAACTGCACATAATCTCATTAATATTGTGTTTACCTACTAATTAAATCTAATAACTTTATTCTAAAGATAAGAAAAGTTTCATACCTTTTATAGTATGAAACTTTTCTTATCTTTAGAATAAAGTTGCAATCATTTTAAAGTAGTACACAGTATCGACAGAAAGTGTTTAAACACTTATGCCGTAAGGCTCTCAGAATTGCTAATCAATAAATTGCACAACTGCAGTATGATATAAATTTACAAACATTTGAATAGCAGTTTTATTTCCATTTTATTTTATGTGTAATGTAATGCATAAAGGAACTGTTATTGAAATTATGCAAATTATAAAACTGTCGAGGCTTCTTGTACGTACCCGGCGACAGGTGGAAACTGCGAGACTTATTCTCACGGTGGAAACTTAACACAACACCAAACTTTTGCACAAATGTACACGGCACGTTAAGTTTCAATTTTCAAACAATATTTTGCCTTAAAAAGGTTCTAGATTTAACTGCAAGTCAGGCCACACGCACGCAATTGCATTCACAATATCCTTCACAAAACGCGACAAGTGTGAGAAATAAAAAGTACAAGTTCGCGACCACGAACTGATAAAACTTGAAAGAAACTTAGTTTATTATGACAAAATGTCAAACTTAATTGCAGCATGAGTGGAAAAGCTACATTTTTATACTATTTAATGATGAAATCTGTTACAATAAATGACGATAAACGCATAAATAACGCATTTTGCGCAAGCAAAAAATTTATTTTAATTTTATCAAACTTGATATTTTGCACGTGCTGCCATCTGTGCATCATAAACAAAGAACTATTTGACTTTGACAGTGACACTTTATATATAATTTTTTTTTAAATATTTGGCGTCGGCTTAAAACTATTTTCCATTGTCAAGTTAAAAAGGCGGGAAAAAGATTTTTCGTTTCATTTTTCAACACCGTATTCCTAATTCGTCAAGTCTAGTCAAAGTCCAAATAAATAGTCAATGCAGTAAATGAGTCAAGTCAGAAGATTCAGTAAAGTGGTAGAAGCTTTGCTGAAAGTTCCAAGTGTTTTGGAGGGAACACAAAATAGCACGTTCTTTTAAGTTGTACCACTTGCCCACACTTGTGCATGTTAACTAATATTTAATGGTTAATATTCTAACTAATATTACACATTCAAGACAGAAATAACACAAATTAGAGGAAGATATACAAAACCCACAACGTCACCTATTGAATACCCCGGTAAAACTCCAACAGTTTTACTTCATCTTCTGTGCCTTTAGACACGGACCAAAGTAACCTTAGGTTGCCATTTAAAGAAAAAGAAAGTGACTCATGACATGAGTAGATATATATTTTATTTAAAAGATCTGTTGGCGACGATTGGCGATGAGCAGATTCCCTAGCGGAAAGTCGCAGAACTAACGTATGACAGATGAAAGTATGGTTAGACGCACGATTTTAAATGATTTTAAAAATAATTTGTTATTTTTCAAGAATTTCAAATAAAGTGTGCTATGAATTTAATTTTAAAATGACTACAAAGGATAATAAAAAAAGGAACTTACTGTTGTGTTCTTGAATGTTATAATTATTATAATTTCTAAATTATTAGATTATACAGAATGTTCGGAAGATGGGTGCAAAGCTTTAACGCCTTGTTAGTATAGACCATTTAGAACCGTATTTGACCATTCTTAGCGTTCGTGATGTAAGATTTTATTTTTTATCGAATTTTTACATATTTTTTTTGCAAAAACCCCAAATTCCGCAATCAATTGCAAATAATGGCCAATCTGGAAATAATCGAATTATTTTTTATTGTATTTGAATTAATTAATGTATAAACAACCAAATTTGTAACAGGGGTTTGAAGTTATTAATTTTTTGTGAATTTCGGAAATCTAATTTTTTTGAGGCCATAAGTAAAAAAAAACGGTAACTGGTTTTTTTGTTCAAACATTTTGGAAAACATACCTAGTTATTACTCTTTCGATTGAGGTATCAACTACAAAGATCGCTCACCAATTACTGAAATTATTATTGAAATGAGCACGAAAGAAGAATTAATCCAGAGGATTAGCTCGGCCTTTGAAACAATGACAATGAAGCTGTAGTTGAACACGAAAAATAAATGATAATTAAAAAATATTTTTTTTTATTATTTATTTAAGTTAGTCCCTCAATTTACTTTGTAAATCATAATTTCAGTAATTGGTGAGCGATCTTTGTACTTGATACCTCAATCGAAAGTGTAATAACTACGTATGTTTCCCAAAATATTTGAACAAAAAAAACAGTTCCCGTTTTTTTTATTTGTGCCCTCAAAAAATTTGATTTCCGAAATCTACAAAAAAAATATTAACTTCAAACCCCTGTTAGAAATTTATCTCATGATACAGATATGTACATCAAGTCTTATTTGGTTGTTTACACATTAATTAATTCAAATACAATAAAAAATTATTCGATTATCTTCCAGATTGGCCATTATTTGCAATTGATTGCGGAATTTGGGGTTTTTTCAGCAAAAAATGTAAAAATTCGATAAAAAAATAAAATCTTACGTACCGTACCGTATTTGACCATTCTTAGCGTTCGTACGCTAAGAATGGTCAAATACGGTTCTAAATGGTCTATACTAACAAGGCGTTAAAGCTTTGCACCCATCTTCCAAACATTCTGTATAAAACATTGAGGAACACAACAGTAAGTTACTGAGAAGTTTTCATACTTTTCCTACTGATGAAAAGTTAAAAAAAGGTTGGGAAAAGGCCCTAAAATTAAGAAACCCTGCTTCAAAATACATGCTAGATTGCTCGCATTTCACAGAATTAGATTACTTTCCACCAGAAGTTTGTACAGCTTGTAATTAGCGATATGTTTACCACATATTTTGTATTTGTTATTATATTGTTATAAGTCTGTAAGCCTTCTTAAAACTAAATAAATAAATATAAACAAAGCCTAAACACCTAACTTCTTCAGATTTTCGTTTATTTACTGATGTTGTGTGTACTGCTCACTCGCACCAAGTAGTTTTTAGTATTTTTTTACCACTTTGTAGATGTCCAACTCTAATGAAATCATGATGCACTTTTAAAGATGTATTTCAAAATAAAAATAAAATCAACTATTTTTACTATTTTATTAGTTTTATTGCTATTTTACTAAACAGCCAGATGGAAATATCAGTCATAGGATAGTTCCGAAATCCGCCACGAGGGAAATTTGCTCGCCACCAATATTATCGAACTGTGCGTTAGGGCTGTCAAAGTGGTCCAATAGTTGTCCAATTTAAACAGTTTTGTTTTAAATTTACGATAATAATACTCACGTGACCATTCTATACAGAAAGAAAAAACTGCAAGTACAGTCGTTCAGAGTTATTTTTCCTCTGAGAGGAATATTATGCCGACGAATTAGCTATCACCCTCATAAAAACTAAAATATCAGAACGAACTTTTAATCCATTCGCTGCTTTTATGAAATTTAAGGATACTTATACATAATATTTAATATTCTTCTTCTAAATATATTTATAAATGGATTGCAATACGGTATTTTCCTGATTATTTTTTATTACATAAATGAATAGTGCTCTGAAAAATAAGACAGTTTACAAAAGGAATAGTATACTAAAAATCAAAATTTTCAAAGATATTGCGGATTGTTTGAAGTACTTTTGTAAGTCTCGTGAAAACGCCCCATATAAAAGTCATAGTAGTAAGCGACGTCACACGCTATTAAGTTGCTACGAAATGTATGGCCATATGCACAAAATTTCTGATATCTCGTAATACCATAGTAAATGTTTTTGACGTGATAACGTCTCATATTTCGATGGAGCCGGCTGCACGCACGAAAAAACATGACTCATGCCGTTACCGTTACCAGCGTTACCTCGCTAAATATGACGCATGAGCCGTTACCTCAGCTGGCCGCGCCTTAGGTATGTGAGAGGTGGGACGGAGAGGCGGGGGCGCTTGATGTTATTACTCGTTCGGCGCCGGACTTCGCAGCGGCAACACGCGTTGACGGTTCTGGCTAGTTGAGACAAAACGCACAAGAGATTGCAATAGCAAGATGAGTCCCCCGATAAAAAGACAATCTAAGGAAATAATATTTAAAGTGCATACGTTTTTTAGGAAACGGAAAGCCGATGTCAATAGTTTAGAATATAAACCAATTTCAATAATTGAATAATTATTGTTCACGATATCTCGAGATTGGTCGTCACTGTCTAATCTCATGTGCGTTGCGAGCAGCAAGCAACCCGCCCCCTCACCCCTGTCCCTACCTAAGGCGCGGCCAATTAGTTCCGCGCGCACTATAAACATGACGTTGTCACGTTCAACTATCATCAGTAAACCGACTTTACAGACAACCGATTTTTTGTATATATGTTATATATGTTTTATACACTAATGTTTTAAAAAAATATTTCAACTTTTTGCATGCTTACTTCAAAATGCATATAATTACAATACTACACTTAAAATCCTAATTCTTTTTACTTTTATCGAGTTGTGAAACATAATTATTTCTTAATTTATTAAAAAAAAACTATAATTTTACATGTTGTCAAATACCCAATTCCAACTCTCGATAAAACTCGAGAACGGCTGTACCGATTTGGCTAATTTTGGTCTCGAAATAATTGTGGATGTTTAAACGGTAAGAAATATTTGAAAAATTGCGGGGAAACAACTGCAGACGATTGAATTTTTCCATCAAATTTTGACTATCAAATGTTTATAGGTGCGTTAAGTTTACCTGTATGGTTTATTTAAAAAAATCAGCCGACTACAGGTGTAGATGTAGACGTTGTTGTAGGTGTAGGCTGTAGTTGTCAATATTTATTTATTCCAGATCATAGTTAAGGCAGAACAACATGTGTCGGGACAGCTAGTATGTAATGAAAATAACCTGGTGTGCTTTACATTATTTATTTTTCCTATGTTTTTAAACTAACAAATATAACAATTTAACCAAGTTGCGGATTAGGAGCAGCAGACACTCGTTTCCTGGCGATCTTACGTCGAGACACTCGCATCTGTTGCAGCTGATTGTAAACTTCACCCCATATCTCACTTTGATCTTCGACAGGAATTGTTTTTCTGAAATATTAATAAAAAAAATATAAGTTTTCATTTCACAGACTGGTTAATTTTCACCAAGCGGGCAATTCATTTAAATATTATTAAATCTTGTTTGGATTGACACGCTGTCCTGCTCCCACGCCCACGATTTGACGCGTGTGCGAATGAATCAGCATGTTAGTCGAAACTTAAAACAGTATTATATAGAAAAATTTGCTTCCCGACAGTCGTTGTTCTGTTTTTTCTATGAACGGGAATAACTTGTGGTAGAAGAGTGAAAATTTAGGGTTATGTAGTTTTAAATGCCACATTATATAAGAATGAAAATTTTTGATTGAAAAAAAAAAAATGTAGGTGGGCCCTTTTAATTTAGGCCTTGAAAATATTGATAACAACCGATTCTCAGACCTACCGAATTTGCAAAAAAAAATTCTTAAGAATCGGTCAATCCGTTTCGGACGAGTGTGTCCCCGAACACTATGACACGAGAATTGGGCTTCCGAACGCTTTTCAACAAACAAGGTTGCCAATTTTTTGACGTGATAACGTCTTATAATTCGATGGAGCCTGCTGCACGCACGAAAAAACATGACTCATGCTTTACCGGCGTTACCCGCTCTCACCAAAGATATTCTCAGCAGTGCTAGAAGACGTTTACGGAAACTGCCATGGGAGAAGATCAGCATTAATCTTAATGGAAAATTACTGAGCAACCTTAGATTCGCTGATGATCTTGTATTGCTAGCAAACGATAACGACACACTCCAACATATGCTCCAAGACATCAAACAGAAAGCAAAAAAGTGGGGTTAACGATGAACAAACTTAAAGGTTATTAGAAACAATACAAAATACCCTATAGTGGTTGACGGAGAGCACATTCGAGTATGTAAATTCATACATTTAACTAGGACAACTGACCTCTTTCTCTGACCAAGGAGAGACCTATGTGTCATCAGGACACGCTGACACCCAAAATTTTAATTGATACCTAGCACAAGAAATAGTTTCTAAAAAACAGGATATCTAGCTAATGGGTTAATAAATAAAAATAATAGAGTATAGAAATAAGAATGACTAGCTTTTGCCTGTGGCTCCGCCCGTGTATACCAAGGGAACACTGTACTTTTTCACCGAACGCTTTTCAAAACATGGTAGAAAAACATTAAATTACATTTTTGAATATTATAATAAAAAGTGACAACATACCTATACTGTTTCATCAAATCGTATTTCTCCCAGGGTGTCTTCCTCAGTTCTCTTCTAACTCTATCCTTTTCTTTTAGGTGTTCCTCAATATTTGAAACTCCCTTTAATTCTTGTCGCTCCCATCTTTCAAGCCATGGTCTGGGTTTCAATTTCACCTGGAAAATATATAAAAAGTATTTTTAAGGTTTACCTGTCGAAAAAAACTAAATCTTAATATACCTTGTTTTTATAACTTGTACACGCAAACACTAAACACAAGGTATATTAAGATATAGATGTAAGCTTTTCATGCCATGTTTTAAGTGTTATGTGCTATCAATTGGGTTGTGTGGCTTATTAAGATTTAGGACCACGATAGAAAACAAAAGTGCGAAGAACGTGTGGCTCGCGTGTCACGACGCGTTCTCACGCCTACTTTTTATTACTATTTCATTTCACTAAGAATACAAAACGTCGTAACTACTTACTTCTCACAATATAACAAAATAAACCTTATCCATTCATTTCTAGTTCCATTGGTGTGTGAGCATAATTTCAAATAAAACATGCTACTTTTGTCTTAAATATAAACAACTAATTAAAAGAATTCTTTGTGTGTAGTGTGGTGTATAATTATCAGTATATTTGTGCGAGTTTGGTGACAACAACTTCCATACTAATTGTGTCATATTACATATAACACTATAGTACTTGGGTAATCGATCTTTGCTAGAGGTTTTGATAAATAAATAAGATAATAATCACAAAAATATTCATCTGATCGGGATTCGAACCAACTACGTTACGAATAAAACATAAATTATACATACGCTTACCTTATATTATCAATAGTTTCGACTCTATTACTCAGACTGATATAATAGAGTCGAAACAATTGATAATATATTGTTCATTTAGGAAAGAAAAACATATATAGCTTTAAAATGCACAGTTTTTGATTGATTTCTCTCCCCCAAAACTCCCTGCATACTAAATTTCATGGTAATACTTGCAGCCGTTTTCGAGAAACTGAATTTATACATTATACAAGATTGTCTCCATTAAAATATAAGATAAAATGAAATTATTATGCACATACCTGAATGGGATTGATTGGTACTGGGGTGCCTTCCGGTAGTATTTCCGGATCCATGTCTAGGGGGTATGTACAGTACTCAGGCAGCGCATCTCTCAAGTACAACAATTTATCATCAAGACGTTTCTCTAATCTCAAAACCTGAATTGCCTGGATTGTTGGATCATACAACTCATACCTGACCTGGAAATACAATTGCAATTAAAACAAATAAAATTTTGCTTATCCTTATTTTTCATTCAACTAAATCTCTCATTTGGTCGGGATTAAGCTTTCACCTAATTGTGATGTGTGGCAGAAGCCAGAGCACCTTTTACATGTATTGCTGGAGTGTGCTCAAACCCCAGAGTTGAAGTCAAGGATTTTAGGTGACTTGGTTTGCCTGCACAACGGACAGATCAATTCTATTCTTTTTGAGCCGTTTTCCCCGGAGGCAACCAAATTATACAACTGTATGGATATGTCCCTTGTGTAGGGAAAAATTACCCTATGAGGCTGGCATCAACACTCAAGTGTTAAAGCCTCAGTAAAACATTTGATAAAAAAAACTAAATCTCTATTGTAATCTCTACAGTGATCAACTGATCACTTATATCTTAGTACATGGTGACTAGAGATAAGAGGGACAATTTCTCTATGGTTTTTGGTACTTACCAAAAAGTGTCCATTAAAGAATAAGAAATAATTGCTCAAGTCTAATCACAAACTAATTAGGAATGTTACTAGGTATGTAAAATCACTTGAAACTTTGATACATTAAGCTTGTATGTACGCAGATGCACTAGTTTTGTTTAATAATAAAAAAAAAAAAACAATACTATGATCTTACATGCGTTCAAAGTTCACCAAAATATCTAGTCCAGCTAACACATGACATCACTATTTAACAGAGCTCACTTTCCATGTATAGGAAGCCAACAAGATTTTACTTATGCCAAAAATTTTGCTCATTTAGCTGTAGTTTAGAAAGTTTATTTATTTAAAAGCTAGTGAAATAGCCCTGGTTTCAATTTATTTCTCTGTCACCTTACTGACTGAGAATAATAAATAGTTAATCACAGTATAGAAATTATAACTGATTACCTTTTGCCCGCAACTCTGACGGCGTAAATATAGTATCCCAAGGGAGCATTGTACTTTTTCAGGATAAAAAGTAGCATATGTTAATCCAGAACTTAAACTACTAGCATACCAAATTTCATCAAAATCAGGTCAGTAGTCTTTGTATGAAAGAGTAACAAACATCCATCCACCCTCACAAACTTTCACATTTATAATAGTAGAAAGATCTTTCGACATTGGAAATTGTTATACAGATATATCAACATACCTCAACACCCTGATGATCAATGACATTTCTCAATATGAAATTAGCTCGCAGACCAGAACCTTTACGCTCAATACAGATTCCGACAAATCTGTTTGTTTTACTCTGTGCATGTGGATCCGATATGGTCACAGCTAGAATGGAACCTGTAAAATTATCATCTCAAGTAAAATGTCTCAGTTGAACAAAAGTATTAAAATAAATTGCATAAATTTTATTTCATATTACATATTTGCTTTATTCTATACTAAGATTATTAATCTTATAAAGAGGGAAAGTTTGTTTGATTGTTTGCATTCAATAGCCTCAGAAACTACTGGACCCACTTTGATGAAATTTGACACCAGACCATGACCATGGGGAAGGACATAGGCTGCTTTATATTGCAACAAAATGTACATTGCCATAATATATCCACCAAATTATACTGTATAACATAATTTTTAAGCTCTTAAAGTCCTTACCAACATAAAACTCAGGTATATCTATTTGGCTTCTTCTTCTTAGCATATCAGCCCGTTCCATTTTTTCCCGAAGTGTATTCCTCCATTTTGGGTTTGGGTCGGGCAAAAATTCAGGATAGATATGTCTGTACTCGAGCATAGGATTGTGGAACCCTGGTTTACGTCTCATAGGTCTTTTAGTCTCTTCATCGTCTTTTGCTTCCTCAAGTTTTTCAGGCAAAGTACTCAATACTCGAAAGTCTAAATAGCAAAAAAAGATATTTGAAAAGTAAGAAATAGCTTTTACTGTGAAATCAGAATGTACAAAATACCAACCTCTTCGCACTAACCATTTTGCAACATATAAGGTGTCTAGAGACCCTTTACGTATTGCAAGAGACATGGCCCTTTAATACTTATTAGATTTTTTTTGTGAGTAAGGTATAGTAAAGTAATTAATTAGTTATTTATAAATATCAGTAAGAAAACTAAGAACACGGTTTTAGATTTTACGCTATAGGTATTGTCAAATTTGAAATGTCACAAAATGACAATAGAAAGTAATTTTAATACAGTGTAGCATACAACAGCTGCCAGGCGGGAAAATAGAATTTTCGTTTATGTTTTCAACACCATTTTCCAAAATCGTCAAGTTCAAAGTCTAGTCAAAATAAATCGCCGGTGTCAATGAGTCAAGACAGTCGATTCAGTAAAGGCGCTTTAACTTCCTAGGAAGTTTGATTGGAGAATAGAGATACAAAAAACACACTTTTTGCAGTTGCACCACTTGGATACATTTGTATACGTTAACGAATATTTAATTGTTGAAATTCTACACATTTAGAACCAAAATAACACAAATTTTTGAAAGGAATTAAAAAACAACAACACAATGTTACAACTTACAAAGTTTTGGTTTCGGTTTCGGCGGAAACTGAGACTGTTGCCGAAACTCGGTTTCGGTCGTTAAAACCAGTTTCAGTCGGATACTAGTAATAAAGGTAATACCTGTATAACTGATAAAATTTAAAATCATAAAAATATTAAGTCTATACCTATGAAATTACCGTTTTGTATGAAAAAATTTAAACGAATTTTTTTCATGTATTTTTTATTTGTATTAATCGAAGTAATCACCCATGCAATCAATGCATCTTTGCCAACGCAGTGGCAGTTTATTGATGCCCTTCTTAAAGAAATCAGCTGGACGGAGGCAACAAATTCTTCAAAGACATTTTTTCCCGCCAAGAAGTTATCCAAATTCTGGAAAAAGTAGTAGTCTGTAGGTGCAAGGTCTGGTGGGCCTTAAAGTAGGGCCGATGTTGGAGAGCTTCCAACCCCAGTTCTTGCAACTTGGAGACCGTCTACTGTGCAGTATGAGGCCGCGCGTTGTCGTGGAGAAGCAGCGGAGACTAGCGATTGACCAATGCTGGTTGGAGATGTGCCAGCTTCTCCATCATTGTGTTCAGTTCTTCACAGTACACATCTGCAGTAACGCTCACCCCGTTTGGTAAGAAGCTGTGATGAATCACACCGGCGCGAGACCACCAAACAGTGACCATCACTTTTCTAGGGGTAAGTTTTCGTTTAGGGCATTGTTTAGGTGCTGAACCAGGACTCAACCAACTTGCTGAGCGCTTGCGGTTATCAAACAGAATCCATTTTTCATCGCAGGTAACAATGCGGTTCAAAATTCCTTCATTTGTGTGTCTGTTGAGCAGTGCAAGGCACGTCTCGACGCGTACTTCGCGCTGGCGATCATTGAGTTCGTGGGGCACCCATTTGTCAACCTTTTTTACCTTGCCAATTTGACGCAAATGGACTAATATTGTTTTGACGCTAGCGTCGAAAGCTGCTGTTAATTCAGCCGTAGATTGTGTATCATCAGCTTCCACAATCGCCTTTAATTCGTCATTGTCGACCAAAGTCTTCGAACGACCGCGAGGTTCATTTTTCAGGTATTTCGACCTAAAAAACCAGAACGACCGAATAGAACCTTTCCAGAACGGAAGCGAGCAAACCAATACAGGTGGTGCGTTGGTTTGTAGTGTTTGCTCCGTAAACGTCGTTGATGTTGCGTGCCTCTTGTGCCGCGTTGCTGCCACGACGGTACTCATATTCCATAATTAATCGAATTTTTAACGTATCCATGATGACGAAAAAGATTGAAATGCGATGAAAATGTAACACTAATCAATAAACAAATGACTACTTTCGGAAAAAGAATTCCATGTTTTTAAAATAAAATTAATTTGAAATTAGAATTCTTAGCTAAACAAAAATTATTTTGATTTGAAATGGCCAGTAATGCAGAACGGCAATTTCATAGGTAAAGACCTATTATTAGCTACACCTTGCTAAAAACTCAACACACGGAGGCGTATAGTAACGCTATTATTAATAATTCTTCTTCCTAGTTTCTAGCGAGTCTAGTGCTTCGCACAAACTTTTTTCGGCTACGATACGAGGACCTACCTACCTACCGTAGATTTGTCAAAACGTTAATTCGTTATTCTTGACCCATGAAGCTGTAACTTGGAGTTTTGCCGGGGAGTTCAATGGGTGACGTTGTGGAATTCGTATTTTTTCATAAATTTTGGTTCTTATTGTGTAATATTTTAAAATATATTCGTATACGTGTACAAGTGTGGGCAAGTGGTACAACTTCTAAAAACATGCTATTTTGTGTTTCCCGCCAAAACTCCCTAGGAACTAGGAACTTCAGTAAAGCTTCTACCACTTTAATGAATCGACTTACTTGACTCATTGACTGTACTGACTATATATTTGGAATTTGACTAGACTTTAGACTTGACTATATAGGAATACGGTTTGAAAATTGAAACTAAAGTTCAATGCCCGCATTTTTAACTTAACACTGGCAAAATGGTTATTAGCCGATGCCATATATAAATATAAAAAAAAGCTGTAACTTACAATTTTTATGAAAAAAAAAATGTCAACAATGATGTATGTCTTTTGCCAAGTGAGTACTGGGAGTTATGCCGGGAATTCAAATGGTGACGTGGTGGTTTTTGTATTTATTTGATAAATTTGTATTATTTCGGTTCTTAATGTGTAATATTGGTAGAATACTAACCTTTAAATATTCGTTACCGCGTACAAGTGTGGGCAAGTGGTACAACTTCAAAAAACGTGCTATTTTGTGCACCTCCAAAACTCCCTACGAACTTTCAGTAAAGCTTCTATCACTTTAATGAATCGACTTACTTGACTCATTGAGTATTTATTTGGAATTTGACTAGACTTTAGATTTGACGATTTAGGAATTCGGTGTTGAAAATTGAAACACAAATTCTAATTTCCCGCCTTTTTAACTCGACACTGGCAAATGGTTGTAAGCCGACGCTATATAGGTATTTTAAGAAATAAAAAAAATGAGTACTGAGCTGTCATTTGTCAGCTGCCATCATATATACCATGGAGAATAAAGGTACCTCTATTCTCCATGATATATACTGCTGTCATTGTTTGTTGTGACTTCTGGCCTGCGTGTTTTATTTCTATTGATCGACCTATATAATTTAATTTTTGATCCCCATTTTTAATATTTAAACGTAAAATGTCTTCAATCATCCAAAAATGTAACGATGATAACATTCCACTCGCTGACGACGACCCCCAAGTAATTATTAATGACGAAGTCGAGAACAATCGCTTCGACCATGGACGTTCAATGGATTCTTTACCGAGCTCCTACACAGGTGGCTCCTCTAGCCCTGGACTAAATGGCCCTGCTAGTTTTGACCCTGATTCTGGCATTGACGAGCAAGAGGAGAAAGCTCGCTTGATATCTCAAGTATTAGAATTACAAAACACTCTTGATGGTAATTGTTGTTATGAAAGTTCTTTGTTTAACTATCCCGTTGTTAAGTATGTTTTATACTAATGCGAACAATGTTTTACAGATCTGTCGCAAAGAGTTGACTCTGTAAAGGAAGAAAATTTGAAGTTGCGCTCAGAAAATCAAGTACTTGGTCAATACATTGAAAACCTTATGTCTGCCTCTTCAGTATTCCAATCAACTTCACCTAATGTAATTAAAAAGTGAAGATATAGGAAATAAAATTGTGACTGCTTTTAACAAATCTTTTTGCACAATGTCTCATAGGCATAATGTTTTATAATAGCTGGAGACAACTTGAATCTCTTTTATAGCTGATGGTCATAATAAATATTCAATTATTGCACTTTCCGTTAATTGTAAAGGTTTGTACCCTCTCAATTTTCTAACATACACTATCATTATACTATGTTAAACAGTATAAAGGAGAAATAACTAATGACTGTTCATAATTTGATGCTATTGATAACTTTGCATTATCCATACATGATATGTAATGCCTAAATTGTATAATATTATCAGGTTGAAAAAAATATATTATTTTCACTAATGTAATATTTTACAAGATACACAAACTTAGGCCGTTTCTTTGGTTATTTATACACTATTTATACACTATACTCCGAGCAAAGTTACCACTCTTGAAATACTGTAGAGCCTATGACAGTTGGTTTTTAAATTTTAGAGGAATGACTGGTCAATACATCTGGGGCAAACCAGGTTTTCCTTCACCGGTGGAGCATCCATATAATGTACTTAAGATCTGAAAAAGTCTCATTGGAACACCCCACAACCTGGGACCCGAACCTGCACTCTCTCGAGTGTGAATCAAACAGTCTACCCACTAGGCCACGGAGCTATCTACAAGATACATAATTAAAATGTTAAATTATGTACGGCCAACAACTTTCTTAATGTCCAGGGATTTCCAAAGTGGGTTCCGCTGAACATAGGGGTCCTGTAGAATAGTCATCAGGGTTCCACCAAAATTATTTATTTTGAGCTGTTAATCTGAAAAGATTTATCAAATCATTATAAATTACATTTGTTATTAATGGTATTTTCATATTAACACTAAAGTACCTGCTTATTATTTTTTATACATTAATTTATCTAGGTAATGATGTAAACCAATTACCAATAAGATTATTTAAATCAATATGCAAAATGTTATAAATAAATGTATTAATAATGAAGTGTGTAACTTATTTGAACTCTAGGTACATATTGCACATATTATCTGTAACGTGCTGACTATGGTTTCTTTGAAAAATATTCGAATCAAGTTATTTATACTATAATCCGACTACGCAAATTATCCTGTCTAATGTCACCCAGGCCATTAGTAGGAATCTATTTACACCTCATGCATTAAAATCTGACCAGTAGTTTCGGCGCTGCGATGGAACAAACATACATTACCTTTCCTTTTGGCTTTGCCGTAGTCGGGTCAGAAGTTAATGATCAATTTATAAAGAACATTATTATATAGGGTCAACCTGGCTAATTCGTCTACGGAGCTATTCAAAAATTTCTAAATATAAAAAAGTACTCTGTGGGGCTAATGCGTCCTTTTGAAATTATTCGAAAACTGTATAACATAGATAATAAGTAGTACTACTGAAGCTGTATAATCTACATTGACTTCTGCCCTCTAGTAACATTAGCTTAAACTAAATACTTTACACGTAGTTCGTACAGATGGTGTTGTAGTTCACTTATTCGAGTATTTCGCCATTTTGTAAACTGCACGTGTCTGTACATCTTGTTACTGCCATAGATAATACAGTATATATATAGAGTATATATTATATATATATATTTTTTTAATTTATTCATGACCATGGATACAAAGTCCTTCAGTCGGATACATTTTGAGTTTTGACATATAAGACATTATTAACTGAAGTAGGAGAAGTATAACATTTTACAAAAGCAAATATATTATATGGTTACTGCGACAGATGAGTACAAAAATCCATGTTAATCTTATTTTTTCTTTATTAGACTGATTTTATTCAATAATGATAGTAACAAATAGTCAATGAGTTTCTTACTCAGACAGATATTTTAAGTTATATAGGTTTATTTAAAGAAATAATTATATTATCTCCATTTTTAAGTTTGAGATTATTGTATTGGGCTAAATGCGTCTGCCGTTACGGGGCAATTGCGACTATGGGACGCATTTGCCCCAAAACAGAAATAGTCAATCTTTTTATGTCCGCACATGTTAATACGAAGATGAAATTTTGTTTCAGATAAATAACTAATAATTTTTATTAATTTATTCATGACCATGGATACAAAGTCCTTCAGTCGGAATAACTAATAAGTACTTACCTACTTGCCGTAGTGATATTGAAGTACATGGACACTGAAAAGTTCTTAATACCAAAGTAGACTGACGAGTGCCTCATTTAATTTAAATAAAGTTTTTTATTGTTTTCCAGATTTTGTTTTTCACAACTTTTACCACTATAAAAAGTACATACATACTTACAGTTTGGCATAAAGGTCGTTAGATGGACCTAAATTTATTTTCATTGGTAACACCTTATTTCTTCATACGAAAGATGTCAAGTGTTAAGATGTTACATGTACCATAGTAATCGTTTTGGTTTGGCATAGAAAGTGGCACTACCATTTTTTACGACTTATTTGCCAAACTGTACCTGCTTACTTTTATAGAGATAGTGACCGCGAGCCACCCAGGTAAAATGTTGATCACATCTGCATTTAGTATGGGACTAATGCGTCTATCAAAACTAAGCGCATTTCCCCCACTTTTACTAAATTGTCTCTGAACGCGTCAAATATTCTTTTTGTCTAGTTTAACTATCCTTGATTTGCACAGAAATTAGATCCGAAAAAAACTACCTTGTCTTTCTCATGAAAAGCTTAGCAACTAAGTATTTACTCAATAAAGACGCATTTGCCTCAAACGGGGAAAATACGTCTAAAATTCCAATAAAAAAAAACATTCAATATGGCCCATTTTTAAAACTCCTGCGAAGAAATCACTCCTAGAACTTTGTACAGGACTAGTCATAATATTGGACTAGAGTTTCAAAAAGTGGATAACGCCATCAATTCGCTCACTATAAGGTGTTAGCTTGAAGTGATCGAGAAATATGACGCATTTAACCCGGTTGACCTTATAATTTATATTCAATAATTTTCCCGGCTTATTAGTACCCGGCTTATCCATATATCCCCTTATTAATAAAAATGTTTACACAACGGATAACATAAACAACGCTGTCTTTGTCTGTCAAGTAACTTTTACAACGTATCAGACAAAGATAGCAACGTTGTTTATTATCCGTTGTATAAATATTTTTATTAGTAAAGGGATAGATACGTAGCCCCAAAGGAAAAAGTCTAGGGGTGTGATATCACAGGATATTGGCCGCCAACTCATCGGTCCGAAGCGCGAAATTAATTGTTTACTAAATTATTCACGCAATAAAGCCATGGTTTCACGTGCTGAGTGGCAAATGGCGCCGTCCTGTTGATACCAAATGTCAACTTCATGAAACAAATAGTCTGTTAGTGATTCATTTATGGCCCGATTCATTATCCTATCTACCAATCACTTTGTTAAAAATGTCGCCATTCAATCATTTGAGGGTTTTTTGCGATATAAGTTTTACGTTTCTAACAAATAGTTATTGGTAGATATCTTATTGAAACTATTGAAGAAATATTGTTCTGTGATTAGGATTACTACTGAGCTGAACACAAATACCATAAAAAATTATTACGACTCACGCTTCATTGGTCAAAAAATCCATAGACAAAAAGTACCTCTAACGGTCCGTTTCATTATCCTATCAAACTAGGTATCTATATATCTATTTAGAAACTTCGCCATTCAATAATTTGACATTTTTTGCGATACAAGTTATACGTTTCTAACAAATAGTTATTGGCAGATAGGATGAAACGGGCCATAAATGAATCACCAATAATAGCCAACATGCGGAATTTGCACATATAATAATAATTAGACTTGCGTCATTGGCAACTAAAATATTATTTTATATTACTTTGAAGTTCTTAGTAGTTTGACTGTGGGGAAGGATGGTAAAAAAACCCTACTCGCGCTATGAACAGCAACGCAACCGCGTGAAAAATACGTGATCATCGCATGACAACAAAAGGTAAAATATTGCCAGTTAATTAATTTTCCCACAAAATATGTAAAACTTCTAAATAAGATCCCAATATGGTGTTGATTAATTAGACTCTGATGTGTGCTATTTTCTATTTATGTTAGCAGTAAAGTAGTAAATTTATATAAAATTTAAATATCTTTTCACTCAGTCATAAATCTGGAATAGTGGAAGTTTGCAGTAAGTATTGATTCTGACGAGGACCCAGATAAACGAGGACGAGGATACGGGTGTAGCAGCACTTTTAATCAGAATGACTGATTGACAAAATTGTTTTGATAAATGCTTAGCAATCGCGGGCTAAGTACCTACTGCTTTATTATTTTTATCAAATATTTTGAGTTGCCGCGACTGGAAACTCGTGATACAGATATCGGAGAAGTTGAAAATACATAAATGAAAATTGTGATTCGGGAAGTTCTTTAATGTATGGTAAATGACATTTAAATCGGTAGCAATAAGTAATTTGTTTTTCTTTGTTTACGTTCGGATTGAATAGTCTTAAAAATTTTTTTTTGTCTATTCGATGTTAGATAATTCGATTTTAATGAACAATCTAGAACCCATTTTCGTATATCTTAAAAAATAACGAAGATACAAACAATTTAAATTTACAATATGAAAGAGAGCGATATATCGGCCTGTGACGTCACTAGTTACACCTGCCATACATCTGTCATTACAAAATGTATGGCAGTAGCAGGTTGTGACGTAACAAATCGTTTTGCGAGAAAGAGATGGGCAATATTTTTTATTTGCTTATATTTTTTATCGCGTCAATCTAAATACCAATTTCTTTTAGATATTTTATGTATATTTAATTAACAATTTTAAAATTTAATTTATAAAATGTGATATTCACACTGGGCAGTATCCCTATTGGAACGGCCGAGTTATTTTGATGACGTTGCACAATAATCTGGGAGATTTGGTTACACTTTTATGGCAACCCTATTACAATTTCTTAAAGTAGAAAATCCACGGATGATTTCATCAAAATATCACCAAACGAACGTATTTTATTGGCCAGATTAAGACAACTTGCAGTCAGGCACGATACAGTTTGATTTTCAATTTCAATTTAATTTGCATATTTGGCGTGTTTTGTGTTAAATTTGATTCCCTATTGAAGTGTTGTAAATTTGTGCTTTTTTATATTTTATATTTTTTAATTATTATAATTAAATTCTGGTGTTATTTTGTGTAATTACCCAAGTTATCTATTAATAACATTAATATGCCGAAAAAACTGAAAGGAGTTGTTACGTTGCATTTCTCGCATGAAATTCGGAAGGACATAAAATTGACGAACTTGAAATCATTAAAACTGGACGATGCATGGCCATTTATTAGAGAAGAAATCGAGGCAGAAATAGGAAGCAGTCAGCTGATTTGCATCCCTCATATAACTGAAGCGGATTTATACAAAATCACGTCGATTTTTGTACAAAATGATGTAGTTACAAATGGGAAATTGTTCAAGCCACTTGGAGTCCTTATGAAGAACATTAATAGGGACAAGACAACTCCGGAATACGTGAAGTTATTGGAACAGGACAGTTTTGATGACCCAAGCTTCAAGTTTCCACATGAAAGTGTTAAAGTGAGTGATTATGTATATGCTAACTGCAGTACAAACCACCTTCATTTGCCCTTGCCATTTTATTTTAATTAGTGGCAGTGTAAATATTATCATGACCTACCTCAGACTTGCATATTGTTATTGTTTTGTATACAATGTCAAAAGGTTATAACTTACAGATATTTTTACAAAAAGGTGGTTTTACTGCTTACAGCAGATTCTTCCAGACAATCTTACAAATAAAATAAAATTAGTGTTATATGATTAAATATTACATACATATTATTAATATTAATTAATTTATATAAACGATGTAAACGTTACACAAATATAATTCTTGATAATTGGTAATACTTGCTGTGTGCCAGCTGCAACTTATTTTGAATATTAGTACTAGATTGTTTAAAGTTTTTCTACAACTTTTTTTTTGTACCATATCTTTGCAAATAAAATTTTCATATTATTCATAAACGACTTATTATAATTCTTCTATAATCTTTAGCAGAGATTCCCAATCAGAATTATTGGAGTGGTGCCTTCAGCTGTATCTTACTATTAAATAAAATAAATAGCTGTAACTTTTTATTAAAATTGTTCAAAGTTTTTTATATTGACTCCCCATTTCAGCTCCTAGGGGGCTTCGATTTTTTTCAAAATGCTGGGTGAGTCTCATAGGGTTAAATGTTGGGATCCCCTGATCAATAGTAATCCATTGATCATATAAAACTTATCAAAACCTCTTTGTCCACCTCGTGCATGTTGTAACTTTGTCATGAAATAAACTTATTGTTTTTATTCACAGATAACACTACAAGATGAGAACTTAAAGAACAAAGTTAGAGTGATAATGCTTAACTTCAGCAAGAAATGTATTCCTAGCAACAAAGACTTTGCCAACAACATTTATTTGGATCTTAATAATGATGGTAAGTATTGCATTCATCATTAAAATTTAGATTTGAAAAATTTACCCAGTAGAAAGCAGGGAACCTCCCTTGAAGGTTTGTAGAGGTCACACCTAAAGATTTTTATCAATATTTCTTGACTTTTGAGATAAAGACTAATACAAAATAAAGTGAATGCTTAGTTAATATTAAGATGATTAAATAAATTTAAACTTCTATATGTATTGAATATTATGTGTTTAGTATTGTTCCTGTGTACATTGTGTTTACTTTTGTGAATTGTTACAGATTTGAAAGGCAAGAAGTCTGTGTATATGATCACCAAAGTACTGATGGCCAAAACCATAGAATTCAGAGTGAGCAAAGGTGATTCTGCAAGAATTTTCCATTTGGGAAATCTCTCCCCCCTAGTTTTTGGTATTGAAGAGTTCACAATTGGTGAAAACGGAAAATTGATTTCGAAGGTAAGATTTAAATGTTTCCAATCAAAAACTTTTATTTTGATCAGTACAATTTTGTACTTGTAGTTTACACATTAATACATATTATACAAATAACCACTTAAACTATTATTTATTTACCTATACAATCAATTCTTATAGAATTGTTTATGATTAAATATACTGATACTGATTAATAATAAAATTAATCATAGTTGATAAAGAAATAAAAGTTGTGTATTGTAAATATTTCATTTAATAAATTGTAATTTATATAAACCTAGAGATTAACATATCTGGCAAGTCATATAGTCTCTCTGAAATGTCAACAATATTGATTAGCTATCAAAATCATATTAATTCAATATATCACAATCATCTTATACTTTAAACGAGACGATCTTGTATATTATATATAATCAGCATCTCGACAATGGCTACAAGTATTACCATAAAATTTTGTATGCAGGGAGTTTTGGGGGAGAAAAATCGATCAAGCTAGGTCTTATCCCTAGAAACTGCGCATTTTTAAGCAATATATGTTTTTTTATATCTTCATGCAAAAATATATCAATAATTTCGACTCTCTTACGTCAGTCAGCTTGGTATGCATATAATTTTTGCATTTTTTAGAAATTCGGAATGTGGTGAGTTAGAATCCCGCTAAGATAAATATTTTTGTGATTCTTATTCTTTCTTTTTATTCTATTTTTTTTATTTCTTTTTAATTATTTTATCGTTCTACTAAAACACCGAGCAATGAAGCCATTAAATAATCATAAACAGCATGATTCAATTTCCGCAGTCAATCCTTTTCGGGTAATAACTGTTATCATTTAACACACTTTGATAAGGATTTCAGCTGTCTGGCTGTGTCAAGTATGTCCTTCAATAATGGCCAAAGATAAAACCTGGTGGAATACCTCTGGGTTCAGTTGAGGTACACTTACATTTATATTGGCCACAAAAATTGTAGTTTCACTAACATGTTAATAAATCACATTTATTTAAAAAAATATGTACATATTAAATGGTAAATGCGCTTTATGCCAATTTTACAAAAGATTTTAAAATGACGAAAGATTTACAAAAATCGGGCACTGTTATTCTAACGGTAAATAAACAATTAGCATAATTTGTTTTATATGTTCTTAAGACCTGTTTGCCATTATTTTGCTTAAGAGGTATATTACATCTCGACTGAGATTTTTGCTTAAAATGGCCAAATATGGCGTTCTTGATCTCAGAAACAAAGATACACTATCAATTTTGACATATTGAATAGTGCATAATACCAATTGGCATAGTTCGTAGCGGCCTCGCTTTTTGTAAATTGTGCTAACTTTTTAATTAAACCCAAAATTGCAGAGAAAGATTTTCATAAAATGCGCGAAAGCACTTTTTTGAGCTCCTGGATTGAACTTCGGTTGTAAGCAAATGAAATAATAAAATGAGAATGTTATCACCTATATAGTCGTATAGTTCGTAGCGGCCTTAGAATTTTGAAATATCTTTGATTTAAATCTAGAAAAAAATCTTATTCTAAGCCAAAAAAACTTCGAAAATAGCTTTAAGTTAACTGTGAATTACTCGTATAGTTCGTAGCGGCCTTAGAATTTTGAAATATCTTTGATTTAATATAGAAAAAAATCTTATTCTAAGCCAAAAAAAACTTCGAAAATCGCTATAAGTTAACTGTGAATTACTATTTACTATATCTACGATAATATTATTAAGCAAAATTTATACCAGAACAATTGTTACTTCATGAGGAATAAAGATTTTATAATTTTAAAGCATGAATTTATTAATCTATTTTAATAAAAACGATAAATACAACTGCAAAATTACTACAAAATACGAAATGTCAAGGTAAATGTAAAGGTAACATAGTACCTTGCAGTGGCAAAGGCTGGTTTTCCTTTATAAGGAAGCCCTAACCTGTATAATAGTTAAATTTGGATTTGGATCCAAAAATTTGGATGAGAGTCTTCAAAAGGTAAGTGGTAAGTGAAGCCGATAGGAATGGGAGTTATAGGAACCCCACGCCGCCGATGCCTTGTGCTACCTAGTCCATAGTTTCCATGACCTATGTCCAGTTTCTGAGGTATTTTGTTGGTAGTTTATCTATACAATACAGCTTTTGATTGAGCGTCATCCACGCAACTGTGTAACTGGGCATCAGTCAAACACAATATAGAATAAATAGTTCAGTAACATGAGTAGTTAAATGGTTAAAGTCCTAACCCATTGTTTTGACTTTTAATTGCTTCATCATAGTGGCCTATTAACGAAATTGCTAGAACATTCTTCAAAGTTCTAGACAGTTGCAGTATTTGTTTCTGTAAACAACATCAGTCATAGCCCATAGATCTCATGACTCATAGATCTCACTTAACACCTGCCTCGCTACTGTTCATTTATCGCTTAACATGTTTTGTTTTAGATCAGATGACAGGAACATGATTCATTTTCATCAAAACATCAACAAGTTTTTGATAAATGTATCATCAATAGGATATTTCTGGGTATTCCGCTAAATGACCATATTCAATTAATGTGTTGTATGTACACGTCGAAATCTGCTGATTAGTGATTAATTGACTATAATAGCGTTGGATTATGGCACGAAAAATGAAGACACGCCTCTTGGCATCAACGGCTTTTCGCGTTTTGGAGTAATGCTCTCTACATAGTTGTTACTTTTTGTTGAGCAAAATTAAGTAACCGAATAACACGTGCGTCATGTACATGCCACGTGCAAAGTGACCGCGTCGCCAGGCGCTACGCCACCGATGTTTAAGGTCTATGCTCCTTTAAACTTCATCATCAATTTCCTGGAACGCCAATAAGTAATTGACGAGGTCCAGTAACTATAACGTCCAACCTAACTTAGGCTTTCCGTTTTGCCTCATTCGTGTGGTTCTTCCCAAATTTTATTAATTGACCTTGTTAATATGGATTTTGCTAATATAGCTAAAGGGGCATCATGATCATCCAGCCTGCAACTCCAGCACCGGTACTAATGGCCGTTAATAGTGCTACCATTTACAATATTTGAATTTCAAATTTAGATTCGCAGGCTGGATGATCAGAGTGCAGTTTCTAGGCCAATCTGCCATTGTCTATCGTGGTGGACAGCAATACGTCATAGCTATAATATAATTGAGAAGAGCTTAGCTTAGAAATTGATAAGTGATGAAGAATGTTAGAGAAATGAATGGTAAAGGAAACTGTAGAAAAGTTGTTACGTCATAATTTATAATATATTCAATTTCGAATAAACGGAAACAAACTTGAACTTTCGACTTAGAATTTAATATTCAATGTTTTTCTGCGTAATGCGTATTGTTTGTTGACATTTAATGAGCTGCGTATTTAGTGAAGGCGTATCTTCCCTGATGATGTGATCGGAATCTATTTTATTTATCTGAATAACTGATAAATAGAAGTATCTACGTGGAACGTTCTAGCCACGCCCTCCACTGACATTGTATTGTCTTTATTCACCATTTTCCAGGGTTCTCACATCACACTTCACTGATTACTAAATCATGAAGTGTTCCGCGCTTAGTGGGTTTCTAGAATACTTTGTACTTGTGTGTCACGGAGTCACGGATACTACCTATAGGTACCTAGGCTTAATACGCCAAATTATGTAAGACACTAGCTGTTGCCTGTTGCCCGCGGCTCCGCCCGCGTAGATTCAATATCCTACGGGAACACTACTTGTTCGGGATAAAATGTAGCCTATGTGTTAATCCAGAGCACAAACTACTATCATACCAAATTTCAACGAAATCCGTTCATTCATCCATCCGTTTTTGCGTGAAAGAGTACCAAACATACATCCATCCTCACAAACTTTCAAATTTTTATTAGTCGTAGGATCGACACGACCCAGCTGTTTGTCCCTCAGTCTTTCACAATATGTAAACTTATTATGGAGAATTTCCCGCGTATCGTATACAATTCAATTATATTCGACGACAAAATAGACTTTCAAATATAAGCCAATTTATATTTGAAAGTCTATTTTGTCGCCGATTATTTTAATCGATCACTGATTGATTATAATACATATTAGTCCTGGTTCTCAATCTTCTAATAAGTGTCGGATAGCTCATAGCCCATTCGGAAGTTTTGTCGCTGCTTTCTTTCTATCGAGCAACAGAGACAAAACACGCCAATAAGCTATCTGACACTAATTGTCATCACTAGATTATGAAACAGGCCATAAGTAATCATCAGTTACGCAATATGCATTTAACGTGTCCCTGGTATGTTAATTTTACATTGATATAAGTATGCTAATTTTACATTAATACACTTCAAAATTAAAAAAATAATTTCTGAAAATGAAAAATTCATAAAAAGTCATTCAAGGATCCATCGAGATTTGAACTAGGATCGCTGGTTCAAAGTTCCGAGTTGAGCTGTCAAAATTAATATTCGAAACATACTTAATTTCGACGAGACATTTTTTTTTTAAAGACATAATTTCTACATATGTCGCTCAAGATGCGTCCAAGTAATTCGATTGCTAGTTTTCATTTGTTTGTCTATCGGATGTGTAGGGAAATTGGACGAAATATTGAGTTTTAAATAATAAAAAAATAATTTCGACGAGACATTTTTTTTGAGAAGACAATTTCTACAAATGTCGCTCAAGAGTCAAGATGCGTCTATTGAGTTATAATGTACTACGTACTAGAGAAGCTATCTCAAACAAAAGATAGGGCGCGCACTTGATGACGGCGGGGTATGCGCGGGACAAGCGGGGGGTGTTATGTTCTCATAGATAACAATCAATGCGTGCAGATGCGACATAATTTTATTATTCTGCCTACTTGATATTGTATGTGTGTACTTACTCAAAGAATAAATAAAAAAGTATTTATGCTGTAATAATATTTTAATTTCCTTTAAGTAATATAAGTTTAGTTAGTTTCTGCCGTTTGGTATAGTAATCCACAGTTTGATCAGTTTTTGCTTCGTGATGCAATCTAATTTTTGTGTACTGATTTATTATGGCTCGAATTAAATAGATTCTGTGATTGAATGTTGATGGCTGATTCAGTGAATGTTTATTCTTAATTATTATATTGTTTATTTATTGAGACCGAATTTCTTTTTCAAATTTTGTACAATTGTTTTGTAAGAAGCACATTTTTGCTTTAAATAAATATTTTGTCTTTGTATTTTATTAAATTTCTCAGTGAGTTTCTTTTTAGCTGCCGATTCCTTGCGTAATTTATTTTTAAGTACAATTTTTCTCGGAGTATCAAAAATTGAATTTGAACTGCTTACTGATTCGGACAATGATTCTGATACTTCCTGTTCACATGTTGATGGCTGAAAAAAAAGTTATTTTTTAAGCCTGTAAATATTCTAGCGGTACAGTAAAATCAATCGCCATATACTAGTTACGCCTCTCATAAGTATACTGAAGTATGCTTACGGGACATCACAAAAAGTAAGTATTTCTAATCACAAAATAAAACAAAAATCCCAGTGATATTATTCAATAATATAATTACGTTATCGCATGGTACTGCTGATTTCTTTAAGTACACTCTTCCGGTCTTTGTGGTGTATTTGTCGTTTTCTTGGAAATGCACGGAACATATGCGTGAATAATCTGGAGGTAACCACGTTTCTTCGCTGCGATTCTTCTGAACAAATTTGATCCATGATTCTCTTGTTTCATGACACGGCCGAGGAAACCTTTAAATCCAAATAATAATAAAAAATATTAATGTTATTGCATTAACATTATTATCGTAATTTAAAATTAATATTTTACTGCCCTTAATTATGTAAGGGAATTTATATATTTTCTTTATTTCTTTTATACGACGATAGTGTCAAGTCTGCGCATACAAATGTTTTACCTTTGACATTCACGTAAACATGGCCTCCGCCGCGGTGACGCGTTGCAATTGAAAAATTATAATTAAATTAAGCGTGTTTTAAAGATAATAAATGAACTTACTGGTGAAAAGTCACTCCTTGACTTTTACTTATGTTTCTGGAGTTGTTTGAACAGTATCTCAATGCACACGAAGGCATAATTTAAAAAACAAAACTTCACTCAAACGTGTCACGTTGCAGCAAGCGCTCGGCACAGACTAAGTGAGTTGGAGTGCGCGCGCTCTAACTCGTGTTACAAACAATCGAGTTGAGGCGTCTTCTCTAGTACGTAGTACATTATAACTCAATGGATGCGTCTAAGTAATTCGATTGCTAGTTTTCATCGGTTTGTCTATCGGATGTGTAGGTAAAATGGACGAAATATTGAGTTTTAAATTAAAAAATAATTGAATAATTGTTTAACGAATAAAACGTTTTATTTCTCTTTTATTTTATATATATAATTATTAACCGACTTCTAAAAAAGGAGGTGGTTATAAGTTCGGTTTTATATTGTTTTTGTATGTTCAACGATTACACCGCCGTCTGTGGACCGATTTTTTAAATTATTTTTTTTCTGTAAAGGGTATAATCCCAAATTGGTATTGGTGGACCAATATTATTACGGCAGAATTTACATACTTTCAGAAACGCAACGTCATAAAATTATTATTATAATTATAATTCTCATAAAATTATAATCTTCATTACAGGAGCCAGTGACAATCAAGTCCAAGGCGATGCAGTTCAAGAAGGTGGACCCTGCTGATACGCTGTTCATCCCGGACGAGAAGGGGACGGACAAGCGCCGCGGGGGTGGACTTACCTGCCCGGCCGCTTGCTCCTTGAAGCGCTAAGTTCGAGTGTACCAATTCTCTCCGTCCTCCTGCCCCCATAGCACAATTATTGCCAAAGAAGCGACGCGAGATGTATATCGCGCCAAACGTAACGGCTATAAAATTTTGCCGTCATCGACATGTTTATCGCGTCGTGTCTTGAGTGCTGCTTCGGCTGAGGACGCTACAATTGGATACTCAATGCCCCCCCACCCCCCATTACAATCCACAACTGCTTTATGGTACCCAATTCCCTCTTTCCCTATTATGTTACTATAGGGGTAATGGAGGCATCCTATCAATCTCCTGCTCACAAGAATGTTTGTATCAACACCTTTCAAATTAGTTAAAAGCGTATACTAGTAAAGGTTTAAATTCTTTGGTTGTAATAGATTTCATAAGACAGCATTATAGGACTCTATAAAGTATCTAAATATTTAGTAAACTATGTTACATTCAAGGACTATTTTCAACTTACTAAGTCCCTTAGAATTGCACTTGTTGAGACATTTATTACAAATTAATTAGTAGCATTAAATAAAAATAGTAAAATTAAGTTGGGGCAACATAAATAATTTTAGGAGTATTTACTAACCTACGTAGTTAGTAATTGTCACAATGAAATTTAATGTGTATTTTACACAATATAAATATTACCTTATAGTTTGATTCTACATAGGTACTTAAAAACAAGTATTCCATTTACTAAAAAGATCACACGTAGTGACAATAAGATTCTAAATTATTATTTGTGATATACTTTTAGGTGAAAAGATCTTTTATTTATGTGAAGACTTGAAAGCAATTTTTTTTAGCTTTATCTAATTATAGTGTGTATTGTGTTTACATTTGGCAATACCTAATAGTATTTTGTGTGTGCACCTTGATTTTAAAAACATGTAGGTTCTAAGATGTGTGTGTTTTTAATTAATTCTAACCATATTCAATGTAACCTTGCATTGTCACATTTTTAAATACAAACATGACAAAGTAAAATTTCATGTGTGTAGAAAAATCATAGGCATAGAAATTTTAATGTGTAGAAAAATCAACTACGGATAATTTGAGGACTGCTTATGTAAAGACGTTTAGGCTGAGAAACAAAGATTTCAAAACTCAAGAAAGCCATTATGTACATATGACAGAACAAATCTTCATACATGAAAAAGTTAGGCCATCTTGGTTTTCACCATACCAGAGTGTTTTAGAAATCCTTGCTAAGCCCATAGATCGATGGCGTCTTGTATTCCTAACCTAATAGTAAAGCTCCCGTGCGCCCATTCTACTTAGTTTTTAAGATAAATAATTTGGAAGATGGGCATTTTTTCAATTCATCAATCAATTCATAAAATGAATTTATTACTTCAATTGCGAGGCGTTGTAAACTTGTTATATATACTATGTTATATATTTGTTCGATACACCAGTCACGGTTGTGTAGCGCAGGCAGGGGTCCACTCTTGTTAGGCGATTGCTAAAATCTAGTGCCTATACACACAACCAGAAGGAGCGGGGGTGAGGCGTCATGGGGCCGATCAAGACCCATGCCGCCACTAACGATGCTGTGGATCGCGCCACAGCCGGCACTCCTCCCTTTCCGGTAGTGTCCGCAAGTGCGCTAGGAGAATGCGATGCTGTGGACCGCGCCACAGCCGGCACTCCTCCCTCTCCGGTAGTGTCCGCAAGTGCGCTAGGAGAATGCTATGTCGTGGACCGCGCCACAGCCGGCACTCCTCCCTCTCCGGTAGTGTCCGCAAGTGCGCTAGGAGAATGCGATGCTGTGGACCGCGCCACAGCCGGCACCCCTCCCTCTCCGGTAGTGTCCGCAAAGTGTGCTAGGAGAATGCGATGCTGTGGACCGCGCCACAACCGGCACTTATCCCTCTCCGGGAGTGTCCGTAAGAAGACAAAGAGAAAATGTAACTCGTCTGTCGATAATGCTTTAGTTGAGAGAAGCAAACAAATATCCAAGGACGGAAGACCGTCTGATTTAAGTATTGGTGAAAAATTAGAAGTGGTCTTTAATTGACGCTAAATTAAAGCTCATTTCACAACTAGATCCAGAAACGTTAGTACAATTCGAAAACGCAATATCACGCTTCGTCGCTGTGTGTGAAAATAATTATACTTATTTAATTATAAATTAAGTCATAATCGGCACAACAAAGAGTTTTAAACCAAAAATGAAGAATGGTTATGTAGGCTATTTGTTAATCATTTACCTGAAAAAGCAAAAACTGGTTTACCATCTCCTAGATCAGCTAAATACGAATATCTTAGTAAGCACCAACAACTACGCAAAAGAAAAGAATTATTATCAACTCTGAAAGAACCTCCACAAATATTAGTAAAGGTTTTTGCTGAAACAATGATGGCTTCTAATGAAGAAATAGAACGTCGAAATCGTAGTCATGCTGCACGAAACCTGGAGTTTATAATTATTACTTGTACTGGAAGTTGAGAAAAATCTGCTGAGTTGCCACGAAATCTTACAGAGTCTAAACCAGTACCTTATACTCAAGAAGAGGCCTTGGCTTTGATTATTGATGCAAAGCTAATCATCCAAACGTATAATTTATTAGGAACAGACCTTCTTAGTAGAAAGTTCCCGGCATTTCCACCGTACTACAAAGTCCTGGAATATAAAAAAACAATGTTATTCTAACCATGGCGAAGATGTCTGGGCAACCGAAATTGAAGCTACAGTGCCTCTGCAAAGTCTCGTGGACCATACTTTTAAAATAATTGTTTTGAGCATTGATGAAGGCGTTAATAACTATTGTGAAGAGAAAGGTATATCAAACCTAGAGTGCTCTTTTGAAGCTTCGTGGGGATTTGATGGAAGCATAGGACAATACCTTTATATCAAAGCTGTAATCAGTCTAGTATAGATTCAACAATAGATGAAAACAGCTTGTTCACAACGACATTTGTACCCTTACAAATTTCTATTGGCGGCGACAAAGTTATATGGGCAAACCCATGTCCCACATCGTATCGTTAGTGCCGACCAATACGTATTCAATATAAAAAAGAATCAAAGGAATTGATTTTGTGTGAAAAGGCATTTATAGAGGATCAAATAAAACGTTTCTTCTTCTTATTCACTTCATTAACAGCAGTCACATCAAAAAATATTACCCTTTCTACTAATGAAACACATTTGTCTTTATGTATGGTTGATGGAAAAGTGATTAATATAATTACGAACACGAACTCACAAATGAGATGCCCTACCTATATGCAGTGTGACAACAACCAACTTGAACAATTTAGATTTAATTGATTCTCAAACAATTAATATGTCAAATCTTCGATACGGCATAACACCACTGCATGTCTGGGTCCGAGTTTTAGAATTTTTCTAAAAACTTTCATACAAAAACGATCTATCCGTGAGAAAATGGATCATTCGAAAAAACACGCCTGAAATTAGTTTGGTAGAAGACAGAAAAAAAAATTCAAAATGAAATTCGAGAAAAATTTGGTCTTCTTGTGGAAGAGTGAAGCCTAATTCGGGCACAACAAACGACGGCAAGACAACACGCTTTGCCCTGTGCGATAAAAATAGGGGTATATTTGCTGAAATACTGGGAATAGAAAAATGGCTGCTAGACGATTTTCACACAATTTTAGTGGCAATATCTTGTAGACTGCCGATCGGTGCCACTAAGTTTGGTAATTTTTGTAAACAAGTTGCCACTAAATATGTTTCTTGTTATGAATGGCCCATGTCAGTGACGATTCACAAATTACTGATCCACGGAAAAGCTATTATCAAGAACGTTGCCTTACCTGTTGGTTTGCTCTCAGAGCTGAGAGTAGAAACAAATTCTGTCGCAGCGATCGCGAACATCATTCCAGAAAAGTGGATCGTAAAAAAAACATCCTCGATATATTCCATCGGGCATTGGAATCTTCCGACCCTGTTGTTTCCAGTGTGAGGTTGAAACAACGCCAAGTGAAATTGAAAAAAAAATCCTTTGTCCCAGGCAGTATTATCTTTACTTCAACCTTATCAGCAACATGAAGAGGATGCGACTGAGCAGTCTACAGAGGATGAAGTCGAAAATAATATTAACGATACAATATGTTTGTCACGGGAGACAAGCATTTTTGATGAAGATTAGGAAGGCTTGCCCTCATTCTGATAATTCCTGAAGTGGCTGTTATTTTGTATACGAAACTTTGCTCTTAAAAATAAGTCAGGGAAAATAATAAAAAAAAAGAATGCTTATTTCATCCGTCCCCAATTTAATTGGCAATAGAAAAAAATACTGTACTTAAAGGAGCAATGACAAATTATTTTTTAGTACAAAAAACTAATGCGGAAACAACTTAGTATCGAAGAAAAAAAAAAAGTTTGAAAAGTGAACAAAAAAAAAAATATATTTCTCTAAAAGTACTCAAGTGGTATAAACGTATTAAAGTACAAAAAATGCGCGTCTGACGAATGTATGCGCGTCTGACGAATGTATGCGCGTCTGACGAATGTATGCGCGTCTGACGGTGTATCGAACAAAGTATATAACAAGTTGACAGCGCCTCGCAATTGACGTAATAAATAATTGTTTTGACTTGAAAAATGCCCAGCTTCCAAATTATTTATCTCAAAAACTAAGCAGAATGGGCACACAGGATCTTTACTCTTAGGTTAGGAATACAAGACGCTATTGACCTATGGGCTTAGCTTAGTGATGACCGATTTTGAGGATTTGTAAAACACTGTGCATACTTCAAAGCCATCTTGTTTTCACCATACTTCGATTGTCAAAATGGCCCCAAAAATGTAAAAGTGGGGCCATTTAACTGGAGACACTGCCTCAACATGCCGCGTCTATAATATATATATACACTTTTTACGGCTCTGCGCGGTCATTGACCTCACGCAGCTTGATTAGGCAAAAACTGCTTCCTCTTTAAATCACTTGTTTATATGAGGATAATGACAGCGCCTTAGAGAGTATGTAATTTTATTTATAATATAATTATTTTTTCTAAATTTTAAATTATTTTTCTATCTAAATGTCTTTCCAATAGCAGTAGATCATATGCTCAAATAACATTGACTTTGAGCAATCGTAAAAAAAATTAAATATTAAAATATATAACAATTTCTGCCTAATGATTATACAAGTTACATTAAGTATAATTAATATTTATATAAAAAGAGTACTTTTGCCTTTAAAAATTGCATTTGGTACATTATTAAAAAAGGTATTAGGTATATTAAAGTAAAATTAGGTAATATCTAATTATTATTTTTTCTTGTTTTTTACATTCCAAAATTCTTTTAAAATCCACATTACCTGTGATTTCATTTTATACCAATAGAATTTTTTTCAACGCTTTGTTACAATGGTAAAACTATTGTATAAAAATAAATGAGTTTACTTTATATTGTCTTTTTTTAAATTATAATCCTATTTGTATTTTAGTTGTAAGTATTTATTTTTTTCTAAGGAATTTAAGTTTAGTGAAAACTCCCAAAGCCATAAATAAGGCTGGGGCTATAATATGATGCGGAACCCGGCGGGCCCGGGATAATTCAGAGCACGGAAAATAGAACTATGGAGTCTGCTGCCCTATTATGAACTTTAGCTGACAAATGGGCTTTATTTTGACGTTTGAACTTTTTAAAACAATTTAAAAAGTTAAAATGTCAAATTTTTGACATTATTTTCAAAAGTTCTTAATAGCTGGACTATTATTTTAAAAGTTGAAAATCGAATACACGAGAGTCGTTTGACTTGTCACTCGTGTGTTCGACTTTCAGCTCTATTGTACTATCGCAAAGTTCCAATTTTACTGCTCTGAATTTTCCTGCGCCCCGCGGATTCCGTATCATATTGGCGGTAGGCAGATTCCCTAGCGCAAAGTCGCAGAACTAACGTATGACAGATAAAAGTGCGGTTAGACGTACATTTCAGTAGTAGTGCTTATCATCTATGGACGTACGATTATAAATGATTTTGAAAATAATTTGTTATTCAATAATAAAAAAAGCAACTGTGCTTTAAATTTAATTTTAAAATGACCACAAACGTTTTTGTGTGCAAATAAAGAGTTTATAAGTTTTTATAATATTTTTCCTACAGAAGGTAGGTACAGTACTTTTCGTCAGTAACTGACGAAAAGTTACGAAATGTTTCTTCTACTTTTGATGTGTCCAGATTACATTCCAATTCATGTGAATAATGAAATACCCCAGAAGTCTGTACAGCTATGCCTTAACACCTAATTTCTTCAGATTTTCGTTCTTTTACACCAACAGTCAACACACAATAGCACTCCACTTATAAAATAATGTTAACCATCATGAAGTGGGCTTTTAGTATTTTTTACCACTTCGCAGATGTTCAACAATGAAAGCATGACGCACTTTTAAAGAATTACTTGAAAATAAAAATAAAATCGGCTCTTTTTAATATTTTATTAAACAGATTGAAATAACAGTCATAGGATAGTTCCAAAATCCACTAGGGAAATTTGCTCGCCACCACAGCCTTAAGACAACATTTATTTTACTGTCAATTTAAAAAACTGTAAGATATTTTAAAAACTTAGTAAAAAAATATATAAGCAAGTCAATAAAGTGTGTCATAAACTTTATTCAATTCGGATTTTATACTTACTTAATTAATTTAACTAACCAAAGAATTTTGTTTTAATATTTCTTAATAGTTTTTCTTATGAGTGCCATGCGCTGTTTGTGTGCCTCTGAGACTGCAGCTCTCTTGTATGGTCGAAGTTCATCATTGCCGAAGCCTGGTATCCACATGTTCCATTGTCGTTCTAAAAATAAAAACAGATAAGAGTCCTTGAAGGGTTAGATTTTATTAACTAATTCAGGCCATATATTGGCCATACACCATTCAATCTATCGTCCAATTGGCTTGATCAGTTCGATAGGATCAAGTTGAATTAATAGTGTAATCAGGACATGGATTGGTCTGATGGTCTATACTGATTATGTCAATATGGAACTGATCCAATCATTTAGACAGTTAGTTGTATGGTGTTTGGCGAATGTACAGGGTATTTTAAGAATTAATTTAAATTCATTTCTTAATGTTGGAAAAACTAAAAAAAAATTAGGAAAAAATTGTTTTAGAAAATAAATAATATATTCTATGAATTAGTCCACTAAAGTTTCTGTAGATGATGAGCAAAGCCATAAGCCAAGTTACAATAAGAACAGAACCCGCAGTTTCAAATTCTGAAGTTATTTCTTAGCTAATATCATTCATATGTATTATGTGAATCTTTCTGATAATTTAAAAGTGATTCAGCAGAACTTAATGTATTCGTCTCAATCTGAATAGCATCATATTGAGATGAATACATAAATAGGTCATTAAAATAGGTCCTGTCATTCTTGAGTTATAAAATGTGTAACTAAACCAACTATGCTTTATTTATACTGGGTGATTTTTTATTTCGTTTCGAGAGAAACAATACATTTTTTGTATATAAAATAGAATATATACACAATGGCATTGGTGTCAAAGCTCAAGTATTTGAATATTGAAAAATCTAAAAAAGTTCATGGAATTTAGTTCACCCTACTGCAGTGGCGACGGGGAGCCGCCTCACGCGCCGTGCGCCGATGTACGCTCCAATCACGCGCAACGTTATTGGGGTCAACAGGGGTCATTATGGTGACAATTATTTGTAATTTCTATATTCTTGACTTGAAAGTCCAAATTTGTATTTATCGTGCAGGAGCCTTTGTTAATGTAATGACTAGTAATTAGTTTGACACACACCCAATTTTAGGAGTCCCCCGAGTTTCGAATTAATGAGAGTCGACTGTTCCTATAATACCCAGTTTCTCTCTTTATGGAATAAAAAATCTGGGCGATTTTTTATTTCCATTCCTAAGTATAGACAGTAAAAACATACCTAAATGTAACTGCACATCTCGCAGCTCTACAGTAGGAGCGTGTCTGTGTTTTGCGAGAGAACAGGCAGCATTCAGAGTGGTGTCAATGAAGTCATCTGCCAACTGTAGTAGCATTTCCTCCACTTCCTCGTCTAACTGTACCGTAGGATCCACTTCTCGTACCAATTCTTGTAATCTTGGTTTACTTAAGATCTGGAATTGATAAATAAAACAATTAGGCATAGAAAAGAGTAGGATATATACTTTTTTACTCTTACTCTCATTAATATTCATTAATCTAAACCATAGTTTCTCAACCTTATTTTGCTCACCGCCCACTTTGAGAATATGTTTTTTTCTAGAGCCCCCCATCTTAATTTTACTTACCATCTGTCGCGAATTTAAAACAGCTATTGCCATGATTATATTTTAACGTAAGATATTATATTATAGTCGTAAGATAGGAATATGACCCCTATCCTATATCTGAGTTTAAAATGAAGAATGAAAGAATAATGTTTCAATGGGAGCAATTAAAACGCATGCTTAGTTATATTGAGGAATATTTTTTTTTACCTTCAAAAGACATGAATTTATGACATAACTAATGAGAAGGTTGAATTTGATGCATTTTAAGGAGTTTGTTAATATTAGGCTCCATTTTACGTAAAAACAACCGTAAGTCGCCGCGTTCAGTAACTTGAAGCCGATTTCTCTTTTTAGTTACCTACGTTGCTACAGCACTAAATCCACGTTCAGCTAAATAGGAAGATGGGAATGCTATTAGAAATCGTTGAACAATCAACCATAATCCTGGGTACAGTTGTGAAATCGGCTTCTGCAGCCAAAATTCTTGGTAGCCATTCTTGAATTTAATTTTTAATTCCTCATTTGTCGTCAGTTCTATTAGTTCTTCTTCTAACTGGGATGATCCTGCTGTGTTAACATTTGAAAAAGGATCCAAAACCCAGTCTGGTATGTCCATGTTTAAAACGTCCTGGAATCGTTCCTTGAAATCTCTGTGGAGGTTTTCCAAGTGTTGACAGTAAACAAGCAAGTCGTCGTTATTGAATGATACTCCTGATAAATTTGGGAAGTTATTGAATTCCCGTCTGCCGATATTTCTTTTGTATAATAGTAGTTTGGATACGAAAGCAGCAATGCTATTTTTTGTCTTAATCAAGTTTAAGTCATCACCTTGAAGTTGGAGGTTGACATCATTAAACAATTTATACAGGTCTGTCAAGTACGCAATATGGTTCTTTGATGAGATGAGGTTGTCGCGCAATTCTGGGTCTTTGTTTTCTAGGAACTCTATCACAGATCCAAACAGATTGTAAAATCGAGTCAAGCAAGTACCTTTTGACAGCCAGCACGCCTCTGTGTGAAGCAGCAGTCGGTTGAAATCTTCATCATTGGCAATGCAAAGCTGACTAAATAATCTGTCATTCAACGAGTTACTTCTTATTTTATCAACTGATCTGATGACATATTGCAGTGATATATGGAGGCGTTCATTCAGATTTTTCGCAACCAAATGCTGGCGATGAATTACGCAATGCACAAGCACGTCAGGAACTTTATTTTTTTAAGCACGCTATGAAGCCTTTGTGACGCCCTGTCATAGCCGGTGCGACATCCGTAGCAACTGACAAAATATTATTCAAAGGAATTTCCTTTTCGGCACAAAACTTTTCCAGAGTATTAAATATAGTTTCTCCTTTTGTATCCGTTTCCAAATTTGTAGCAAACAATAGTTCTTGACATATTTTCCTTAATGAACCTTTCATCCTTAATGAACCTCACGTATGACAATAACAATGCTTCATTGGTGGGTAAAGTGGACTCATCCAGCTGAATTGAAAATTGATAAGTCTACAGATAATTGCACAATGATTCTTCAATGTTTTTAGCCATCTCATCAATTCGTCTTTGCACAGAACTATTCCTCAAAGGAATTTTTCGGATAATATCTGCAGCTGGTTTATGGAGTACAGTGGTTAATATTTCTTTGATTGCTGGTAAAATTAAATCTTCCCCAATAGTGTGTGGTTTCCCTGCTTTAGCAATCAACAATGAGATATTGTACGAAGCTCATCGTCTTGCTTAGAAGCTGATGAAAAAAGTTGTACGTCACCGGTCAAAACAACAAAATGGCGTTCGTTTTGTTTTGCTCATATAACGAACGAGGTGTTGTTTGGTGTTTTTTAATGTATTTTGTGAATAAAACGTTGAGTTGAGCTTCCGTTCCTTCGTTCGAATAATACAAATTGCATCTATTTCAAAACTGTGTAGTGAGATATTGACTCGGTGTTTCTTTGTGAAAATGGCTGACAAAGAAAAATCAATTTTTGTACAAACGAATAAAGGCAACGGGTATTAATTTGCTTGCAGCTATCACTGATTCATATATTATTATGTACATAATATGTCTTCAGCCTCCACCGAGGAGTGTACTCCTATGTGAATATTGAATAATAATATTTTTGAGGTATAGTTCACTTATCATTATTTATGTTGCAATTTAATGTAAGACTTTTGTTTCTTCATGGGAAATGTTAAATAATTTGAATAAATATATTTTTTTTATTAATTTGTTTTTATTTAAAATGTGGATTTTCAGTTGTAAGGAAAACTAAAAAGGTAAATAGTGCCTAAACTGCAAGTACCTACTTACCTTTAAAGTTTTTCTAACAACTGAAATGAATGCCTTTATGAAATATAAATCCCATGAAAGTTTTTAAGATTTAAATTTACCGCACCAATTCAAAAAACCCGCGCTTTGTTTATCCGGATATAATTGCCTGGGGCTGATAATAGATGGCAGTAGTAAACTTTTGTTGTAGGGAGTTGATATTCCGGTAGGAGTAATAGTGTTCTGTGGAGTGCGGGCTCAGACCTGTCGACGCATGTACGTCACTTGTTAACTCCCGAATGCCCCGAAGACACTGACGAACAAAAAATTAATATAATTTAATCTAATTAATCTTGAAATAATAAAAACCATTCGGAATAATTCCATGAGATCAAATTTTTCAGGAGAGATAAAAAATGAATCCTGACAAAAAAACAATTATTAATTAATGTTTTGTGTATGTTTATTTTATTATAATTTCAACAAATATTAAGTATCTTTTGGAAATTAAAATTTATATAATCTTAATCTGTGTACTTTAACCTCGATTGTAGTACTTTTTATTTTATTGTTTTTAGTAATGATGATTTTAATCCATTGCCCGTCCTACCGAAATACGTGCACACGTGATAAAAATGATTACAATACCTACAATAACAAAAATTAAACGATATTAATTTTTATTTTACTTTAGTACGTGATTAGCGTGTATTTTTTTGCCTTTTTAGACTATATTAATTTTTTAATCTACCCACGCCCCCTCTGCGCCATCTCAATGCCCCCTAATTTTCTCTGGGTCTTCTACTGCCCCCCCCCCCCCCCCCCCCGAAAGTGTCAAACGCCCACAAGGGGGCGTTATCGCCCTGGTTTAGATTCTAAACCAGGGGTCTCCAAACTTTCCAAGTTCAAAATAAGAACAAGTTAGATATGCCAGTGTCCAGACTAAGCAAAGTTAGTAAATCCTTTAAAGGCCAATGTATACGCTTATACAATATAATCCCAGAAAAGGTTCAAAACCTTCCCATTATAAGTTTAAAAAAGTAGTTAAAGAACGTTTGTGTGCCAAAGCGTATTATAAAATTAATGACTACATTCAAGACGGCACACCTTGGGAATAAGGTGGCTCCTTATCTTGTCTTATTATTTGTTACATAGAAATAAGTAAACATTGTAATAATTTTGATTTTAAAAGAATATTTTTCCATCTTTTTGGTAAAAGATGGCCCCAGACGAGTTTCTTGCCGGCTCTTCTCGCTGGGTTAGTTCCCGAACCGGTGGTAGGCATCACGTAGTATCGACGTTCAAAAAGAGTATTTAAAAATACCAATTTTGAATAAAACATTTTTTGATTTTGATTTTGATTCCAGCTTTAGGGCCGTACTGATTACTCCAGTAAGTTCCGAGGGCCAAAACCATATTATCATTGTTGCCGGTGGTAAAAACTGAAATAGTCTACTGATGAAAAAAAAAGTCCGAAAAAGTACGCAACGTTTAAAAAAGGCTGAAAATCGGACTAAGGCCGCAAAACGGCAACACTGCATATTATTAATTTTCCTGTCATTATCTGTAATTTCTAGATTAGTCGTAGAGTACGAGCCATGAGGAGTAACGTGACACGACATCTGGTGGACACAAGCTGAAATAGGTAGTACCTTTTATCGCTAACAGATGGCGCTAATAGCACGTACAGAACAATCTCGTTGGTTCGAGAAAGTTCTGGTGTCTTCAAAAAAAGTCCGAAAAAGTACGCAACGTTTAAAAAAGGCTGCAAATCGGACTAAAGTCCGCAAAACGGCAACACTGCATATTATTAATTTTCCTGTCATTATCTGTAATTTCTAGATTAGTCGTAGAGTACGAGCCATGAGGAGTAACGTGACACGACATCTGGTGGACACAAGCGGAAATAGGTAGTACCTTATATCGCTAACAGATGGCGCTAATAGCACGTACAGAATAATCTCGTTGGTTCGAGAAAGTTCTGGTGTCTTCCACTCACTTCTAGATGGCAGTAATTGGAATATATAAGAAGGCTAGTGGCGCAACCACAAGTCAGTTCCTATGACACTGTTGTGAAATAAAATAGTGCGTACCTCCTTAAAACGTGTTTGTGCGTGTTTAAGTTTAAGACATCTTTGTAACAGTATTTTGATTTGAATTGTTGCTTTTGTGTGTGATTTAGTAGTATGGAAAAGAAGCGAAAAATTGATAGTGAAAGAAAAAAAATTCAAAGATCAGTGGAACATTCAGTATTTCGTAATTGAGTCCAGTAACAAGGCGCTATGTTTGATTTGCAATGAAAGCATAGCCGTTCTCAAGGAATATAACATTAAACGTCATTATGAAACAAAACATTTTCAAAATTACTCAAAATATACAGGAAGTTTGCGGACAGAAAAATTCGAAGCTATGAAGCGCGGATTGAAATCGCAGCAATCTTCATTTACAAAACTCAAAACTGAACAAGAGGCTGCAACTCGTGCCAGCTTTCGTGTGGCTCTTGAAATTGCAAAACGTGGAAAATCATTCACCGATGGAGAAATGATCAAAGAATGCATAATTGCAGTAGCCGAAGAAATGTGCCCTGAAAAGGTAAATTTATTAAAAACTGTCAGTATGTCAGCAAACACTGTGGCTCGAAGGGTAGAAAACATCGCTGAAAATATATCCTCTCAACTGTTCGACAAAAATGGACATGTTGAGTGGTTTTCTTTGGCCTTGGATGAGTTAACGGATGTTTCAGATACTGCTCAGGTGTTGATTTATATTCGAGTAGATAAAAGCTATGAAGTGCATGAAGAACTTCTTGATATGTATAGTATTCATGGCACAACTACTGGTACAGATATTTTTAAAGGAGTTGAAATGGCCATTAAACAAAAGAACCTTCGATGGAAAAACTTGAAATGTATTACAACTGATGGAGGCAAAAACATGAGTGGGAAAGATAAAGGAGTGGTCGCTCTTGTGTCAAAGGCTGTAGAAAATGACGGTGGTTCAAAACCATTAGTCTTATAAACTATCATTCATAAACAGTCTTTGTGCGGAAAATGTTTGGATATATCTGAAGTTCTGAAACCAGTCATATCAACTGTTAATTTTATCAGATCTTTTGGGCTGAATCACCGACAATTCCGACAATTTATTGAAGAGATTGGAGAAAATGACTTACCTTATCATACTGCCGTACGTTGGCTTAGTTGTGGGAAAGTTCTTCAGCGCTTTTTTGAACTTCGAGCAGTGATCTAAATTTTTTTGAATGAAAAGCATCATCCTCTTACTGAATTACAAAACAACGCATGGCTGTGGAAGTTAACATTCTATGTTGATTTGACAAAACATGTGAACGAACTGAATTTGAGATTGCAAGGAGAAAACCAGCATCTTCCTGATTTATACACTAATATCAAATCATTCCGGAAGAAATTGATACTGTTTCAATCACAACTACGAAGTAAATGTTTTTCACATTTTAAAACATGTGAAACCCTAGCCCCGGAACTTCAAATGGAAATGATTGATCTACAGTGCAGTGATATAATTAAGAACAAATATCAAAACTCATCTTTGTTGGAATTTTATAAGGGTCTTCCACTGACACAATTTGATAATTTGCATAAATTTTCTCGTGGGCTGTTTTCTGTTTTTGGTACTACTTATTTGTGTGAGAAGACCTTCTCCAAAATGAAGTAAACAAAAAATGTTTACAGATCTAAATTAACTGATGAGCATCTTAAATCTCTTTTAATAATTGGTACAAGTAAAATTAGTCCACAACTACAAACTATTGTCAGTGGAAAATCTCAATTACATAAATCTCATTAGTATTTCATATGTCATTATGCTTGTTATAAGTTATGTTTTTATTTAAAATGTATAAAATGTTAGTTGGATTCATTTCAATAATTTGTTAGTTATTATATACTGAAGTTAAATTTTCTGCATATTATACATGTCTTTACTTATTACAATTCTGTGTTTCTTTATCCAACTTATCACAAAAACAAGAACAAAAAGCCTACAACAATGTTATGAGTAGTTAGCCCATGACCATATCAATGTAGACGTCATATTAATAATTATTCAACATAAAATTAGAATACTTCAGTAAACTAAATTTAATTTGCTATAAAAAATATGTTCTCTAAAAGGAGTTTTCAAGTATGCTAGCTCTCCGCGGGCCGGACAAAATCTGTCCGCGGGCCGGATGTGGCCCTCGGGCCGTAGTTTGGAGACCCCTGATCTAAACTAAAGCAACTTTGGCACATCATATTTGAAGTTTGTAGTGTTGTACCGTTAAGAAGTTTAATTGATAATGCTGTTTTATTTAGAAAGTTCTTTTTCTTTCTCTTTTGGCCTCTACCTGCTGTATCTCCCATAATAGGAGTTGCCAATAGTGTTTCAGGATGTTCAGTAAATTAAATGTTATAGTGCATTCAAAAAGATACGAGCTGTAACTTCACGCATGTCTCATGCCAGTACAAGTTACATTTTTGAAGTAAAAACTTCTATAGTCACATTGGGAACTTTTTCGTAGGGGAAAATCTTATGGGTTCGCATCACCAACATGCTCACGACTTGATTTGTTGAAAGTTTTTTCTGCAGTTTGTATGACATTTTTTTTTCTGTTTCAAATCATGCAATCAGTCTTGGAGACTATGATCAGATGTGTTTAATGGAGTATGGCAGGCAGAGATTGTTCCCCATTGGGAATATCTCTATGAAGATTATCTGGGATCTTATTCTAGTGCCTCTAAGTCAAGGATATTTCGTCTTTTCAGGCGATTTTTAATATCTCTGTGCAGTAGCATTTGAGGCAGCTAGTTTGGATGGTTTTTTTAGACGAATTCCTTTCCCAATAATTCGTGCACTTCTGTGTTTTTAATCAACCAAGGAGTGTTACATATCTGTTTCAATATGCAATTCTGTGTTCGCTGAATTATGCTAACAGTTCACAGTCCCCACCCCACAGTTGTAGACCGTAAGTCCAGATTGGCTTTAAAATGGATTTGTAAATAAGCAGCTTGTTGTCAATAGCGAGTTTTGAGTTTCTTCCAATCAGCCTTTGGAGTTCTCTTGAGCAGATGTTCAGCTCATTCCTTTTGGACTCAATGTGCTTTTTCCAAGTTAGTCGGCTATCCAGGTGCATTTCCAGGTACTTAACACTATCTCTTTGACGGAGCTGTCTGTCGCCTAGTTTTACGGGTATGTGACATAAAACGGAAAATGTTAATCTTTCTAAAGTTGCTTTAGCTTTTGAAACCACTATAGATATTGTTTATTCATTACAAAAAAATATATAATTTTAGCATCATGCTTTTACCACAAAAACAACAAGATTTTACATTGCCACATTTTATATAAGGTGTTAGTTTTGAAGGATTAGGAATGTGATACAGGTGCTACGCAGCAGCCCCTTAGTTATCATAGATATTTTATTAATAAAAATATTTGATAATGTATAAACTCTAAGGAAATAAATATTTAAGATAAGTAGGTTGGTACAATAATTACCTGAGTTGTTTGGTCACCACTTTGATTGATTTTTCCCACTTGAGACTGTCCCATAGGACTATGTTGCGACGGAGAACCTTGGAGTGATGTGGATTGAAGCTGAGGACTTTGTAAAGGGTTGTTTGCGTATTGTATACCACTTTGTGCATTCAACGAACCTATTGTTGGCATGTTAGAACCTTGGTTCATGGAGTTGTTCGCCATTTTAATAGTAGGACACAACAATAAAATCAACTTTTATTTCTATATTCTTACGTGTATTTTATAAATATTTATTTAAAAAAAAAATCCTGTACGGAGCGTATCAACAATTTTTGTCATGTGAACACACAGCTATTTAGAGATACTACGTATTGTGAACAGTCAAAAATTTTCTAACTTATGTCAAACTGAATATGACAAATGTCTTTTCTTTTTAATAATTACTACACGGACTTTTTACCATACATCATCTAAGGGGAGGTTTAAGCGATAGCTAAAAAACAGATATCGTAAAAATAAACGAAAAATAAAAGGATAAAAATAATAAAAGGTCAAAATGTTATTTATTTTAATCAATTTCATAAATTATAGAACTATTCATTTGTACTTCATCATCAGACGAAAACGCGGCATCCGCAACACTTTTCATCTCCACTTCTATTTTGAATTCAGCAAGACACTCTCTTAGATCCCAGCTATGTTTCTTCATTCGCCTGTAACACGTATCATGTCACAGTTTATTGATTTTCGGCAATTAAGGAATGTTGAGGAAAAAAACCAATAACTGCACTTACCACTCTGCTTCTGATTTCTTCAAGTGTGTCAAATGTCTAAATATTTTTATCATACACTCTTGTTCCTCTGTTGTGGGCTCTATTAACCTTAATTCGCCAACATGTCTCGTTGGACCCTAAAATAGTTCATACTTTAAGAATTTTAGCTTGAAAATATTATTTACCAACACGTGTAAGCAATAAAAATATGACGTGTTCAGAGTACACGTGGGAGCAATGAAACTTTATTCATTAATTAAAATACAAAAATACTGTCATCGTGCCTTAGGGACATCACTTCAAAAATAATAGAAAAAATAAAATTTGAACACCTAGCGCTATCTGTATATAAGTAGCATATATAAGTAGCTTCCGACAGATGGCGTTATGTCCAAAATCGTGTCGTAGCGAGACCTTAAAATTTCACTCTCAATGTCGTTAAATAAGTTTCACTTCAAAAGATAATTAAGAGAATCTTACCTGGAAAGTTTCCTTTAATTCTTTAGGGGCTATGGAGATTGTAAACAATTCGTTTGTGATCAAACATACTCTGTGATCCATTATAGATTTACATTTGAGAACATAAGTCCTTCTAAAACTGAAGTATCTGTCGCTAACATCTTCTCTGAACAATCCATCGACTACAAATACTATTGTGTTGCCCTGTATTAAAAATAATATGAATTGCATGGCATAGTTAAGATTTCTATTAGAGGGCGAGAAGTGGGCACAGATTAGTTCTGTCTACACGGGAGCCCGACCCCTGATTATTTCAGTAGTTTTGGAACCTCCCATTTAATCCCTTAAATGACTTAAGGGATTCGATGAAGGTAGGCTTCAACACTACTGAAATCAATTTTGTTTCGGAGTATGTATGTATGCAATATACTTACAAAATCATGTATTATATCAACTCTGAAGCTGGTTAGATCATGTGAGCCACTAGGTAAAGCGCGAATCACAGAATCGACTGTGTTTACACCGTAGTAGCTCTTAGTACTATCCGCTTTGTTTGGTCTGTTTAGATTACGGGAGTACATTGATATATTTGGCATCGACACTTTTTCGATATCTGTAAACAAAAGGATTTCTATCATTAACAATCTGTCGTATCACTACGGAATCATTTATAGAAAGAAGAATTAAAAGTAGCGATGTCAGAATTCAGAAATAATTGCTTTAACTTACAAAAACAGCAAGAAACAAAAAAAGATGATTTTGTACTCAAAATAATAAAAATCGGGATATAATTAATCTTGCGAACAAAAATAAGTTGGCGACTGGACATGAGCATACTGTATTACTGAATTTGGCCGCGAATCAATTGTTGGCGACTAATTACTAAACTGGCGAAATGGGGCAAATTTTCATTATTTTTTCAGTAGGATGCACCGTTTCCGAGTGAGCAATTTTATAAAAAAAATGTAAATACTCTCTTCTCGAGATTATAGAAAAAAAAAATGGCAATGCTCTTCTTTGAGATACGAACGATGTAACTATAAAGCTATAGAAATGTTGGAAAATTCAGGACTTTAATTTTTTTTCTCCCATCATGAAGAAAATAAGTGGGAAAAAATAAAATGGGAATTTTGTACCCTCATTAACGTTTTTTTAATGTGCGCTCGTTTTGCTGATTTTTATGTTTTTTGAATTACCTACATCAGGAAAAATATATGTGCCTATTCTTAAATTAAATGTGTAGGTACTCTCAAATTGTCGCCAAGATGGTTATTTGTTCGCTAAAATAATATCTATGTGCCAGTTTAGAATATTCAGTGAAAAAACTGGTATTAATTAGTCACCAGAATTGAAATTTGTTGTTCCTTATATTCTTTCGCCAACTTGGTAATTTAGTATTCTATATTCGATTTTTTCATCACCCATTTGATTGTTATGTTGCAAGTTTAAATACATGCCATAAAAATCTGAAGGTTACTGGGGGTCCAATTAAATGATGCAAAAAATGGCGCACCCTGTCATCGGTTCCATGGTGTAATGGTTAGCACTCTGGACTTTGAATCCAGCGATCCGAGTTCAAATCTCGGTGGAACCTGACTTCTTTTAAATTTAATTTTCTTTTACAATAATTATTTTACTTTATTGAATTATTTTACTTTATTGAATTATTTTATTTTATTTTACTTTCTATTGTTGTTTAAAATATTACTTTTAAAAAAATTGGGCCAATAGTACCTAATTAATACATAAGTCGATAGTAATTACTACAAACGTATTATAACCATTTAAATTTGACGACAGTGTAAAGACAGCATTTGCATCGTAGAAATTTTGAATATTTCTACCCTTTTTAGAGTCGTAATGTGCAAAATAGAGTTTCACAAATTCTTCCACTATGTACTGAGAATCGCAATCGTCATTAAGGGTGAAATTTTTATGGAAAGGCACGGTAATACCGTGGTTGTTGATTTTTATCCCGTCCTGAAAAAAAATATTGAAATGAAAATATTGTATACTACATGTTGCCCGCAACTTAGTAGCTTAGATACCGTATTTCGCGCAGCAACCGTTTATTTTGCCGCGATAACAGGTGCCCTATGTCCTTCACATAAATCTAAATGTATGTGCCGATAACTAATTCATACTAAATATATGTTATATTATTAATTATGATTTAAATTCAATTTTGAATTAAATTGAGGAGTTTCTTCCAGCGGGCTTAGCATGACCACTGCGTAGAAATGAATTCTTTCTATGCAAGGGTAGAGAAATTGGTTCGTAGCGAAATAGTTTTTAATCCAAGGTAGCAAGGTCGTCAATAGAACACATTTCTTGGCAGTCATTTTTTAATGTCTATTTCTGACAGAAATGAACAAATTTCGATTATGCCAGCAGGTCGGATAGAAACTTTTCTTGGACCACCATGATGAAGATTATTTATCATTTCTAAGAAGAAACGTTTCTACTTGTAGCTGTCAAAAGGAGACATTTAAATGGCTTTCATGTGAGTTCGTGCAAGGTCATACTTGATCGACGATGGAATAAAAGAAATGTTGTCTTCTCTTGACAACGATTCTTCGATCTTGCTGCTTAACAACAAGAACTATTTTGCTACAATCTGTAATAATAATTCCTACAATCTGTCGTGTATTCGTCATTCTTGCGTAGAATAGACACATTTCTATGGTGGTCATGCTAAGCCTGCTGGTTGGCATATTATATCTTGGTGCCAATAAGTTTAGTTTTATGTAATCATCCAACACTTACCAACTCTATCACTCTGGGAAACTTTTTTGTTATCTCTTTTATATATTCAATTTCGTTCATATCAGCACAAAATGCGTTTCCTTCTATCCATAAAATCTCTATTTTACTGTTAATCCTCTGTAATGATGATAATGAAGATATCTAAAAAAAAACATTTCTAAGCACAATAATACTAACATAGTGTAGTGAATGGTATATTAATTTATAAAAAAAAAAAAGCAATTTAGCTGTCTTGACTAATGGCCCGTTTCAATAATCTATATACCAATAACTATTTGTTACAAGTTTACCGGGGAATTCAATGGGTGACGTTGTGGTTTTTGTATTCTTCATAAATTTATGTTATTTTGGTTCTTAATGTGTAATATTGGTAGAATAATAACCATTAAATATTCGTTAACGTGTACAAGTGGTACAACTTCGAAAACGTGCTAACACAAAAATCCTTAGGAACTTTCAGTAAACCTTCTACCACTTTACTGAATCGACTGACATGACTCATGGACTGCACTGACTATTTATTTAGACTTTGACTAGACGATTTAGGAATACGGTGTTGAAAATTGAAACGAAAGTTCTATTTTCCGCCTTTTTAACTTGACACTGGCAAATGGTTATAAGTCGATGCCATATATTAATAAAAAAAAATATATTTGTTAGAAATGTCAAATTAGTATCGCAAAAAACTGCCAAATAATTGAATGACGACGTTTTTAACAAACAGTTAGATATAGATAGGTTGTTGAAACGGGCTGTAAGAGATCTGATAAAAAGATTATCTCAGAAATCAAAATATGTTCATAGAAAAGCAAGCAGCATGAAACCTAAGCAATTAAGCTTCACCCAGTAAAAACTTACTTTGTTGTGACTAAGATTCAGTCCAACCAAATTTCCTTTAATAAAAAAGTTCATAATTTCTTGCGGCACCTCTCTGAAAAAGAGCATATAGCATATATAGCAAAAACACCATAAGTGGTAGGATTAAAATAATGTATGGCAAAGGTATTCAATTAAATAAAAAAAATAAAAAACTATAGTGAAGCAAATATGAACTCTAAGCATAAAAAAATACATACTTTAAATTGTTATGGCTGAAATTTAGGATTTTACAATCTCTGCCCATTCTTAACATGAGAAGTTTAAAATTGGCTAAGAGTATAATCTTGTAAAAATGTATTTTTTGTTGTACAAATTCTGAAAAAGAATAAAATATTAACTTTTTTACTTACAATATCATATTAGCAGTAGCTGGCCTTGTAAATATTCTTTTTATATGTTATAAAATAAGAAGAATAAAAAAATATTCATCTGACCAGGATTCAAATCCGATCCAATCCAATGACAATTTGTGAACAACACAAAAATTATACACATGCATCATTTATAGAGTCGAAATTATTGACATACTGTTGCACAACGAAAGAAGATACATATGCAGTTTCCCAGGGATAATCAAGAACTAGCTAGATCGACCCAAAACCAAATTTTATGGAAATACTTGAAGCCATTTCCGAGATTCTCATTTTATGTATACAACAATTGCTCTTTGAATAATTTAGCATATTAAATGCTGTTACTAGTGTTTAACACTATAATTAATAAAGTTTTATGCTTTTATTGACACCAAAATTAGTAAAAACCAAATAGTGGTATCTATTCAAACAATAGACCTGACCGGTCTATTGTTTGAATAGATACCACTAATGCCGAAGAAATACTCGTGTCCATGTCAGGACAACTAGTAGGTAGGACTTTTGCTTACTTTCACAAATCAAGCATGTTTCACCAAGCAAATTATACTCCAGTTTTTTATGTGGCCACTGTGTCTCCGGACTCAGGTCATACATAATTTATATAACAAATTAACTTATGTATGTTGCTGCACTTACGTTCATCATTACAGAAATTTGACAAATCTAATTCATAATTTGGTTTGAATCTATTGCTGACTACTCCAATTACAATGTCTTCCAAAGTTGTATGACTGTTGAATAATTGTGTAGATGTCTTGTCATTTAACAAAACCTCAATGTTAACTAGTGGTTTTCCTGAAACTCAGAGAATAGTCCTTAAGTGTAAGCAAAGATATATGATCGTCTACGTGTGTAAATTGTTACATTTAAATTTTCATACAAAGTGCAGTCAATTATGGTCGAATTCTCAAACACTTAAATCACCTTGTTCAGTTAGTTTTCACAACTTTATTTACAAGAAAATTGTGAAAATGGAATTAATTTATAATTTTTTCCGCTTTACAACTGATGCTCCAATTTTGTAAGTATTCGATACTTTCGTAACTATTACTGAAGCTGTTGGTCAATTCTATCATACTTCATACCATATACCAACAATAGAAAACACTTTAGATGATGTAAAAAATATTAAAACAGTAATGTAGAAATTATGCATGAATAGAATTATACTGATTAAAACTAGGTTTTTATATTGCGTGGTTAGAAAAAAAAAATCAATAATTTAGAACTTCATTGTGTACTTACTTTTATTATAAGGGAACACAAAACCGAAAGTAATAATTTTTAGAACCAAAGCTAAACTGCTTGTGTAGAACGTGGTTACGAAATTTGAAGTTGAAAAATTAACTGGTATGAAAGAAACTGAAAAATATTCAGTTATTGCCTCGAATAGTAGGTAATCATTATTTTCCCAATTGTGTACCTGAAAAACATAATAAACTTGGCTGACATATTGATGATCAATATTGATCATCCTTCAGAGATCCCTGGTTTAGCTCTTTTGGGTAATGTTTTTCTGATTAGTTAGCCCACTTCCTTGTATAACTGACCAGCTGTAAACTGCTATTATATCTTATTGACATAACACATAATTGATTCATTCTCATCTATTCTTTTAATTTCACTTATGCCAAGGATATATTATCTAATTGTCTAGTGCCTTGAATCCCCAGAGGTCAGAGTTCTGGTATTAGGTTAGGTTATTACCCTTTAGTACCATGGGGACATAGTGGAAGACAATTTGTTTGTACCTACTTACCATAATTTTATGAAAATAAAATTTTGTCTTTTCATCTTCTGAAGTTATACAATTTTCAATTAATGCAACTATGCTTGGATTTACAGCACTTTTCGTTATTAATTTTTTGGCATAAATTGACATATTTATTGTTAAATGTTTTAATTTATAATTTGATAAATCTTTAGACCTACTCAACTCTCAAAGAAACTGAAAAATTGACTTGTTTATATACTTCTTTTTTTTTTATAATATGATGACTAGCGTACATTTATTTCGGGTATCAAGTGTAAAAGGTAAGGAGCTACCTTATCGCGGTGAGGGAGTTTTGCCGGGGAATTCAATGGGTGACGTTTGGATTTTGCATTTCTTTCATAAAATTGTGTTATTTCGGTTCTTAATGTGTAATATTGGTAGAATATTAACCATTAAATATTCGTTAACGTGCACAAGTGTGGGCAAGTGGTACAACTTCTAAAAACGTCCTATTTTGAGTTTCCCTCCTAAACTCCCTAGGAACTTTCAGTAAAGCTTCTACCACTTTACTGAACCGACTGACATGACTCATGGACTGCACTGACTGACTATTTATTTGGACTTTGACTAGACTTTATTCTTGACGATTTAGGAATACGGTGTTGAAAATTGAAACGAAAGTTCTATTTCCCGCCTTTTTAACTTGACACAGGCAAATGGTTATAAGCCGATGCCATATATAAATAAAAAAAATTGAAAATCGAAGTGTCAAAATATGTCGAACTCTTTGACTCGTATCTAGGACCAACTGCATAATTTTTGGTGCAGTTGTTAGGCTAAGGACACGCAACCGGACTAGTGGCTCTTATTGGAGTCACTCTAAGTGTAGGCTAAAAAGCTGTGGACAAAATAAAAGCTCCTGTATAAAACAATGAGAAACAGAAACCGACAAGATCGGGTTTTGCTATCAAAGTATATCAGGCGTAATAATTTTCAACCTAGGACAAAATTACACATATAATTAACGAATATTGGAGCCTTATATCATAATAATTAAATAACACAGCGAAGCAACTGACCTAAACAGTAAACACGCCAACTATAAAAGACCCAACTATTTTAGACATACAAATACGATCTTACGACTTTATTATTTTATAATTATATTTAATATTAAATATTTCATTTACAAATTTACACTTGACGCGTTCCCCCAATTAAATCATAGCCTACATTTTAACCATTGCACAATACAACTATTTTAAACACACAAGCGGATATATACACATTTTACATTTTTACATTGGAGTTATACACACACATATTAATTAAAAGCAATTAAAATGGCAATGGTTCATACCCCACACAACAAAAACCCCATGAACCCAAACCGATTATCCATGGAGGGACCGGGGTCCGCAGGCAGTAGGAGTAGTGGAGATAGTAGCCGGCGCAACAGCCTAGGTATAGACACCCCTCAAAACCCTGACAGCTCCCTCGACGCCCTTCTGGCTGAAACGTCGAGAATTATACAAAATAGTGTGTATTTGCTGAACCAGACCAGAAACATGAGGGGAGACCTAAGGTCTGGTTTAGCAAATAATCTCACAAAAATTTCAAGCCAGATAGGAAAAGTCGCCCTACTGAGTAGAAAAAGGACGGAAATGGATAGTGAAAGAGAAATTAGGGAAACTAGGGAAGTGGAAGTACAGTGTGAAAAGTCTCAAAAGGATTTAGTGAGGGAATGTGTGGAAGATCATGAATGTAAGGAATTAGTTCTCGAGACATATAAAATGTTGAAAGAATTCATAATTGAAAAGGTAGAAAGTATAAAAGAGTATGTAATGGAAGTGAATGAAAGAACAGGAGAAACAATAATTGAAAAGGAGGAAAGTATGAAAGAGTATGTAATGGAAATGAATGAAAGAACAATAGAAACAATAACAAAAGAGATAAATAAATCAAACCAGGATGTTAAAAAAGAATGTAAGGATATGAAAGGGGAGCTGAGTGGTAGGATGGAGGAAATCAGACAGATAGGTCAGAGATCAGCTAAAGAGAGTAAGGAAAATTTAAATAGGACAGTCGAATTAATAAAGGGGGTAAAAGAGCTAAGTCAGGGAATAAAAGAGGAAACAACTAATAAATTTAAAGAAATAAATAAATTAAACCAAGATATTATAAAGGAAAATAAGGGAATAAAAGGGGAGATAAATAATAAGGTAGAGAAAATAAAGCAAATAAATCAAGAATTGGCAAAAGAAAGTAAAGAGAATCTAGATAGGGCAGTTGAGTTGATAAGTGGGGTAGAAAAGTTAAGTCAGGACATAAGAAAGGAGACAAGCAACAAATTAAAAGAAATAAATAAGCTAAATCAGGAGGTCATAAGCGAATGTAAGGGAATTAGAAAGGACAATCAGGAAATTGCAAAGGAAAACAGGAAAAATTTAAGCAGGGCTGTCGAGGAGTGGGGAGCCAGGGCCCCGGCAGAACCGCAACCCGCGACTTACGCGAGCGTGGTCGGTGGCGGTGGGGAAACCCAAACCACGCCACCGGAACCGGGGCGCGTGACCCTCCACTCCTTGATAGTGACTGACAGGGAAAATTTTATGACGGGATCAGAGATAGTGGCGGAGGTAGGAAAAGTGATAGAGGCAAAGAAAGAAGGAATAAAAATAGATAGAATTAAAAAAGGGAAAGATAGGAAAGTCATTATAGGATTAAGCAACAGGAAGGATAGGGATAAGGTCAAAGAAAGAATAGAAAAGAGTGGAGGGAAACTAGAGGTGCAAGGCATAGAGAACAAGGACCCGCAGGTCGTGTTGTATGGGGTGCTTAAGTCGAACACCGATGGCGACATAATACAAGCAATAAAAAGCCAAAACAAGCACCTCATACAACAGGTCCTGGACACGAAGGAGGACAGGATTGAAGTAAAATACAGAAAGCGGGGAAAGGATGAAGGCACTGAGCACGTGGTGTTGACTGTGTCTCCGGGGCTGTGGCTGTGCTTCACCAAGGCGGGCTATCTATATTTAGATATGCAGCGTGTTCGAGTCGCCGACCAGTCCCCCCTGATACAGTGTTCACGCTGCTTAGGGTACGGACATGGGAGGCGATTCTGCACCACCGCCGAGGAGAGGTGCAGCCATTGCTCCGGGACACACCACCAGTCTCAGTGCGAGGAACTGAAGGCTGGGAATAATGCTTGCTGCATTAATTGCAAAAAGGTAGAGTCGCAAAACACTGAACACAATGCGTTCAGTGCGGAGTGCCCGGTCCGGCAAAAGTGGGACGCTATGGCGCGCGCAACAATCGCGTATAGACCGGAGGACCAATAGTGTCAGCACCGTCCAGAACAATTAGATGTAATTTAAACTTAGTAGTAAAAAACACTAATTAGATACTATACAAGTGAGCGGTGCGACACTGTTGGGGGAAGCTGGGGATATATATGATTATGGTGACATAAGGTAGCATATATACCCATAGCGACCAAAATCTGGACTATTAGCGTATGCGCGCGCCATGGAGTCTCACAAAGTATGCAAAGGATCCATATGACTATGAATCCTGAGCATACAAATTGTCGGGACGGACACTTCGACTTGAATACATAGATAAGGAGATCTAAATTGAAATTAAAATTGGAACTGTAACTGGAAATTAGGTATAATATAGAAATAATGTAAATTACCGTGAAAGAAGAATGTAAAACATGATATGGATAGGAAGATATGATATAAATGTAATAGAAAAACATATAAAAATATATACAAATAAGGGTAGAAATAAATAAGATATGTAAAATGAAGTATCAAAGGATGTACCAAGGAAACGTTAAAAATACTAAATAGATTTAAGAGCAAAGAATGTTAAATTAAAGTAAATATAAGTAGACGAAAATAAGATAATAGACTTAAATTGTAATTGTATATCGTAACAGTAAATATGTGTATGAGAATGTAAAGATATGAAGAAAGAGAACATGAAGCACTGTAAAGATACAAAATAAAATTGTAGTTGTATAAGTAAGCAAGGAAATGTAATAAAGAGAAAGAATTCAAGAAAATGTAAAAATGTGAATGTGAATGTAAAAGTTGATGTAAAGTAAATAGTTAATAGGATGTTAAAAGATATAAACGTAAGAAACGGCAAAAGTAGTGTAAGTTAATGTTGATGTGGTGACAAATGTAAAGGAAATGTAAAAGAAATGTATAAATGTAAGCAGGAAATGGAGCTGTATAAGCAAACAAAAATGTAACAAATAGAAGGAATCCAAGAAGATGTAAAACTAAACGTAAAAGTTAATGTAAAGTAAATAGTTAATAGGATGTAAAAGATATAAATGCAAGAATAAAAATGTAATAAGTAATAAGAGAAATGTAGAATATGACAGTAAAAAATGGAAATGTAATAACAAAAATTGTAATTAAAAATAAAACATAAAATGTAATCAAAAAACAAAGCAAAAAATTGGCCCTGCTTACGGTAGGGGGAACAATAAAAAAAAAAAATGTCGAACTCTCGTATATGGCATTGACATTTGACTCGACACCTGCTGTTTGATTTTCAGCTTTATTGTATTGATGGTCGGGTGACGGTCGTGAACTAAAGATGTGTCTGTATTGAAACTAAACGAATGAACGACATGACGCAAATGAACTAGTCCAATTGAAAGACTAATTCGCGAACTACACACGTCTATCGTTCAGTCGTAGATGTTAAGTTATGTACCTACTACTACTGAGACCAGTACATGAGACCATACATAACATCTATGGACTATGACTGAGACGTTCAGTTTCAGTAGTAGTACTTATCATCTATAAGTTCGGTTCGGGCCAAGGTGCGGAAGTATAATTTACTAAAATGGATATGAATGTGACACTAACGGCCGCTGCGGTCTATTTATTCATAACATATCGCAACTATGAATGTGTGTAATACTACTTATTATTTTTAAGCAAAAAAATAAAAACCCAAGCCCAAAGTAAGAATGCATATTTTATAAGACGTGTGAAATAATTCTAATTTTCTAAATAAGTAATTCCACTTTTTGAATTCGGCTAAAATTTTAACTATTTCTCTATTCAATCTTCATAATTTTTATATCGGTACTAGCCTTTGGGTTGCTCTATTACTAATTATATATTTATAAATTTATGATATGGACCAGGAAAACGAGCAGACGAATCGCTGATGGTAGGCGATTACTGCCATCCACGGATACTCGCAAAATCATTGTAAAACTAGATATTTTGTAAGACTTGGAGAAAAATGTAAAAACGTGAACGCGGCAAATGTTTTTGGCCATCATGTTGGCCAACTTGAAAAGTGAGCTTTGAATATAAATGTGTTTAATAACCTTCTTCCGCGCGTGGTTTGTTCTTGCGTGGTTGCTTCTTCCGTGTTTAAGCCATTGCCAGTGTCAAGTTTAAAAAGGCGGAAAAATAGAAATTTTGCTTATGTTTTTATCACCTTTCCTCCAAATCGTCAAGTCCAAAGTCTAGTCAAAGTCCAAATAAATCGTCAGTGCCATTCAGTAAAGTGGTAGACCAAGTGGTTAACGCTTTACTTAAACTTCCTAGGGAGTTTTGGAGAGAAAACAAAATGGCACGGTTTTTGAAGTTGTACCACTTGCCCACACTTGTGCACATTAACGAATATTCTACCAATATTGCACATTAAGAACCGAAATAACACAAATTTATTGAAGATTAAAAATAACAACGGCACTCTTCTACAGTTCTGCCAACTCTTTTTAATCAACTTGCACATTGGCTTGGCAGTTGTACTAGCTCCATGCTTGGCAGCTTCAGTAGTGTTACTTATCATCTATGATTGGCAGTAGGTACCACCCAGGAAATTTAGACGATCATGAAAAACAGACAAGTATTTGTATCTAACTTTTATGTGTGAAACATTTTTATTATGTTCAGATCCAATTTTATCAAAACGTAAACAAAAATAATTAAATTCAAACAAAACACATTCACACAAAAAACGTTATATTAGGTCATTACATATGAAATTGGTGTTTTGTAAAGGAGGAACAAAAAGTAGTTTTTTTTTTAAACATAATAGTTATATTTATTTAATCAAAGTATATACCATTGCTATCTATGCACTTTTGCTATCTCATAGGTAGTTCATTGATTCCCTTACTAAAAAACCATTCGGACAGGAATCAATAAAATATTTGAAGGCGCTTTGGCCTGCCCCATTGGAGTTGAATTTTTTCCCTTGCAAAAAGTTATCCAAATTTCGATAAAAATGTTAATCTGTTGGAACAAGGTCTGGAGAGTATGGTGGATGTCTTAGACATTCCAATTGGAGCTCCTCTAATTTGGTGGCCGTCTGTTGTGCAGTGTGTGGTCTAGCGTTGTCCTAAAGCAGCAGTGGCCTAGAGCGAATGACCAAACTCGGTTGTTTAGCAGCTAGCTTTTCCATCATGATTTGCAGTTGCTGGTAATAGCTATCTGCCGTAATCGTCTAGCCAGATTTAAGAAAACTGTAGTGAACGACACCGGCACTAGTCCACTAGTCTAACTTTTTTTGAGTCAATTTTCGCTTGGGGCAGGCTTTGGCTGGTTCGCCAGGGTTCAGCCATTGCGATGAGCGTTTCCGATTATCGTACAGGATCCACTTTTCATTACAGGTAATGATTCGATTTAAAATCCCTTCATCAATGTAACGCAGCAGTCGACGCGCGTTTGTCGGTTTGCTGCACTCAATTCATGAGGTACCCACCTTTCAAGCATTTTCGCCTTCCCAATTTGCTTCAAGTGGATTTAAACAGTGTTATCACTAACACCGCAGCCTGCAGCTAACTCGGACGTGGTTTGCGATGGATCCGCTTCCACTATAGCCTTCAATTCTTCATTATCAACTTTGGTCTCCGGCCGTCCACGGGGCTAGTTCTGCAGGTCGAAATTTCCAAAACGAAAACGTTGTAACCAAAAACGCTGTGTTTTATTTTGTGACACTGCCGGCATACTCATCATTAATCCTTCGAGCCGTTTCTGCAGCACTGGTGCCACGGTGGAACTCGTACTCGAAAATAGTACGATATTTCAAGTTTTCTATTTTGTAAACAGAGTGATGCAAAGAAAAAACTAAAAGAGGAAAATACAATTGTTTTTTTTTTGAGGTTTTCAAAACACAAATGCATGAGTAAACAGGGGTATTTTTCAAAGTGGTCAGTACGACACAACGCCAATTTCATATGTAAGGATCTAATATTACCTATTTTGTTGCATGGTAAATAAATAACAATTTAATTGGTAGCATTATACGCTTTACTGTCTATAGCTTACATTAAGATTAAATCGGATTTTAACGAAGCACATTCAGATTGTTGCAACTTAAATAAAAGAAATAATAAGTATGTAGTTTACATTTATTAACTTTTTTATTACATACATATATTTTATTTTTTATATTTAGTTGACTAGAATTTGCGGTGTTAACTACGTGTTTACTACTATTCAGGTATGGCATTGCTAGTACGACATAAGCATGTTTAGGAAAATAAAAATAGTTTTTAAATATCGAATTATTTTCGTGATAAGTCACTAATAACTTTGCTCAGAGATGAGAGAAAATATTTTAGCTATTTCATTATGTAGTATTATTTTTACACATCCAGATTCACTATTTTCAACAACAATTACAGAACCTAAAATAGGGATCATAAAATTTTAACAATTAAATACTACTTTAATTTTTTTTATAAACGTGCAGTACATTACATAAAGCATTAACAACATCCTAATTTTATAATAATAAAAAGCTTTATAAAATAATTATTTATACTGTAACTATAACTGACAAGTAAGCCTAAAGACTTAATTTTTTTATAATTGAATTATTTAAAAAATATAATCTACATTTATTTGCAACCGAAAGAAACGGCTAGACAGTACCTAAAGTACTGTCTCTTCGTGTTACACAATTAGTTTAATTATTTACATGCACATTGATTATAAGGTGGGAAGCCAAACAATTCAGGCTCAAAATCTTCAAGGGATTCAAGTATTAAAGTAGCATTTTGCAGTTGGTTCTTGTCAATACGAGGGTCGGGTACAATCACCACTTGCATGTTAGCTGCACACGCAGCTTTCACACCATTCAGAGCATCTTCAAACACCAAACACTGAAATTTAAAAACATTTAACATAATCACATCTAATTACTGAGTCTATATTTTTATGCATTTTTATTCGCCGATACGCGACACGGCGCGCACTTTTTAATAGATATGTGAAATCGAGATTGCGCGCGGCGTCGCACTACGTAGTGCTTCATGTGTTACAACATTTTTAAGCAGCATAGCTTTCTGGTGTGAACTGTCAGTTATACAATTGTCAGAAAATATCCCGTTTATCAAGACGTGTCACAAGTGTGATGTTCTAATGCATGGTTTCTGAGTTTTTTATCAGTAAAAGCTCTATTGGATAGTTATCTATCTATTTAGCTTTTGATTGAATGACATTTGAGGCACCATCGCCGTCATACCAACTAAAAACCTCAAAAACTGGGCATTAATTATTGGTGTCAGTTACAATGTTGATTCAAAATGAAAGTACTAAGTAAAATCTAACTATGACTAAATATCGCCCTATTTGGTAATATTACCATATTAACAAATAGGAGGATGTTTAACTAGAGTGAAAAATGAAATACGGAACATTAATGAATGAATAAAATATGTAGTGCTTGATAGTTTACATTCTCAGGCTTAGGTTTATCAGGAAATCTGGAGGCACAGACTAAGAATATAGCTGGATCTGGTTTCCCTTTTGCGACTTCCGGGTCCGATGAGCCCATGACTAAATGGTGAAAATAGGACAGAAACTTCTGGTGTTTTGCCATCTTCATTTGAACACTGTCTTCACCTGAACTTGTGGCCAATGCAATAGGAATTCCACAGTTGTGGAAATGTTCTACAAGAGTTTTTGCCCCTGAAAAAAAAAACATTTTAAAATTTACCCAGTTATTTTGCCATAATATTTGATAACATTCCTCGACTAAATTTCATATAAGCAATATGATTATATGCGACATTGCTATACAAACATTTAAATTTTGAAAATACTGAATAATCTCATTGAAACATTTTTTAAAAGCGTGACTGAAGTTAGTAGAAAATCGAAAGTGAAAATTTTCAAAGTGCCATTATTACCTGGCATCAACTCGACCTTAGGAAACAATATTTCATATTGCTTCTGGCACTCATTCAGAAATTCGTCTGGTGTGATAGGCAATTCCAATGTTTGCACAATTTTTTCCGCACATTCTCGACTCTGAAAGCCCAATAAAGTAGCTTTAATTTCCCAGGTGAATTCTTTCCCATAATTGGCGCAAACGTTTGCGAATGCTTCTGTATAGTACTTTTCAGAATCTGTAATTAAATGAATTTAGGTTACCTACATATTGTTGCTCAAATTTAGCTTGAAGCATGCATGAAATATATCGAATAACGATTAATTAATTACCAATCAGTAGACCATCCAAGTCGAAAAGAACGTGTGTAACTTTGTTAAACATGTTAATGATTTTTTAGACCAAAATATTAACAATAAAAATACCGAATTTACAGATTTAACAAGTTTCTTTATTTTCACTTAATACACAAATCACAATATTATGAAAATACGGATTACGGCCAGTAAATTATGTAAAACAAGAGTAGAGAAATAAGATTTTTTAAAATTTTATGCCAAATTGATTTACGATTCACGAATGTCAATGTCACCTCAGTTCGCAATGTCAGTTGTTTTGTTTTAAACTTAACTATGACGATAGGTACGGCTTGAAACCTCTGCTAGTGTCAAGATAAGGAGAGAAGAAGGAGGAAAAAGGCGGGCACTAGAATTTTCGTTTAAGTTTTCAACACCGTTTTTCTAAATCTTCAAGTCCAAAGTTTAGTCAAAGTCCAAATAAATCGTCGGTGCAGTCTATGAGTCAAGTCAGTCGATTTAATAAACTGGAAAACGCTTTAACTGAAACTTCCTAGAGAGTTTAGGAGAGAGGTGAGAATTCAAAATAGCACGCTTTTTGGAGTTGTACCTCCCACTTGCCCATACTTGTGCACGTTAACGAACTTTTAATTGTTAATACTCTACCAATATTACACATTATGCAACTGAAATTACACAAATTTATGGAGGAAACACAAAAACAACGTCACTTTTACAGAGTACCTTTGTTTAAATGCCCGCAAAACCTCCAATGTCCTTTGTCACGGTCTGTCTGAAACAAAGCCAAACATGAAAATTATATTTTTTTTCATACTACCTGCAGTTCAGACAACGATCACGCTTACCCAGCCCTGCCGATGCTAGAAATTATTTATATGTAAACAGGAATAAATAACCAAACAACATCACCAATGTGCTTTGTTTGTTGGCATAATAACTGGAACTTCTCGTGCTACAACTGATGTGTTGATATAAAACAGAGGCGTATTTATGTATAAGATTTGGTTACCCGGACCAATTAACTTTGTCGCCCCGTAAAAGCATTGGCGAATTTTTTGTTATATCTTTTTCACAGGTTAAAATATAATAATATTATACTTTACACTACACAATCTTGTATAATATATATATATATATATATATATATATATATTCGGTTTCTCGAAAACGGTCGAGAACGGGAGAAAAATCAATCTAGCTTGGTCTTATCCCTGCTGAAACTGCGCATTTTAAGCTATGTGTTTGATACGTGCAACAATATATCAATATAATTTCGACTCTATTATATGTCAGTCCGATTGGGAGATTGTTATGCTAATGTATAAGTTTTGCTTTCGAATAAATTTCAATACTTGAAAATTCGGAATGCGGTGGGTTCGAATCCCGGTCAATAAATATTTTTTTTATTCTTTTTTTTAAATTCATCAAAGCTCCGACAGAAGCTCGGTTACCCAGGTACTTGTACTTTAAGCCCTATCTGAAAAATATTAATTCGAAAAAAGTAATAAAACCGGGTAATATTGGCTATATAGTTTGTGTACTTAGTAAGTTGTAAGTTTTTTTTAAACTTTTGATTATTACTAATTGCAACGCTATGATATTTTTGTCTGGCCTGCACAGTCATGCGACTTAAATGTGTGTATGTTCTTTATGTTAAACCGAGCGACCGAAGCGAGCGAACAAAATTTTTTCCTGTTTTACAGGCTAAAAGCGATTCACATTTTAAACTCTGAAACACTATGAATTACGGAAAAATACAATAAAAATCAACCTTAAAATTAAGGTAGGTACCTTAATTTTAAAAAACTAGAGATCGTAGCGTTCGGTAATTATTTTAAATTCAATTGTCAATTAAAAAGGAAAAAATGAACCGGAGCGGACGGATGCAACGGGGCGCTCAAAAAATCCAGAGCCGCGGGGAGCAGCCTGCCGCCCCGGGCCATGGTCCCATTGGTCCTATAGTAGGTAAATACGCCACTGTCAGATAGGTAAAGTATCCCGCCGCCCGCCCCACGAGATTTTTTATATTGAAGAATAATTGAAATTGTTTTGCGAAAAGAAATCATAATATTAATATTACAAAATTAAAAGAATAAGTACCTATGTACGTGTATTGCCTTTTTAATTGCTCTCTTATTGCTGTTATTACAAAACAATTAATAAATTATTATCTAACGATAAGCAAAGGCCATACGCACTTAAGATCACAAAGCTTTATATATAGACTAGGTACCTACCATTTATACGATCCAGTGTAGACTTGAGCTTAATTTGTGACTTTTTCATATTTTAAAATAATCTGTGTCTAAGGCTGGCACTTTATGTATCCGGCGGGTCGTAGAAAATTCTGAGCATTGAAAATAGAACTCTGCGCTAACACAATAGAGTTGAAAATCGAAGATATTAGTGTCGAGTGAAATGTCAATGTCATATATGACAGCTCGACACTCGAAACTTCCATTCTCAACTCTATTGTATTAGCGCAAAGTTCTATTTTCAATGCTCTGAATTGTCACCGGCGTTGCGGATTCCGGAGTATATAGTCCCAGCCTAAGGCTAGGATTATATTGTCCGTAATCCGTAAGACGGGAAAGATTTAGAGTACTGAAAAAAGAACTCTGCGCTAATTTAATAGAGCTGAAAGTCAATACAAGTGTCGAGTCGAAAGTTAATGCCATATATTATTATGACAGCAGGACACTCGACACCTCGATTTTCAACTCTATTGTATTAGCGCAGAGTTCTATTTTCAGTGCTCTGGATTTTACCCGGCCCTCCGGATTCCGGATCATATAGTCCCAGCCTAATACGAACGTTATTAGTAGATTCAATCATTAGATGTTGGTCACAAGTTTAATTTGAAAAAACCTCTGTGGCTCGCGGTGTGCTCAAACCGGGAGTCGCGGGTTCGAATCCCGCCGAAGGAACAAAAAGTTTTTCTTTGTTTCTGGGTCATGGAGCACGGGGACAGATTGACGTAGTGGGCGCTTTACCACGTCAATCTGTCCATAGGTATTATATTATTATTATAAGAAATATTTATTTATTGATTATCAAATTACATAAGCAATACATAATTATAAGGTACGGTTAAAAAATAAAATAAAACAATGAAATATATACACTATACAGGACCTACGAAGCGAGCGTCAGGAGAAAACGCCACCCCGCAGCGGACCGGGCTCAAATGTTCCCATGACGCTAGCTCATAGCTGCATTGTCGTGCTGAATGGCCAGGGAAACATGCTGAGCCAGCCAGGTACGCCTCGAAGCGGGGGTCGTTGCCACAAGCCCGCAGCCGTCGGCCTAGCTCACGGATTAGACCCTTAAGGCCCACACAGACGAGAGGCTGATCGTTTTAGTTAGAACTGACGTCAGTTCGGCCTGAACGGATTCGAGCACATACACGGAAAAAATCGGATCCGACCGAACTGACGTCAGTCCGGCCCTTAGATTAATAACGCCTAGATAGTCTTCAAACAAACGCATCGTACAAAGTGAAGCAAGCAACAGATAGATAGTAGGCGTAAGCATTACACCGACACGCACACAAACAAAACTTTAAAGTTATGGAGTGTGTACAGTAGGTAGAGTGTGTTCCGTAATACTTAAGGAACCCTTATAATTTCGCTATACCCGTCCCACCCGTCTGTCTGTCTTTAAATTTTACCAACCTAAAGTTTTAAATACTTCAATGAACTCTAATAAATATTCTTTAGACCACGTGCCATTTTTAGGGTTCCGTACCCAAGGGGTAAAAACGGGACCCTATTACTGAGACTTTGCTGTTAGTCCGTCTGTCGCCGTAACCTTCCTATACCGTGATAGCTCGACAGTTGAAATTTTCACAAATGATGTAGGTATTTCTATTGCCGTTATAACAACAAATACTAAAAACAGAATAAAATAAAAATTTGAGGCTCACATACAACAAACGTGATTTTTTCCGTTTTGTACGGAACCCCTGTTGCTGACTCACACTTGACCGATTTTATTTTACCCTCGAATTTTATTACCGTTCAGTCCAATTTTATTACTGTTCAGTCCATCCGTTCAGGTCAGAATTAATGTTGCCAACTTAGATGTTTTACAAAGTTTTACTACTAAATTTAGTATTTTATTTCCTCTTTAGTAGGAATTTAGTTGTTAGTAGTGGTTTTGTAGAAAATAGCTAGACAGTAATCATAATATGCAAAATGGCCCGCTACTATGTGCTATTATGACACCTTATCATAATAGCATGTAGTAGGACGGGTCCGTAAGCCGCTTAAAACTACCGATTTAATTTCTATATACGTAATATTTCCTACTATAATTTCATATTTTCAATTTAATATTTATTAAAACTGAAAATGTTTGTAAACACAAAATCCCTAAAAAAACTTTTAGGAACTCCTAAGTTTATAGTTATCGGTACTCTTTTAGTAGTTTTTAGTAAAAAACGACGCGAGTTTAGTAGTTTCGAAAAACAGAGTTGGTAACACTGGAACGAATCGCTTCAGTCCATACATCCGACTGATGCGATCTCGAAATTGCACACAGACGATACGATTTTGAATCCGTTCAGGCCGAACTGAAGGAAAACCGGACCGTGTATGGGGCCCCTTAGCTTCGACGCACCCTGTTTCGACTTCATGTTATTATAAGTATAATTAACTTTGTTTCCCAATTATTCCGTTTAAGCAGAACGTGATTTGTGACTACGGTATTTACCTACTAATAAATTTTGTGCTGATAAAACTCGTAAACTTTCCGGGTGCTCCTGTAAGAAATTCATTGTTCTGTGTAATGTAATAGATAAAGTGATATTAATAATTATGTCACATTATATTGCATTGAACACAGTATTATCATTTTTATTTTTATTGTCTTCTCAAGTACACAATACCTACAACACGTATTTTTTTCTTGTTGATAATAATTTAGAGTTTATTGACATTGTTTTCATTTATTAGTCGAGTGATTTGCTAAGTTCAAACATGGTTTTAATTTGCATTGCTTAAATAAGTGTTATCAGTTGCTAAAAATAAATCTATACTAAAAGAAAACATTTTTTTCCTAACGAATATACCTATAATTATCAAGTAGTTTTTGATGCTATCGAACGATATATAACGATATATAACGAACTTGCAGCAGTTTTAAAGCTCCTTGGTCGATAGAGGGTAAAGGGAGAAAAAAAACAAAGTTAATGCAATAACCCTTTGAAACGAGCAGTCACCTTATTGTATCCATCGTGCGCTTTACCCGAAGTTTTCTGCCGCGCAATTTGGAATAAACTGTCGCCAGCAGCATTTCCGGACCATTACGACTTGCAAACCTACAAGAAGGGAGCGTATTTCCTAATAAAAGGCTGGCAACACACTTGCGACTCCTCAGGTATTGCGGATATCCATGGGCGACGGTAATCGCTTTCGGCATCTGCTTTTTATCAGGCGATCCGTTTGCTCGTTTGCCCCCAATTTTTATTTAAAAAAAGTCATACAGCTTAATGGTTAGCTAAATCTACTGCCGCCGCCCACCTGCAACACCAGGGGAGTAAAAATAGTATGTTTTAAATGACTCTATTTATCGAGTAAGCCTACTTCTGTTCCAGGCCATAAGTCATCGTGGATGGGCAGGAAAATTTATCCTCTTATGGAAAAGATGTAACCAAGTTGAGGCTCGCGGGATTGGCGCTTTCGATGGACATAAGGTCGATTCTGCTAATTAAATCCTGCATTAATACAGTTAGGAATTTACGGTCCAGTCCCGATATGTTAAAATTGCAAAACGGTAACTCATAAAAGTCAAACCAACGTAACCAGTTTTGATTGGTTCAAACTCCGAAAAACAGTTTATGATATCAAGACAATAATTTATAATTCAATAAAAGCAAAATGAAAGTGTAAGTTAATAACGATAATAGGGGTTCAGGAATCAGCTAAGAGTCCTCAACTGAGCACTGCAAGCTTCACAAATACCTCAACAGAATGGCCAATGATGAGTACTGATATAACGACTGGCAGATTCTGCGAGGAAAAGGTGAGACACCTTTCCATCTCCTTGACTGTCCAGCACTTCAACAGAGTAGAAACAGGTACCGGGCCGCACGAATATTCTAACACAGAGGAAATTCGCAGCACCAACCCAGTCCCCAACCGTATCGTTCAGTTCATGAGCAGCATAGGGCTGGGAACGGTACTATAACGCGATGGAGTCACAAGTCACAATAGATCCAATTGGGTCGCAGTGACGTCAGGGCCCAGGGCTCAACTATGACCTACCTTCGGTTGATTAAAAGTAATACCTAACCAAGAGCATGTCAGAACATGTTTAGAGGAGCAGCATGTTTTTCTGTAACTTCACGCGCAATATGTTTTTTTTAAATTACCTACTTCAAGAGTTATTGTCTGTTTTTAATTATATTAATATTCTCTATGAGTATTTGGCATGACTGATCGATCGGTCATGCTGAATACTCTGATAAATGATCACTTATCAGCATGGAAAATTGCAAGTTTCTAACATCTATAGTTTAATAGTTTAGAAACGACGACTTACGATGTTACGACCAACTTATAAACCACTTTGGAGGCCGAATACTTGAAAATTTTTACCTTTATAAAAAATCATCTATCATGGGCTATTTAACGATACCCCACACGATGGGGTAGAGCGAAAAAAATTTTTTCATCCCCACTTCACAGGTATGGCAAGCCACCCCTAAAATATAAAATTATAATTATTTTATGATGCCAAAATCTGTATCTATTTGCAAGCTCTAACTATACTAAATTTCATTAATTTATATTAATTTCTCAGATTAAAATTTATTACTACATGAGTTAGATTGTGTAAAATCTTTTCGAAATTCTAATATATCATTAAAACCCCCTACGAGAAATACAAAAGTTTTTGACTCTTCAATCACAGCTCGTGCAGTCAGTCTGTGGAACAGATTACCCATTTCATTAAGACGCGCTCAATCTTTGCACGTATTTAAAAATGGAGTTAAGGAATATTTTTTGTCACAATTAATATGGTGATCTTTACTATAAGTCCATATTTTTATTTTAACAAAATTAACTAAAATCTATTTAAAATATTTACAAACTATAAAAGTAGGTAAGTACTAAAAAAATAATTACTACTCCAAAACTTAAAATGCTAAAAAACAAAGAAATCTCCCAGGTCGTCCCCACCAGGCAGAGTACCTAGAAGGCTCAAAGAGTTCCCTCGCTGGATTGCGATACTTATTCTCTGGGCCAGGTAGGTGCCGGCTCTGGGGTCTCGGGTGGCCTCAATGAGTTTTTTGGAGATTTCTCTGAAAAGTTTGTGCGCACCCAGACCCCATGTACCTAAGGTTTCAACCCCAAACGGTTCAAATATGAGATCCCCACTAAGGTTCTCATATTTGCGCCGCTTGAGGTTTTCCGCCTGATTGGCGGCCGCACCTGCAGAACTCGAGGTGCCCTGGACATGGGACATTCTTTATTTTATTATTAGTATTCAGTGGTGTGCACAGGATTATGACACTGGGTATGCGGCGAAGTACTCAGTCACAAAAACTTTTTCGTTTATAGATTTTTAGCATAGCTACAGCCAAGCGACAGATCTCTAAGTCGAAACCATGCCAACAGAGCAAGTCTTAGACGTACTACTATTAATGTACATCTTCTACGGCAACGCAGGCAAAACAGCGATCGATCGTCGCGGCGGAAGAAATTCTAATAAGTAAAATAATAAGCATATTTTAAAATATTATAACTACTCACCAGTCAGTCAGCTTCAATTTTCACATATTCAAGGTTCTGGTTACTTGAAATTACTATATCCCGATGTAAATTACTAAATAATATGCAAGGAAAACAATATAATTTAATCGTGTGTACACAACCACACAGCCAGTTATACGTTTCATAACTTTTAACATGAAATTTTCGAGTTACATTATTTTTTTGCTGGTTTAATTGTTGTAACTCGGGTATACACCTACCTTTAGACAGAATTTGAATCTTTTCACTGAATGAAAATTGTGAGAACTTGTTATTTTTAATTTTTAATAAACACACATTTTCTACACAAACCTTACAATCAAATAACATTTAAAAAAAATCAACAAACGCAATAGTAAAAGCTAATCACTACAATTATTATAGAAACTCAGTAATAAACTGTTAAATGTACACACTTTCAAATGTTAAAATTAAAAATCTTTTAAGAAAACTATAAATAAACTGGAGCGATTAAATTGTAAACAATGCTTATCACATGAAATATGCAATATGGCCCCCGCGAAACACAAAACGTTTCTTCTATTTAAACAAATAAAACCTTACTAAACAAAAATGCATAATGTGCATACGTGATTTATTAGATTTCCGTCTATTATTTTTACTCGGATTATAGGCAACAAATAATTTCCGACAAGCCAGTTCGGCGGTTTTCGGAAGCGATCGGATAGCCGAGAGCCATCGCCTGCCGCGGGAGTTGGCGCTATATAATCATGTCGATATTCATGGGTGTGTGCGTTTGCGAAGTATGAAATTATACATACATGCGATGCTATGTCCTGCAGAACGCAACGGCATGAGATGAGTTGCTATTTATAAAATATTAGGCATTTTTAAGTTATTATATTTTTTAAATTAATTTATTTACTATTAATTAAAGTCATCTAAAACGTACGAACTTTTTATTAAAATATCTGTGAATGACAAGTAAAGCACTGCATTTCTGCCTATATGGAGCGCACGCTTCTGTTAGTATTTATTTATTTATTCTATAATATGATATGTAAGTATTTGTGTATGTATTAACAAATATTATAAAGTAGTGTATCTAAATAGTATATCTTTATATATATAATTCTACTGTACGTGTGTATGTCACTGAACTCCTTCTAAACGGCTGGATCGATTTGAATGCTTTTGTGCTTATTTATGTTTAGTTGTTCTATGTTCTGTGTGTCCTATTTGTTTTTGGTGCAATAAAGAGTTTTTCATTCATTAATTCATTCATTGATACAGACGGCTGCGATTTGACATCGACTGTGCCAAACCTTATAAAGTAGGTGCGACCACGGTTCTACCTTGACCATTTTTGTACCTATGCATTTCTGGATTTCTATCTGAATTATTTTCTTGTTTCGGCCTAATTTAGACCCCTTTTTTATTACGTAGCCGAGGTATAGTTTTTTATTTATATTTTTTATTTCGTATTTTTCGGTTTCCCAATCGAACAAGTTTTTGAAATAATATTTATAAGTACCTAATCAAAGCACTTGAAATTAAAAATAATATCTTCTTCACAAGCGCGAAGCGAGCCAATTTTTTTATCTAGATTTTAAGAACGACAATAATAAGAATATTTATTTATTGAAACTTAATGTACATACATATTGTACAAAGGCGGACTTAATGCCTTATGGTAGGTATGGTTTATGGTAGGTATAAAGGTTGAAGATAAATCTTAGACAGTTATTGAAAAGACGATTAACTTTATTTATTTTATGAGCATTAAGATCGAAACTTCACACGTCACCATAGGCGATTATTGGAAAAATAAGGGTCTGGACCAGCAAAGTCTTGACCGGGATATGAAGGAAACTTTTAAGTCGATAAAGGGATCGCAAGATCCCCGTGACTGCAGGAAACGTCAGTAATATGGGTTTGCCAAGCGAGAGACGAGTCAATATGTAAACCAAGATCTTTTACGATGGAACTAAATGAAATAACAGAGCCATCGTAGATAACAAGTGGAAGAGTACTTTTGTCCACTTTACACAAACATCGAGGTCTACCTAACAATACAGCCTGACATTTAGTTGGATTTACTGTTAAACCAAACTTGTCACACCAGTATTTTATTGGTCTTAGATCCTCGTTTAACATTCGATGGCTGTTGATAACCCCTCCAATTCTGCCCGGATATAAAGTTGCAAATCATCGGCATACAGATGTATTGTACGCATACGGCGTACTGCGAAGTCTTTTGGTGATGAGATTTATAAAAATACAGAAAATAGGGGAGATAAAATACCACCTTCAGGAACACCAGCATCGATTACGCCAAATTTTTTGACCTATTCGTGCGCACTAACTGCTGACGGCCTCGAAGATAGGAAGAAATCCAAGTGTTCCAGCTTCAATCCAACTGTCCGGTGTTTTGATCTCATCTGAAGCGCTATCAGACGAGATCAAAACGCTGGAGAGTACTGCCAGTAGGATACCATGATTGACATGGTTAAATGCGTTCGAGAAGTCTACTAACACTAAATCGGTAATCATAGAGTTCTCGAAAGCTCTGATATCGCCTGTCACTTTTAACATTGTAGAGGTTGTGCTATGTCCAGGTCTGAAACCGGATTGAAGTGGGGAAAGTAAGTTATTTTGATAAAGAAACCTGGACAACTGCTTATGGACGCAGGCTTCGAGAACCTTTGATAGGAAAGGAAGGATGGAAATAGAACGAAAGTATGAAGGATGAGTGGGGTTGGAGATTTTTGGAAGCGGACGAATGAAGGCTTTGCGCTATAGGTTTGGGAATTCTGATGAATCAAGGGAAAAATTGATAATGTGGGTGATGGCAGTCAGGAGTTGGACTTGAATGGTGATAATCATACCACGACTGATGTCATCACAACCCATGGCTTTTGATACTATAGACTTGATTGTCTTGTCAATCTCGTCTGAAGTAATTGGAGAAAACTGAAATTATACGGATATAGGACTTTTTATCCCGTTCCTTGGGACGTGACATAAATATCAACCAAGTGGGTTCAACGCCTTACTCACCGTCCAGACTGCGTCAGCACCGGTACCTACTAACGGCCGTTAGTGGCCATTAGTGTCAGTAATGTCAACCCTACTGCTATTATAAATGTGAAAGTTTGTGTGGATGGATGGATGTTTGTTACTCTTTCATACAAAAACTACTGAACGGATTTCGATTAAATTTGGTATGGTAGTAGTTGAGACTCTGTAATTAAAACATAGGCTACTTTGGCATAGGCTACCTCCTGTGGGATACTATAGTTACGCGAGCGGAGCCGCGGGTAAAAGCTAGTAGTCTTATATTAGGTAATGTTCGAAAATTGGACAACTGGGTTTGTACGAGCGCATTTTAAACGTGTATTATGACATATTTGTGCAAGCACGCCAAAAATGTGCATAATATATATACATATTTGTGGTGTACTTGTCAATACCTTTCTTTTGATACCAAACACGTGATGATTATATCAGTTTAATTTTTTTAGATGATAGAATTTCTAAAAAAATATATGTATATAGCCTATGTTACCCGCGGCATCATTACAAATATATTGACACCTCATTTATTAAAATCGGACCTGTAGTTTAGACGCTACGAGGGAACAAACATACATACATAGACTTCTAAAATCATTACCCTTCCTTTTGGCTTCGCCGTAGTCGGGTAGAAAGCAATCTGCAATCGCGGTCGTCAAATATCATTACAACTTATAAGATCACTTAACTGAGTTCGTTGAATCGATATGCCGATTGTAAAAGATAAAAAAAATATTATGAGTTAAATGTAAACAAGAAATCGATCTTTACATATTTACATAGCTACGGAGCACGGTCACACCCAACATTTACTGCCGTAATATTATCTTTCTATTTGATTTCGAAATTCGAGTATGATTTATTAATTTACGGATATTATATTGGATCTACATTCAGAATTATTATAAGTATATTCACTTGTACACTAATATTATAGTAAATACCTACATAGATTGTAGAGTCTATGGCGTCAAAACTTGTTAAAATAATAAAAGCTTTACCCGACTACGTGAATTACATGTCATATGTTAGCCGGGCTATTATTACGAACCAATTGGCACCTCAAATATTAAAATCTGGTCCTAATTTTAGGCGCTACAGAGGAACAAACATACATTTGTACATAGGCTTCCAAATCATTACTTTTCCTTTTGGCTTCGCCGTAGTCAGGTAAAAAGAATGAAGTCTAAATAAAAAAGAAGAGCGTCGGCGCTCCAGCCGGGGGTCGCGGTTTCAATTTGTTTTAAATATGTGTATAATATAAAAAAAAAAATCTTTAATATATGTATTATATGTATTATTAGGTTTGTGTTTACATTCGAGTTTAATATAATTAGTGTCACGATTTGTGTGATTCTTATTATTTTTTTTATAATTTTTTATGCTTTTAACTTTTTGCCAATATAGCATAGTATACCCGGTACCCGAAACCACAGAGTAAAAATATATACTTACGTACAGAGGAACAGCTTACGTACAGAGGAATCGAACCCACAACCTCCGAGTCGAGTTAAGCTCTGAACCACTGGATCACGGAGGTTGTTAGGATGAAGAACTGGACCTCACGCGACAGTATCAACCCCATGATAGTTGATGATGCTCCTAAAAATATTGAGTTTTTATTTAAAAAGTTAAGTTTACGCAATGTATTTTCAGATGTATATCTGGAACATATCAATCAAACATTATAAATCAACTGACCAACTGATCTTGTGCATCGGGACCTTGAATTAATTTCCCACCTAATTTGTTCATAACCTATTGACCTAATACGTAACAATAGCGATCAGTATCCATCGGATTAAATGAGATTAAATGGTTTAATTAAAACCATACTTAACGGTTGAATTAATAAATTATAATTATTTCGGGTGTGCGGTGTCTGGTCAATTGAAAATATTTGGTTACTTGTGCCGTTTTACATGGTGGAGTGACCAAATCGAAAAATCAAAAGCGATCGCTAGCAACCTTTACGTAATAGCTCCTGGCCCTTAAGTAGGGCACTTTAATGGGACAATTATGACCTACATCTGGAAGTCGGGAGTTACAGGTTCGAGCACAATTCATTCTTAGATATGGAGCGTGAAGTTACCGCAGTATATAGACGCACGGCGACTCGCCGGGTCCTCAGTAGCTCTATGGTCGCTATCGGAACGCGCACGTAATTGTCGAGGGTGTATGTGATGTTAGCAAACAAATGTTTATATAAAAAACACACCGTGGGCCCTCTGCCATTTTTGTGGTGAATACCAATGAACGATCATGTCTTTTCCGGGAGTTTTCATGTTCTACGTGGAAAGCTTTTGGGTGAGTGTTAAAGTTCGCTTATTTAATTTAAATAATGTTTTACAAATATTTATGCTTAATTTGAGTGCAAATATTTTTTAATTCTTTAAACAAACCTGAACTTTTAAAATACATTTTTACTTTTATCACTCATAATTTAATAACAATATTACGAAGTGAAATACTTACATATTTTACGCTGCCATACATGTTCTGTAAAGTGTAAAAAAAACTTTTTGCACTCAGAAACCATAAATAATTCACGCATTTTCTTGTTTATTATCGTTTATTAGACGTTACATCATTATCGCGTGTTAAAGAAGGGAGTATGATTGTGGCTCGTTATTGGCACTAAATACACTTTTTATAAAAAAAAGTAAGTAAATTGCAATGCGAATTCATATTGCAAACTATTTTAAAAGATAAATATGTCAAAAATAATCCTTTTACGAACAAAAAGTGATTTAGAGCTTTAATGACTTTTCTATTATTTTTGTTGACTAGTTTTTCAAGAAAATTCTGTATTCTAAAGAAGAATATTTAACAACAATGTTGATTTAATAAAATAAGTTAATATTTAGCTCTAGCGATCTTTAAAAAAAGAATAAATGTTTACTGTTTTATAACTTCGAAGAATGTAGAGTTTAGCATAATATATTGTAGGAATGGATTTTAATTTACACAAGATTCAAAATTACATAAACACACATTCAAAATTATGTACATTCATTCGTAACTTGGCATCGCATGAATGAATTTCTATTTACGATATCTATACTATAATATTATAAAGAGGAAAAGTTTGTTGGTTTGTTTGCATTGTATAGGCTCCGTAACTACGAGACAAATTTTAATGAATTTTGACACATGTACAGATTAGACCATGGGCTACTTTTTATCGCGGCAAAATGTGCGGTTCCGGAGTTTTCTCACGCGCACGAAATTGTAGAAAATATCTAGTTTACAATAAAATTATACGTGGCCTATATTTTTTTCATTCTCATCAGTTTTGAATGCATTTGATCTGTGAATGAACTTTGCAGTTTTTGTGCAATAAAATACAGAAATAATACTATATACTTATGTTATATTATACTTTAAATGAGTCAATCTTGTATATATATATAATTCTCGAAAACGGCTGCAAGTATTACCATGCCATGAAATTTAGTATGCAGGGAGTTTTGGGGGAGAAAAATTTCTCTAGCTAGGTCTTATCCCTGGGAAACTACGCATTTTTAATATAAATGTACTTAATGTTTTTTCTTTCGTCGTGCAACAATATATCCATAATTTCGACTCTATTATGTCAGTCCGATTGGTAGATTGGTACGTTTATGTATAATTAATTTTTGCTTTGTTCCAAAATTTGAAATGTGGTGGTTTCGAATCATGGGCCTTTAGTCAAGATGCATTCAATAATTTTGACGGCGAAGTTCGAAAACAAAATGCATGGGATTTGATATAAGGCATCGCAATTCGCAAGCGACACGTCACTTAGCAATGACCTGTGTCAAATCCCATAAATTTTTGAGCCCGTCAGATAACTATTTTTATTATTCTTTTTATTTATATAAACTTCTCAGAACTCCGAGCAAAGCTCGGTTACCTGGAGGTACTTGTATTAATGAGAGTAATGAGACTTTAACCTTAATTGAAAAGAAAAATATAATTAAAGCAGTATAAGATTCAGTTTATGTTATTTTCTATTAAAACTATAAAATAACAATATATATTAGATATTTTCTGCGTGATAAACAGACATTTAATTAAATTTTTCCTGATAAACAATATTATAATATAACAATTTATTAACAATGCAATCTTACGATTCTTACGTAGAGTAAAAAAAACTATAACTACGCAAATTATATAGCCTATGTTACCTGGGCCATTATTACGAATCTATGGACAAGCTCATTAATTAAAATCTGATCAGTAGATTAGATTTGAACAAACATACGTACATAGACTGCCAAAATCATTACTTTTCCTTCTGGCTTTGCCGTGGTCGGATAAATAATGGCTATAACATAAATATATAGGTAAACATATTATAAATCGAACTTACTGATATTCTATAAGTTCTGTAACATTTCAAATAATCACTTTGAAAAACTATTTACAAAAACCTTTTATCTTCGTATTCCGGAGTTTGTTTGAAATCGAACTACTTATTATGATATTTCCCCTAATCATGATTAATTTTTTGCTATAATTATTTGTATTTTTCTCGTTCACCTTTCCAAATTCAATGGTAATTTAATATTATTTTAGAACGTTTCCGTATTGGAAACGGAACCCTATTTTTTTAAGATAAAGCTGGCTAAGTTATAGCATCAACTAGCTGCCAGTGATAGTCTGGTCAAAATCGGTCCGGTCGTTTCATAGGTTAGGTGGAGCAAGCAGACAGTCCGAGTCCGAAAAATTGATTTTTTGATGTAGGTACCGTATACACTATATTATAGTGCATTTAGTGCGAAGCTGTTAATTTAAAATAACAAACAAACACTTCAATTTCTGTTCTTTCTGTTCAGATCACACAGTTCGTTCGTTATAATGAAATATAGAACAAAAATGTATAAGATCGGTATGTGGTGCAGACAGCAGGGTATTTAGACAGTTGCAAGCCGCTGTTTAAAATTTATATAATATACACCCGAAGTGTTTGGAAGTTTGGAAGTTTGGAAGTCGGTTAAAAATTTAAATGTGCTGCCACTGCCTTGTATATATTTACGAAACGGCAATTTTTGTTTACAAGCATGCATATTTGTATCCTAAAAATAAGGATTATAAATATAGAGGTAGAAGAGGAGATTAATAATATATTCCTGAACAAAAGCTTACAATGCTTTAAAAAGATGCATACTGTATGGCTGTTAAATAATGAACTGCCAAATATCCTAAAAAGTTTGACATTTAATCAGTTTAGAAATAGAACATTTGATTTATTATTAAACAAAAATGTAATAAACTGGCGATGAATTTATTAATGATAAAAGCTTAAATATGACATTTAAATGTTGACATTTATTAATTTTCAATATAAACACAATATACTTTGGACGGATACTGACATTTTATTCAATTATTTTTTATTTTATTAAATTAATTTATCGTTCATAACACGTGAGCAATAAAATGTAATCTTTACTTAACAGTAATTTGTCCCAAATCTGATGTTAATTATTAGCTATATTACATTCAATTTCACAAAACATTTGCACGTCGTGGTAAATCCGACAAAATATGAATGCCATTTGACATTGTACCATCTTATAGTACCATATTTTTGCAAACAAAATATTCTTATATGATTAAGAACGGTCATCATTACAGTTCAACACCTTTAACATTACAGGATAAGCATTTACGCAGATAAGCTTTTTTCTTGACTTTCGAGAACTCTATCAACGCGTTTTACTATATTCTATATTTGTTTTTTTTTCTGAACACTGCATAAGTATAATACGCGTAGTATAAAAAAATATACTTTTAATATTTTTAGTATAAAAAAATATACCTATCGTACTATTAGGTATAATAAATGTGAAATTTTGTTAGGACGGATGGATGGGTGTATGGATGTTTGTTCGTCTTTCACGCAAAAACTACTGAACGGATTTTGATTGAAATTTGGTATGGTAGTAGTTTAAACTCCGGATTATAATTTTTTATAGTATAGTCTAATAACACAAGTAATTCTTAAATTGTATGTTCCTTTTCTAATGAACTTTGTCTTTGTTTACCTATGTGCGTCGCCCATGGACACCCGCAATATCAGAAGTGAAGTGCTGTTGCCAGCCTTTTAAAAAGGAGTACGCTCTTAACTTGAAGGTTTGTAGGTTGTAGTGGTCCAAAATCATTCTTAATAAATACGTAGTACGGATCTCTTAGAAGTCTGGAGATCCGTTAGATATCGTTTCGCTGAATTTCGAATTTCTATTTTTTTTTTTTAATTTTCTTATCCTTTTCAGCTGAGTGCACACTTAATCAGCCTGCAATATAATGTTAAAAATTCAATGTTCTTTGTCATTCTTGCACACTACACATACTATTCTAGAAATAGTTTCATTCTAGTTTTAGCTGGGCATAGTTTTACTTGAATAATGTAAAGCAACATCGACTGATGCTTGAGGTTATTATCAAGGTCAAGTAAGTGACATTTATTTCAATGCCTACTGCGTATTATAATTTGTTTAGTTAATAAATCAATAATTATTGCCATTAAAATACACTCAGCGGCACGGAATCTTGGCCAAACTCATAATATGCGATAACACTTTTTTAAGGGGTTCTAACTTGGATCTTATCGTGTAGGTGGGTAGAAAAAATGGTCACGTTAATCTCAAGAGGGTAATTCACTAATTTGAAGTGCATATTGGTTTTAAAGTTTAGTTAAATCGTGTCATTTATCCGGCGAAGTCGCAGTTTTGAATTGTGCTCTGAACATTTAGAATTTTAATTTGACAAAGATTTTTGTTCTTATTGTGGTTAATAAACACCTAAGAACCCCTTAGGATTCATAAAAATGCCTTAATCACCAAGTCAGATAGCGCAGGCAGTAGCTTTAGTGGAACAGGGAATGACTCATCGTGAAGTGGCTACTGTCCTAAACGTGCCGCGTTCCTCGATAAAACAATATCAAGAGATTGGCCGCTACACCCGAAGACCAGGTAGTGGTGGTGTACGATGCACATCAGCTCGTGACGACCGCTTTATTGTGTTAGAGATTTTAAGAAATCACTTCCTGACAAAAAGACATTTATCACACCTTTTGTACTTGGCCAAGTTTCCGTGCCGGTGAGCTTAGCTGCTTTTTAGGGTTCCGTAATACATAAGGAACCCTTATAGTTTCGCTCTGTCCATCCGTCTGTCTGTCTGTCTGTCCGCGCTTCTAGTTTCTGTAATTATTAATTTTTTTTTTTTTTATCATGCATACGTTTATTAAACTCACTAATACTACAATATGATATACATTTTATCAGTTATGATGACAAAATCAATTGTACCATAAAAGTAGGTAAGTACTAAAAAAATAATAACTACTCCAAAACTTAAAATGCTACAAAAAAAAGAAATCTCCCAGGTCATCCCCACCAGGCAGAGTACCTAGAAGGCTCAAAGAGTTTCCTCGCTGGATTGCGATACTTATTCTCTGGGCCAGGTAGGTGCCGGCTCTGGGGTCTCGGGTGGCCTCAATGAGTTTTTTGGAGATTTCTCCGAAAAGTTTGTGCGCACCCAGACCCCATGTACCTAAGGTTTCAACCCCAAACGGTTCAAATATGAGATCCCCACTAAGGTTCTCATATTTGCGCCGCTTGAGGTTTTCCGCCTGATTGGCGGCCGCACCTGCAGAACTCGAGGTGCCCTGGACATGGGACGGAGCAAGTGTATCGACGCAAGTAGCATCCCATACAAGAGCCCGTCCCACTCTCCAAGGGACCAGGGTCATACCGTCAGGTCTCTTGCCATCGTCGCGCGCCAAACCAGAGGGTTCCAGCACAGCTGGCACTCCGGCGGTGACAAGAGCCCGACGGATGAGATCGTTCAGACAGTGATGTCGGGAGATGCGGCCGGCGCTTCGTTGACAGGACAGCCCGTGGTGTCCGAGGCTGTCCACATTTGCACCACAAACACAGGGATGGGGGACGACGTGGGGGGTGCCAAGACGCAGGGAAGTAGCTAACCGGAAAGCTGTTCGATCCAGCAATGTGCCCGTATTGGGTGACGGTAATGCTTGTAGCCAAAGGCCCGACTCCCACTTCTCCGCAGCTAAGAGGCGTGCCTGCTCCACAGGACCGGAGGACGTATTAAGAAGATTATTCCGTACCAGTCTGCAGAGTGGCTCGTCCCAGAGCCTTTGGGAAAAAGTATTGTCAGGCAATTCGCTACAAGCACTAGTTACGCTCCAGGCGTCCTTGGCCTCGTCCAGAAAGGTAACTGTATTGGAGTAGGATGGGTGATGTAGTATTTTGGAGATAAGACTATGGTTCGCGTGGACTGAGGACAAGAAGGCCGGAAGCGATATGTCAGAGGGCTTTCGAACACCCAGGCCACCGAACCTAACTGGAAGCGTTGCCTGAGTCCATGCGCGGTCATCGAAATTTGTATTCAAAATAGTGGAGAGCGTTTGTCTTATGGTATCATCCAACTGTTTGAGAAGTTGAGGGAACTTCCACAGTTGACAACAACGTAGGACATATGTCAATTTAGGTACGAAAATGCAAAAACAGATTAGGGTAAAGGCCATGTGACAGTTAATTTGGAGGAATTAATAAATATAAATTAAGGTTAGGTTTAAGGTTTAGGTTTTAGGTTTTTTTTTTAGGTTTTTTTTATTTAGGTTTTATTATTAATATAAATGCATGAAATTTGGCGTAGTTATAGATTGTGTATAGATCTCGGTTTCGGCATGATAAAATAATAATAGTTTTATGTTTTAGGGGTAGCTCTCCATACATGTGATGTGTGGATGAAAAATATTTTTTCATTCTACCCCATTGTGTGGGGTATCGTTGGATAGGTATTTTAAAATGAAGGTAAGGTTTCATACATTACTTTTTTATAAAGTCGACCATTTTTGAGAAATCGGCCTCCAAAGTGGTTTGTAAGTTCGTCCACCCACTAGCATTTCTAGTTTAGAAATGCTAGTGGGGGGACCTCCTATTATAGGAGATATAATCTTGTAAGTTTCCATGCTGATAGATCATGCTAAAAACTCTTTAGGAAAATTATTTTGAATGAAATCGAACTTTCATTATTATCGTGCATAAGAAGGTATTTAAACAAGTGCTGGTAGTATTAGGATTTACTACTATTATAAAAGTGAAAGTTTGTGAGAATGGATAGATGCATGTTTGTTACTCTTTCACGCACAAACTACCTAACGGATGCTAATGATATTTGGTATTATTACTACAATACCAAATTTTGGATTAAGATCAAAGATACCACTTTAAGATCTGGATTAACATTGTAGGCAATATCATTAGAATTTTTTGGGGTAAGCGGACCAGATCAGAAAATTATAATGAAATAAAAAAAAAGAACTTTGCAAACAATATTTTTGTGATATTTAAATGTTACTTATTAATTTTTGAGTTTGCAAAAGGGGGATAAAAGTTTGGTCGATAAAAATCTTTTAGCCTCGAGACGACACACACTGTATAGACAAGGAAATACAAAAGGAAACGTGTTTTACTGACAAAATGTATGAATCATAAACAATATTTTTAATAAGAAAAAAAAATTAATTCGTAGCACGCGCTACGGCGTAGAATGAGGCGTAGGCGTTCACGTGGGACATTTAAGGAACATAACAATTACAGAGGTTTGTATATTGTAATAAGATTAAAACAATGTAATAATTAATTAAATACATACCTACCTAATGCTAAGTCGATACAGTAATCTATATCCAAAAAAAAAAGAGAAATGGTTTGTTTGTTTGCATTGAATTGTCTTCGAAACTACTGGGCCGATTTCAATAAAATTCGGATACGAGAAAGGACATAGACTATTTTTATTGCGATAAATGTACGGTTCCCGGGGGGTCTCCAGTTTCCTTTTGCGCGCACCAATACGAGGGCAACATCTAGTTTCTTCTATTCTCAAAACATTTTTTTCCCTCCAAATTTATTATTTTATTCATATTTCATATCAGCGAGATACTCGGCCATTACGTAAATTATGTCTATACCAATTAATTGCTATCAAATTGTGGGCAATTTAACTAATTTGTTCTCTATATGTGTTCTGAATTGCCTTTTTAAGCGGAAAATCGATAACATTTATATTTATGACGGTTTCCTAAATTTAAGCCAATTCTTTCAATAAATGTCCAATAGGGGAGATGACTAGGTACATCTGAAATATTTAGTTTCATTAATAAGGCGGCATTACAGTAGTAATTTTAAAAGTAAAAGCAAAAATAATAATATTTTATGTGTAGTTTGTTAATTAGATACTTCAAAAAAGTACATAATTTTTTTTAGATAAATTAGTAAACCTACATCATTAGTTTACTTACATCATATACAAAAACATTCATTATGGTAAGTATGAACCTAAACGCACAAATATAGGAGATATTCACAAATATGTTCCTGCGGCCCTATCTTCATACACTTTTACCCGTACCCACGTGTGACGTCACACGTGGGTACGACTTTAGTATGGAGCGTTTTCACGAGACTTTGTATACAAATCGCTGTACCTTTGAAAATATTGACTCCTGATATACTGTTTCTTTTGAGAAGTTACTCATATATAAGAGTACTATTCATTTATGCAATAAAAAAATCAGTCTTCTACCCTATTGTCAAACTGTGGATACACTTCTAAAGGTAATCTACACATTATAATGCCTGCAAGAACTATATAAATGACGGGCTGACTGGAAGAGAAATAAGGGTCAGCACACACCGAGACGCAAGGCGGCGCTGCATTTTTACCCGACTGCGCGACCCAAAGGAGTGTAATGTGTTTTTCAGCCTATCTATGTATGTTTGAATCTTTGTGGCACTATTTAGACCAAACGCGTCGGCCGATTTTGATAAATAGTCCGTCGTTTGTCCGTCAGTGCGAATGTCATAGAGCATAGACAACACTATGTCAAGGGGGGTGTGGTTGAATAGGTATTTTAAATTCATTTTTTGGGTTTTTAAAATAGCGATTCAAATTGCGCAACACGGTGCAGCTCGAAATTAGAACTCTTTCAATTAAACGTGTATCTTCTTGTGTAGTGAATAAAGTTCAATTTTGACCTGCTGTTTGTCAGAATGGCAGACAGTGACTTGAGTGTTGAGAGCCAGTTTATTTAACGTCTGAGTATTCACTATTCGGCCGCTTATTATCGATTGGAGTTGCTCTAGTGGCCATAAGTTTTTCTTATTATATAATGTAATTAATAATGCAGACAGTAATGTACTTACAATGTAACATTAACGGGGTGTGTGAAATGGTTGAGTAAGCGAATCGTTGCATATTAATCAACACTTCTAGTTATGTACAATTTTCTACTTCTAGTATTAAGGTGAGGCCTCAGCTCGCGTTGCATGTGTTTAAAATACTGATTTAACTATATTGAAATTAATACGTGAACATTGAGTACAGTTTTACGAGAATTTTGCGAACGGATGAGTATGAAATTTGGCACAGTTAAAGTTTATGCGGGGGAAGGTGTGCAGAAATCTATTTTTTTAAATGATGCTTAGAAATACCTACATAAAATTAATTAAAATAAAGTAACACACACTACCTCACTTATTACACACACTACCTGACACATTGCCATCCGTTGTTGGTTTGACACAATTGTCAATCTTTCTTTCACATTCCCGAAACAAAATTTACATATTTTTATAGCGTACCTAAGAGGCAAAACAACCCCAAAAAAGGTAAAACTTAAAAATGAAAATATGAATTACGGTCGAATTTCCGCCATAATAATAATAATAACTACCTCACACCGATTTCGGTAACGGTGGCCGGTATCTTTGAAACCAGGCCAGTTAAGCAGGAGTAATTTTATAGTGCCCAAGTGTGTGCGCAGTGCACAAGAGCACTCTCTCTCTCTTCCTTTACTCCCATAACCCAGTGGGACGGATAACCAACACGATTGGCGAGAGATCAGGCGCAGGTCCGACTTTTTACATTCCCATCCGACGCATGGATCATCTTTCTTGTCAGACATGATCAGCCTTCACCATAGGGCGGTCGTTCTCTTGTTACATATATAAAAGGCAAAGCTGATTGACTGATGTATCAATGCACAGGCCAAACCCTTAAGGCTAGAAATTTTGCGCACGTATTTCTCATATGACGTAGGCATCCACTAAGGAGGGATTTTTCAAAATTCAACCCCCAAGAGGTTAACCCCCTTATGTACTACATAATAGTATAATAGTAAAATAGGTGATAAAAGTTTGTATTAAACTTTTTATTCCTTGGACATATTTGCATGATATTTCGTATGAATTGTGTACGGAAAAAATAATGAGTTACGAATTTCAGCGTTTTATTAAATTCGATCCCCTAGGTATGTAAAATAGGGGATGAAAGTTTAAAACCTAATTTCGCGCGGGCGAAGAAGCGGGCAATTAATGCTAGTAATATTATATTGAAATATGACTTATATTCAAATTAATAGTATAAGAAATTCAACGCGGCTTGCCTTAGTCTGGACTAACTAAAATATATCTCTTATCGAAGGTAAATTCCTTTTATCCGAATTTATTGGCCACTCATGGTCTTTTTGCCTAGACCCACTGACGGAACTGAACTTGTCTTTCGTGAGCTACGTGATCAATCTAGCCAAGCGAACCTCTCCCTTATGTACTACATAATACGGATTCAGCCCTCACCTTGTCTCCCTTATCACGACCTTGAATGAAGTATTAATAAATATGATTGTTTATTTAAACGACAATGATTTATTTATAAATTATTCAATAACACTGATTATTCTTGCATGTGATTAACATTTGGTGATTTTCTTGCTAGATGTCCTTGAATAAAGATAGTTAGACAGTTACGTAAGTTACATAAACTCTAATATTAGAACTTTTTTTTAACCAACTCTGAAAGGTGTGTAACCTCTCGATATACATCAACGGGCTTAGCATGGCGATCCGAAGAAATAATTTTAAAGAAGAAATATTCTATTCAAAACAGTTCTTAATCCATAGTAACAAGGTCGTCAATAGAAGTCAACATTTCTAAATAGCCATATTTTTAAAATAGTTGCCGGGAAATCTTCTGTCAAAAACGAACAAATATTCAAGTAAATGACTGAACGTAAAGAAACTATTTGTCCAGGAGCGCCATGGTGTGGAGTAGTTGACATTATTGTAAGACTATTTGACATTGAAATAAGAAAACGTTTTTACTTTAGCTGTCAAAAGAGGCCATTTTGTGAGCTCATGCTCGGGAAGAAAAGAAATGTTGTTTCTCATAACGACGATGCATCGACCTTGCTTACTTACAATAAGAACTATTTTGCTCCGAATGGTATTTATGGGTGAATTACCTTACCGTTTATTTAAGATTATCGTAATTTAAATATTATAAAACACGCCATCGACAAGTGCAGTAGTTCTATTTACATTTGTATGCAAATATTAGTTTTGTATATCCTATTTGAATAAATTATAGATCGATATACTTCGATAACTGTGTAGTGACTAGTCTGTAGGTGCATACATCTTGGCAAAAAAGAGTATCTAGTGAGAATATAATATATCTCATTCCAATCTGTTAGGGACAAAAGACGATACAGTCGAAAATGTTTTTGGTTCCTGCTGTGACCGCGTCACATCCCTTTTGCCAAGCTGTACATAGGATGACAAAAACATAGTGTAATCTATTTACTATCGAACAATTTGCCGCTTGAGGATAAGAGGAAAATCGCTCAACACCGCTAGCGCCGCACAGTGTTCAATTTCGCCCAAAAATCAGACATCGTCTTTTTGTCGGTTAATTTAAAAGAGTGCTTAGTTACAAATGCCCGCGTAAAACACCCATGAATCTCGCTTGCATAGTTTTAAAACTATCTCAAAAAAATATTCGTATCCCGCATTGATAAAAAAATATATATTTCAAAATTCTTAAGGAATAGCGAAGAAGATATTAGACATTATTTGAAGAATATACAAAAAGCTACATTTTGAACCCTATTCAAGTCGGCTATGACTTATGGGGGCCATAAAAATAAGGCGTGATTATAATACGAACAAATTATAAAGACGATCAAACTGCTAGACAAACATATTTTCCCTGACTGTATAACCTTCAGCAGGCTTAGCACGCGCACCCCAGGAACACCGAAGAATCGACAAAATGACAGACTGAAGAAACGTTATTACCATTCGGAGCAAAATAGGTCTTATTGTAAGGCAGCAAGGTCCATACATAGTTGTTATGAGACACAACATTTCTTATCTTCCCGAGCATGAGCTCACAAAATGGCCTCTTTTGGCAGCTAAAGTAGGAACGTTTTCTTATTTCAATGTCAAATAGTCTTACAATAATGTCAACTACTCCACATCATGGCGGTCCAAAACAAATAGTTTCTTTACTTTCAGTAATTTATTTGAAAATTTGATCATTTTTGACAGATGATTTCCCGGCAGCCATTTTAAAAATATGGCTATTTAGAAATGTTGATTTCTATTGACGACCTTGTTACCATAGATTAAGAACTACTCTGCAACGAACTGTTTTAAGTAGAATATTTCTTATTTAAAATTGTTTCTTCGGATCGCCATGCTAAGCCCGCTGATATATTATATAGACTTATTGAAAGAGGTCGATTCTGCCAATAAAATCCTGCAATAATATACTTACGATCCACTCCCGATGTGTTAAAACTGCAGAATGGTATTCTAATAAACGTCAAACCCACGTCAAACCCGTTTTGGTTGGTCCAATCTCCAAAAATCAGTTAATGATATCAAGACGCTTCATATATAACTTAATTACTTTTATTGAATGAAAGTAATAAAAATGAAAGTATTAGTTAATTACGAGAGAAGTTCTTCGGATACTTAGTACAGGATCAGATTGAAGCGTCCATGGATATTAAAGAATTGGGGTTCAGACTTCTCATCTGTGTTTCTAGTACGTAGGAAATCTAGGCAGAGTTTTGTTTGTTTTTCTGTTAGATCCGAGTGAAGGTAAGCATTATATACTGGAATAGTTTATAGTCTAGTAATTGAAATCGTGAAAGGAAGTTAGAAAATTGTATGGTCTCGACCATACGTCATTAGTAATGTTATGGTAGAAATATTCACAAAAACTCTATAATACAGAATCAACTCTTTCGAGAATAATATGTACTTTCTATCATAACTTAAAATATGTTATCAAATACAAATGTTACATGTTAAATGTCAGATTATACCAACCGGAGCTTCGAGAGCTCAAAACATGTATGGGTAATGGGACTTAGACCGTCATAAAAATGTTTACAGGCGAATATGTTTGGTATGGTAATAGGTATGCATAGTTTTATAGATAGGCTAGCTTTTGTCCGCGGTTCCCGGCCCGCGTAAACACTGTAACCCACGGGAATATTGTACTTTTTCGGGATCAAAAGTATTGTATGTTTTAATCCCGAGCTTAAACTATTACCGTATCAAATTTCCGTTACGAATACGAATTGCACATAACAATGACTGTTACCTATACATCTCAGTTACCATACTAATTCTACTAATAAAAATGTGAAAGTTCGTGAGGATAGATGGATGGCTGTTTGTTACTCTTTCACGCAAAAACTACTAAACGGATTTTAATGTAATTCGGTATGGTAGCTTATGCTTTGGATTAACACTTAGCTTACTTACTTGGGATACCGTGGGATACTGTATTTATGCAGCGGAAAGGTAGTAATATTATAAAGAGGAAATATTTTTTGCTTGCTTGCATTGAATAGTCTTCGAAACTACTGTTATGATTTTGATAAAATTTAGCATAAATATCTATAGAATAGGTCACGAGAAGGACATACAAGGCTACTTTTTATCGCGAAGATTTTATACGGTTCCACGGGATTTTCTTTTGCGCGCAGGAAACTTCGAGTAATTGAATAACACGAATATTATTATATTAATACACGAATATACACGAATATTATTTCTCATGTCGCATGAAGAAAACCTCAGTAAACAAGTTAATAATTTATTTTCAGTTATTTTTGCGCGGAAGTTAGTTAGTAACAACATAAATTACAGCTTGATAACAAATTTTATTGAGCATGTTTCTTTTTTGTACAATTTAAAGCATGGCCATAAACCCATGTCCTTGACTATCAAGGCAACAGGCCGCAACGAAATTCGTATCACGAGGACGGAGGACCGGTTCGCCAAGCATTATCATACTAATGGCGTTTTATCCAGACTATATTATAAACAAACAGATGGCATGTTTTAGTCAAAATGATTTATGGCTATCAAACAAATGAAAGGGTGTTATTTTGGTTTCACGTTATAAGGAGATTGGTGAATTACAGCATTAGCAGAAAAGCTGCAATTTTTAACCCACGACGAAAACAGAGGAGGAGGAGAACTTATAGAATAAGTTAGACGTGTCCGAGTGTGTGTTTCTCCGTGGCATCGTAGCTACCAAACAAATGAACCGATTTTGATCTAGATTTTTTTTTGTGTTTGATCGAGATCAAACTTGATGACATGACATGATTCATCATGATGAACCATGGTCGAGATCATGATCGAGAGTGTTCTTAGCTATAATTCATCATCATCAGCTCGATCATTGCTTGACAATAGAGATATTGCCTAGTGTGGAATATCACATTTTTATAAATTAAATTTTACAATTGTTGATTAAAGATGCATAAATCTAAAAGAAATAGGTATTGACACGATGAAAAATTATAAGCAGATAAAAATATTGCCCATCTCTTTCTCGCAAAACGATTTGTTACGTCACAAGTTAACACGGGATATTTATATATCGGCACGGGCCGATATATAAATTTCTTTCAAATTTCTACAAATTTAAATTGTTTTTGTATCTTCGTTATTTTTTAAGATATACGAAAATAGGATCTAGATTGTTTATTAACATGTTGTCTAACATCGAATAGACGAAAAAAATTTTTTTAGGCAACACGCCTATTCGGGGGTTACTTAATAAATCACATTGCATCGTATTTATTATTCAATTTTTTTTACAATAATTTAAAATTGTATGGATCGAGTTATTCGATATGAAATCGATGAAATAGTATTAGAGGTGTAGTAATTAAATGTTTACAATGTCTAATCACTTATTCACCACCCATTTTACACTCGATTAAGTATTTACATATTCTGGGAAGGTGCTGTCGTAAGTTATAACAGCTGAGCGATTTAGGGTGGGTGGTCTTCAGAACGTGTGTTTTGGCTCTGAAACGATTAAATTAAGTTCTCTTTAACTTAATATTAAAGGATACCAACTGCCAAGCCAGTTCCCATATTTTTTTTCCACGAAGGTGAAAATTGCTATTCCTTGAATGGAGAATGTTACTGGTATGTAAAATCACTTGAAAAAAAAGACTAATTGACGTATCGTAATAATTCTTTCACGGGTATTTTTTATTTTTCACGGCGAATATATGAAGTTTACATTTAAGATTAGTGAACATTATCCATTATGCAGTTTAAAAATTAAAAAAACATCAAACTTGTGAAAGCTTCGGGTGAAATTTATAGGACGCAGTTAAAATATGAAGGTGAACAGTGACAAATATGTAATTTAATGAATGAAATAATATAAACAACTATTGCAGCATATGTTAATAAACTCAAGAAACGCCATATTATGCTGACTAAGATAATATTATATTGCGTAGTGTCTAGTGTCTATGAACAAATTAAATAATACAGAATTCAGATCAGAACTTCATTTGTTCAATTATTTTTAAATACGTAAAGTAATTGTAAGAATTTCTAGAATGTTTCGCAAAATGTTGTTGGATCGATAATATCTCTGAAGCTTATCTTGTAGGACGCTGCATTAGATAGGTAATTCGAAGTCTAGACTGTAGATTTTAAAATTATCTAGATAACGAATGGCAAAATCATGGGTGAATAAACCAAGATAAAAAAGTAGATGCTTATAAGTAATTATGTTGAATATTTAAAGAAACCTGACACCCAAGATTTGTTTACGAATATCGAGCTGGAATTGTTTTATGTAATGATTATAAAAAATAAAAAGAAACAGCCGAATACTGGAACGATAGTTAAAATTAAGTGACGCTCAAGTCACATGCTGTCCTTGTCATTTCGGCTAGCAGAGACAGAGACAGCCTGTGAATAGGAGAGCTCTTAATTTTGATTAGCGTCTCAGTATTCGGCCGTCAGATGTTACAGATATGTTTAGGCTAACCGATTTCGGACAGAAATAAATAATGTTAAAAACGTAACATTAAGGTATCAAGCCTAATGGAATACTTGCTACTCCCCCTACATTCTTACGTATATTAAGTTCTGTTGTTTGTCTGTTATGAAGAAAGAAGGTAACTAAATAACTTATATTAAATTTTACAACTTAAATTATAACCCCCCACACCGATTTCGGCGACAGTGGCCGAATTTATTGAAACCAGGCCAGTTATGCAGCAGTAATTTTATAGTGCCCAAGTGTGAGCGCAGTACACAAGAGTACTCTCTTTTCCTTCACTCTCATAACCTTGTGGGACGGATAACCGACACGACTGGCGAGAGATCAGGCGCAGGTACGACCTATTATATGCCCATCCGACGCATGGATCATCTTTCTTGTCAGACAATCAGGTGATCAGCCTACATTGTCCTAACCAAACTTGGAAACTACTTTTTTTGTTGTCCCAATACAGGAATCGAACCCACGACCTCTGAGTCGAAAGCCAAGCTCTAACCAATAGACCACGGAGGCTGTTAAATATGAAGAAGTTACCCCTATAGGAACAACACCAAACTTAATCCCCCGATTTATTTATCATTACTTTTTAAGTGAAACTGCTTTAGCCGCGGCGTTGACAGTGTAATTTCAAGGTCACGACATGATTTTGGATATAACGCCATCTGTCAGAAGCTACTTATACTTCTCACATAACAACTTAACTTTCTAAAGTACAGCTTAATACATACATTTGTCACCCTTTTGTAAGCAATGTATCCAAGTATCTCCAATGGAATTAATATATCGAATAGAAGATGTATACCTCCTATATGTATCCCGTCTGGAGTTATAGTGTGGTATAGTGACACACATGAGACTGGGCGGCCTTCGCCGGCGACGGAGAATCTCGACATTACACAGTGCAGACTGTCGCGATTCTGCTATTTATACCGCGCATTTCTTCATATGAAAGCACATTGGGAATTTTCTATGGGACAATTTGCTACGGCGACCAAATACTAAATTAGGATAGATCAGCTCATGTTTATGGTGATATTGTATATTATATAGAAATATAATCAATTAGTGTGGTATTCCAACCACACTAATTGATTATATTTCTATATAATATTCTACTTCGCGCTAAACACCGGTTTTAATTTTTTATAGTTTGGTCATAGGATGTACTATCGAACAAGATTCCGCTTGACCAGGCATAAAATAAACATTACTTAACAACGCCCTTGAATCGTGCGCACGCACGCATACTCACGTGTAAATATGTAGTTTATTCACGTCTGCAGTAGTTGCGGTCACTTCCTTTATGTTTAAATATTTTGAGGCATCCTAGTGCAAGGGAAAATGTTTAGGAACTGGTCGACCAGGAACTTTGTCGATATTGTACCTAGTTGATAAAATGTTTATTTTTACTCAAGGTTGCCAGTTACAGTATATAAGTAATAGCATTTTAGAACGATGTTAAAAGAAGAGTCGCTTACATTTGTTACAAAAATATACTGCTATTTACTTATCGAATTTACAATTCAAGCTACACATTAATTATATATTTGTGATATTTAAAATCATTCGTCCTAGGTATGAGGAAGTACAGTTAAATTATTGATCCTAGACGCGATTCAGTTAAATAATTGCGAATGCCCAATGGCTGGCCTCGGTCGACGCGGAAGTTGCCTTCGATATTTTATGTGACTGGACACTGACTCTACCTAATTGAAACGCATCTTTAAGATTCGTACAAGGGTCAGATCTCACCGACACGCGACGCGGAGCGGCATTTTCATGATAGTGATTCAGAATTGAACATTCACTACACAAGAAGATACATGTTTCATTGTAGGAGCAAAAACGAAAATATTTTTATTTTATTTAATTATATTTAAAAAAAGTAAACGAATTATTTTCATGTATTTTTTATTTGTATTAATCGAAGTAATCACGCATGCAATCAATGCATCTTTGCCAACGCAGTGGCAGTTTATTGATGCCCTTCTTAAAGAAATCAGCTGGACGGGAGGCAACAAATTCTTCAAAGGCATTTTGAACTGCCTCTCGGGTAGTGAATTTTTTTCCCGCTAAGAAGTTATCCAAATTCTGGAAAAAGTAGTAGTCTGTAGGCGCAAGGTCTGGTGAGTAGGGCGGATGACGGAGAGCTTCCAACCCCAGTTCTTACAGCTTGGAGACCGTCTGCTGTGCAGTATGAGGTCGCGCGTTGTCGTGAAGGAGCAGCGGAGACGAGCGATTGACCAATGCTGGTTGGAGATGTGCCAGCTTCTCTCAGTTGCCAGTTTGGTAAGAAGCTGTGATGAATCACACCGGCGCTAGACCACCAAACAGTGACCATCACTTTTCTAGGGGTAAGTTTTCGTTTAGGGAATTGTTTAGGTGCTGAACCAGGATCCAACCAACTTGCTGAGCGCTTGCGGTTATCAAACAGAATCAATTTTTCATCGCAGGTAACAATGCGGTTCAAAATTCCTTCATTTGTGTGTCTGTTGAGCAGTGCAAGGCACGTCTCGACGCGTACTTCGCGCTGGCGATCATTGAGTTCGTGGGGCACACATTTGTCAAGCTTTTTTACCTTGCCAATTTGACGCAAATGGACCAATATTGTTTTGACGCTAACGTCGAAAGCTGCTGCTAATTCATCCGTAGATTGTGTATCATCAGCTTCCACAATCGCCTTTAATTCGTCATTGTTGACTGAAGTCTTCGGACGACCGCGAGGTTCATTTTTCAGGTCGAAATTTCCAGAACGGAAGCGAGCAAACCAATAACGGGTGGTGCGTTGATTTGTAGTGTTAGCTCCGTAAACGTCGTTGATGTTGCGTGCCGCTTGTGCCGCGTTGCTGCCACGACGGTACTCATATTCCATAATTACTCGAATTTTTAACGTATCCATGATGACGAAAAAGTACTAATCAATAAAAGACCTATTATAACATTTTTAAAGTTGGAAATCAATAGTTTTGACCCAGAAAACTGCATAATGTATCATATATATATATATATATATATATATATATATATATATATGTATCATATATTATATATATATATATATATATATATATATATATATATATATATATATATATATCAATATCAATGGTTTAATGACGTCACGTTGTCAATGTCAAAGTGATTGTTGGTTTTCACAAACATGTTTGATTATAAGTATTTAATTTCTTGTGAACGCACAAAAAAACAAAATAACGCTTTTAATCATACTAATTATTTACTGCAAACTTGTAATCTGATGGGACTATATGATCCGGAATTTTGTTTGAAAATTCAATATGTCTGAAAATCGAACACGCAAGTCCTACTTTCAGTGCTTGAATTTTCCCCAGCCCGCCGGATTCCGGATCATAATATAGTCCCAGCCTTAGGTACTGGACTGACATTTTTTTCAATGGAGTTCACGGTATTTACATTACAAATGCAAATTTTGCATTTTCGTGTTTGGTAATGTGGTTGTTGACGAAGTGTTACTATAAGTTAGGTTATACAATATACTGAAGCTAATATCTTTTATCCCCCGTCTTTGAAGGTTTAATATTATTACTTTTTAGGGTTCCGTAATACTCAAGGAGGGTTCCTTATTTATATGTCTGTCTGTCTGTCTGTCTGTCTGTTTGTCCGCGCTTCTAGCTTCTGTAATTATGAATATAAATGGATGAAATTTGGTAAAGTTAAAGACTGTAATTTATAGATCTCGGTTTTGGGATCGTATAATAATAATAATTTTACATTTTAGGGTGGCTCTCCATACATGAGATTTTTTTCATTCTACCCCATCGTGTGGGGTATCGCCGAATAGGCGTTTTTAAATAAAGGAAAGGTTTCATACATGGCTTTTTGTGATTTACGAGTTACCCTGTCATTTCTAAATTATGAGACATAGAAACTTGCAATTTTCCATGCTGATAGATCATGCTAAATACTCTTTAGGAAAATTATTTTGCACAAAATATTATATTGAACAGTAACTATTGAAGTAATTTGAAAATACCTAATGCACGTTGATAGTTACGGAACCCTCCTTAGACATGTTCAGACATGCTCTCGGTTAGGTTTTTGTTACTATAATCATAAACTACAACTAACAACAAACACTTTTTGTGAGAAATGTGTTTTCAGAAGAAGGCAGTAAATGTATGGCGACTTGAGAGTCTAATTAAAAAAAATGTATTCAAGGGTTTCGTACCCAAAGGGTAAAACGGAACGGAATAGATTGCGTACGGAACCCCGGGTAGCCGGTTTTTAGGAAGGCTATGCAACATTATGATAGCATAACGAGTAGTCGTTCAACCATTTTAGTTCTATGCTAACTAATAAGTTTTAAATCAAAGATAATTATGTTCGTGATCCTAAGAAAAGTCGTTTTAGAGTTACTCATTGAGACGATAACAGTAATTATAAGAATAACATTTTTATCTATACTCATGCTAAAAATAACCAATATGATCATAATATTTTTATGCTTATTCATAATTCATATATTCATCCTACTAATATTATAAATGTGAAAGTTTGTGAGGATGGATGGATGAATGGATATTTATTACTCTTTCACGCAAAAACTATTGAGCGGATTTTGATAAAATTTGATATGGTAGTACCTTGAGCTCCTTCCTTCGCTTGAGCTTTTATCCCGAAAAATACGGTGTTCCCGCGGGATACTGTATTTACGGGGGCGGCGCGGAGCCGCGGTCAACAGCTATAATTAATTATATATTTATCTACAACTACATTAGACGGTAGATCTAAACAATTTCAAAGACAGGCTAAACTAATGAAAAGAGTTATTAAGATCCTGCTAAAAGGTATTTTGTTTGTTTCCGAGATAAACAATTTGATACTGAAAATAAAAGAAAACATTGCAGAAATCTATCTCACATTGTCGTTTTGTGATTTATTTGAAATCGAAACCCATTTTAAAATCGAGCAAAGTGGCATTGTTACGAATGGATTATAAAAAGTTTCCTTTTTATAATCCATGTAAAATTTGCATAATTTATTGATTAAGTAGAGGTACCTTTTTTAACCGACTTCCAAAAAAAGGAGGCGGTTATGCATTCGGCTGTATATATATATTGTATGTTCAACGATAATTCCGCCGTCCGTGGGCCGATTGTGACTAGATGATGGGATACATGAGAAATCGAGGGAACTCCTCGAAATTTATATGACAACATGGTAATTGCGACTTTTTCTGAAGTTGTCTAAGCATATGCTACCAAAGAGTATAATTTTGCACCAAGGTGTACCCTGGATTCAAAAGTAGTGAACAGAACTCCTTACTCCTTATAGATACTTGTTTGGGGATTTCGGCGTTGTTTTAAGAACTGCAAGTATATGCCACTATGTCAATTACGGTAATCATCATCAACACCATCGTCACACCATACATCATTACATAATGTAATGATGTATGGTGTGACGATATAATAGGTACCTACTTCTCATGGTTTTTTACATCGACTTGGATATATTTGAACATTAATCATTACTTTGCCGTATGTGAACCTATTTGCGGAATTGTTTTGTCGTTATAAAGGTTATAATTTTTTTGTTTTTGTCCCTTAGTCACCAAAGTGGAGACATGATAAATCGAGGGAACTCTTCGAAATTTTTATGGACACATAAACTGATTTCGACTTTTTCTGAAGTATTCCAAGCATATGCTAGCAAAAAGTAAGCTTTTGTACCAAGGTATACCCTGGATCCAAAAGTACTGAACAGTACTCCTGAGTCCTTATATATACATGTTTGGGGATTCCAGCGTTGTTAAAGAACTGCAAGCATATTCCATCATACCACTTACAGTAATTATCATTATCATCATCACCACCATCTTCACTAGAAATACCAACATATTATTATTATGAAATAGGTACTCACTACTCATCAGAGTTTTGTGCACCGATATCAATGTGTTCATAATAATATAGATAATAAATTTAACTGAAAAGTTAAAAAATATTATTTTTGAACAAAAAATTAAAACCGACTTCCAAAGTAAAAATTAAAATAAAAAGTACGAAATAAAACTTATTTTCTAAATAATTCCCTTATTTTCTTATTTTCTAAATAATTAAATTCGGCAAAAATATTTACTATTTCTCTACTCAACCTTCCTAATTTTGAAGTCGTTACTAGCAAATTTTAACGTGAGTTCTATAAAATATTACAGGATATTGTTTGGGGCGGTAAGCTACGAAATACTTAACAATTTATCTTCGTCCTAATTTTTAACTTACCGAAGGAGATGCGTCGGCAGGAATGGACGGGCTCTACTGAAGAGATACTAATCATACTGAGTCTCACAGAAAATGTCCGTAAAGAAATCCTTTTTTCCGAAGGTACTGGAGTTCCATGGGTAAATGGAGACTTATGTAACATTAATCCTAATATTATAAATGTGAAAGTTTGTGAGGATGGATAGATGTAAAAATGGATGGATGGATGTAAAAATGGATGGATGAATGAATCTTTGTTACTCTTTCACGCATAAGCTACTGAACAGACTTTGATGAAATTTGGTATGATAGTAGTTTGAGCTTTGGATTAACACATAGGCTAATGCGAAAAGGAAAACTCACACTCAGCACGCAGTAGTTCAGGCGCTACGTTGAAACAAACATACATACATACCGTATAGACTGCCAAAATCATCACCCTTCATTTTGGCTTCGCCGCAGTCGGGTAAATACCGGCAACGCAAATAATACTTTTTTGCGGGTAATCGCTTAACATCAGGCCATCCATCTGATAATTTTCTGCCTTATTCCATAAAACCAATATCATTTCGAGTTTAGAACTATCTAAAACTTAATATCGAGTCGGTAGGTACTGTATCTGTGTTCTGTATAGATACAATATTGTTATCAAATTATTGTTTATTTGTGTAGTGATACTAATATGCCGTCACAATCGATTTCTTTCAATTTAAGGTTCGATAATTTTAACAGATACTATATTTATTTTAAACATTGAACTAGGGGACATAGATATGATTAGTTTCAGATAACTGGTCTTTCCCACGGGGCGCGAAGGATGGGTTTGTATACATTTTTATGAGGTCCACCAAAAAACAATTTAAACTACAAATTGACCCCGCGTTAAAATATTACACCGTGCCAGTGTCAGTAGGTAACCAGTAACCAGTAATCACTAGCTATGCGCCTGCGAGACGATCCAAATAATACTCGACAAAAAGAAAATACATAAAGAATCTCAACTATTATTATGAAATGTGAAAGTTTGTGATGATGGATGTATGGATGGATGGATGTTTGTTACTCTTTCACGCTAAAACTACTAAACGGATTTTGATGAAATTTTGTATTGTAGTAGTTTAAGCTCGTGATTAACACAATATCTGCTACTTATTATCCCGGAACAGTACACTGTTCCCGTGCGCGAGGGCCGCGCGGCGCGTGCGGGACGCGGGTTTACATAGTCGTCGACTTAGTTTAAAGGGGCTGGTCGTTTAGTGCTTTTACATAATTGACAATGTAACTTTATATTATGAAAGATTGTCTGACTGTCTGGCACGACATTTAAAATTACTTTCGTGTCAACCTTAGGCTAAGAATTCACGGAGCGGTTTTCACCCGCTTCTTTTTTCTTCTGTAGAATGCAGATATGTATGTAAAAAATTAAAACACAACTCACTGTGCGTTTTACACCCGCGGTGTGCGCGGTCGTTCGCGAGTCCCGCACCGCCTGCACCGCCGGGCAACTAGTAGAATCGCGCGGGCCGCGGTCACCCGCAGCTTCGGCGGGTTGCGCCCGCGCCGATCGCGTTCGGTTTGCGGGCGAAATACAGAAATTCGATTGCAAATATGTAGTTGTTTTTTCTTCGGCCGCGCGTCCTGCGATTTTTGTCCGCCACGTTTGCGGGCGATAATCTCAACCGCGGCGGCAGCGTGACCGCGCAAAACCGCGGTCTCGTGAGATTAGAAATTAAACCGCTTTCGACGACCGCGTCGGGCACGGGAAAAAATCGCTCCGTGAGTTCTTAGCCTTAGGCTTACGACAACATGGCTGACATTCGCCGACGCTCGAGCTGTCATTTGTAGAGAGTGTCGTTACTGTACCCTTGTTCCCACAATAAAGCAGAGACTGCAAAGTCTATGTATTCACAGACCTTACTGGGATTTCAGGGACAAATTAAGCACTCTGACATTGGGGACTCTCTGAGTGTGCCATTATTAAAAAGTAGAAGAAGAAAGCAGCACGAAAAAGTGGTAAACATAAATTGACGAGTTTTGCCGGGGAATTCAATGGGAATGGGAAATTGTGGATTTTGTATTTCTTTCATAAATTTGTGTTATTTCGCTTCTTAATGTGTAATATTGGTAGAATATTAACCATTAAATATTTGTTAACGTGCACAAGTGTGGGCAAGTGGTACAACTTCTAAAAATGCCTCTGACTCATGGACTGCACTGACTATTTATTTGGCTACTTTGACTAGACTTTAGACTTGACAACTTAGGAATACGGTGTTAAAATTTAAACGAAAGTTCTATTTCCCGCCTTTTTAACTTGACACTGGCAAATGGTTATAAGCCGATGCCATATATAAATAATAATAAAAAAAAACATAAATTGACAACACATCGGCCAATTAGATAAAAAAAAATTTAGGAAATACTTGTTTTGACTAATAAACTTATCTGTGAACGCTCAAAACAAATTTTACGAGTTTTTTGACCTAGCCAAATTCTTCGTTTCGTCCGTAAGATAAAGAGAAAGAATTTTATGACTTTGCCAGCGATAACCCTGTGGTTATGTAAACCACGTGATATGGGTTACATCCCTGTATGTAATGATATAATATCATCATCATCATTAAGGATTGAAGTCCCCAATAATACGATGAGAAGAAATATTTCTTTACGTTCGCTTACTGTTTATTTTGCAGCGCGCTGTGCATCGCTTTGCAGTGTACGACTGATGTCATATGAGACGTGTTTCTTCTTGTGTAATGAATAAAGTTCAAATTTGACATCAGATTGATCAGCGCCATGTCGCGTATCGTTTCGTTTTAGTGTGAATTGACCTAAGTTATTGGCACAGGTTTTTGGGTTTTAGGACTTTAGGTTTTTGTAGAGTCGATAATATTGTGTTTACTTTGGTACCTAGTACCTACTAGCAGTGGCGAAGGCTGGGTCTTCTTCATAGGGAAAACCTAGCCTGTACAATAGATAGGGATTTGGATGAGAGTGTCCAAAAGGTGGTAAGTGAAGCCGATAGGAATGGAGTTATAGGAACCCCACGTCACTGCCTACTAGGCATTTCGTACCTATAAAAATGAAATTCCTTCGTTTTGGAGAGCGACGTGTTCTCAATGTTAACGATTCAATCAATTAATTTTAATCAAGGCCCTCGCGCACCTAATGATGCATTGAAGACCGACCTCTAGTTAAGTGTAAGATAACGAGGTAAGTATGTACTTGGATGTTGTTTGTAGGGTTCCGTACCCGAAGGGTAAAAACGGGATTACTAAGACCCCGCTGTCCGTCCGTCTGTCACCAGACTGTATCTCGTGAACCGTGATAGCTAGACAGTTGTTCACAGATGATGTATTTCTGTTGCCGCTATAACAACAAATACTAAAAACAGAATAAAATATTTAAGTGATGCTCCCATACTTCGCCGGTCTTTTTATATCAATTATGACGGTTCCTGATAGGTAATATCTTGATTTATTATGTTTACGTGAATATTGTTCGTTGTTTTAAGCATTTACTTTTCATTTTACCGATGTTTCGGCTACTTTCCAGCGGCCGTGGTCACGGGAGGACTGAGGTGTCAATTGTCCTATTTGTTGAAGTTGTTCAAACTACCCGAAGATTCTTCAATTATTATTTGTGTTCCGATCCACGCAAAACATACTAACATGGCATGGCAGCACCCAGCCATCTTCTCGGTTAAAATTAGGGTACTTTTTAATTTCTATAGCCTCGCGTATCATTCTTGGGCGATAGCGGCGTTCCTTTGCCGCTATTTTTGTTTCGTTCGAAAATTCGGAATGTGGCGGCTTCGAATCCCGGTCAGATAAATATTTTTGTGATTCTTTTTATTTTTTAAATCTATCCGAACTCCGAGCAAGGCTCAAATACCCAGGTACTCCTAATTAAACGTGAGGACGGCTTGAATCGTGTTATATGCACACGTATATACTGTTCCATAATAAAATACCTTAATCCCTATGTCATTTTACATTAAACCAAAGTTCTTCTTAATCCAGATAGAAAAATAATTCCCCCGCCAGTCTCATCTAGTCTTACTTGAAAAAAATATATATATCTTTACCCAGTTAACTCAAAAGGCATAGAGAAAATGGCCTCAAATACCGCTGGCATTTATACTTTTACATTAGGCTAACGCCTTTTGAGACCGCTGCAGAAGGCATGAGTTAACATAGTCGGTCTATATTAGGCATTCACTACGTTGGGAAACAGTTACTAGCTTACAGGTGTTAAAAAGTAGGCTAGGGTTGGGCACTTGGGCTACCTGAACACGAGCGTTTTTTTGTGGTCCGGCCAACTGCCAAGTGCGAGTCGGACTCATGCACATCGAACCCACTACCTCAGTGTCGACCAAGCTCTGAGCCACTGGACCACGGCAGTAAATTAGTAGTAAGGACTAATATAATATATTATATTTTGCTGCCTATAGCAAAATCTAAAATGTTAAAATATTGAGTAAAACTTCACACGATTCACACATTATGCAAATAATACAAGATCTTAAATATATATTACGGTATATATTTAATTACAATTCGAGTCTGTTGATTAGTTCTAATGAGAGATTAGATCTTGATATTCTATTATATATTAGATTATTTTGTCGTCTAATAAAGATGTAAAGAATTGCATATTATGCGATATATTTTTTTTTTTTTAAATAAGATGTATTTGAAAAATAATCCTACTACTATTAAAAATGTGAAAGTCATATAGGTACTTTCACATTTTTAATCGTAGTGGGATTAGGATGGATGGGTATTGTAGGGTTGCCAACAGCAAATTTAAAAAACTAGGATTTGAAGTTGCAAAAACCGGGACAATTCAGTTTAAAAACAGGACGCAGTAAATGAGTATTAAAATGTAGTGCTGAGTGCAAATAGGTTAAAATATGAAATACATGTAGTGCTGACTCTGTGGCTCAGTGGTAGAGCGTGTTGGTGCTTAAGCCGGGGGTCGCGGGTTCGAATCCCGCCGAAGGGACAAAAAGTTTTTCCGTGCTCCGGGGTCATGGATTTGTTTTAAATATGTGTATAATATATGAAAGTATTAAAAAAGAAACGCCGTTATCGCCCAAGAATGATACGCGAGGCTATAGAAATTAAGAAGTACCCTAATTTTAACCGAGAACCCGGCTGGGTGTTGCCACATGTTGGGATCTAATAATAAATAAAATAAAATTTAATTTAAAAACATCGCGGCTTCAAGATACTGTTAGTATGTTTTCAGTGGTTAGATTTTTGCTCAAGAGAGTACTTTTTATAAAGATGCTTAAAAATATACATATATTTAATAAAAATAACATTACAATTTTGCCACACGTTTGTCAATCTATGCCTTACAAATTAATTTTATGGATAATTTTATATTTTACGTCGTATTTTAGAGGTGCTTATACAAAATCAATCTTAAAAATGAAACGAATTGTGATCACATTTCGAACACTAGACATTTAGACTTGTTATAATTATGTTATGTGGCATATTAAGTAACGCAGCTGTGATGAATTCTGTCCACATATTTGGCGACTTGGCGGGCCGTACTCAAACTGCGCACACATTTCCGGTTGGTAATGCTACCATATTTTTATCAAATTAAGAGCTTTTTTTTTTTTTTTAATTTATTAAAAAAAAAATTAAATCTCTTACTTTTAATGCAATGCCTACGAAATTGATATCAATATCGTAGGCACTGCTTTAAAACTACGAGATTTTAAAAAAATCCCTCATCAAAATATGTTACATACTTATGGTTTTGAGATTGTATCAAAGTAATGAAAGATAAATGGATAAGTGAGAAAAGTTGTCTACAGACTAAATAATGAATGAATGAATGAATATTCTTTATTGCGTCCATACTGTATAACAAATAAACTTAAAATTACGAATAACTTAACTATTTAGTACAAACACAAAGGGCGGCTTTGTTGCTATAAGTTGCTATGAGCAATCCACAAGCAGGAAACTATTTAAATTTTATTGCAACAGACAAAACGGGCAATGTGCATAATCAAATATTTACATACACAGGAAACCCTATGAATATAACTAATGATATTGAAAAATCATTAGTTATATTCTATACTAAATAGTACATGAAGGGGGAGCGATATAAATAAGCAAAATAGACAACAAAAAGTTATGCTTCAATTGGATAAAGGGCGCGACGTATGTTGAGACCATCTGAAGATCTTGTGATATGGCCACCAGACAACGTAAATATTATAGATTTACAGAGCACATTATAATATTTAATATGACAGATCCAAGATACGGGAAAATATAAATATGTACTGGTAAACAAAAACAGCATGAATTTTAATAACTTTGTTTTTGAAGTGAAAACTGCTTTAGCCGAAAAATACATTTTTTGATATGTTATTGATTGTACTGTAGGTTCTTGGTGGAAATTAAATTCATGTTTCACAGTAATAACACACAGGACTTCTTGCACTATTTCCACTTTAATAAGTATTTTACATTAATTTTAATATATTACACGACCGGTTTCGACAAAGTCATCATCAGGTGTACTACACCTGATGATGAAGTCCTGTGTGTTATTACTGTGGTACATTTTTTGAGATGGGAAATAACCATAGAACTCGTGATACTGTTACCGACACCGATGCAGGTAGGGCGGGGCGTGCGCCGCGCCGCATGCTTGCATGTGCGCTGTTGTTTTTACTTCTGTTGGCACTCCCGAAAAGCTACTGTTTTTTTAGCATGATATTTTTCCAACCTTCTAAAGCATTTGTACTTTGGAACCATTCTCTTGACGTATATTTAGAAGCATAATTTCAAACATGCGTACAGTTCTTTTAGCTTATGACGTCAAAGACAAAATCTCAAAAAAACGTTTTTATTTCATGATCAAGTGAAATATAAGGATCACCCATCAATCCACAATGTTGTAGGGGCTATGCTTCGGCACTCGACTGAATCGTTTTTCAGATCTAGTTAAAAATATAATAACGATGTAAGATGTCGGTGTTCCGCCGAGTTGGTGAGGACATTGAAGGCTAAGCTAACCTAAACCTAAGCTTGAAAAGTCCGATTGCACTTTTAACTAGTCTAAACTCTTGTCGTCAATGGGTATCCATGCAATATCTATCGTATGCCACCAGGCGATCCATCTGCCTGTTTCATAAAAAAGTTATCCCACAAAGTCCAGAAGTATGGTGACATTAGGGCTAAGTTAGGGTTCGCATTGACCTTGAAAGGCCGGGACACTCCTTTCGCAACCTTGAGCCGGATTGGGGGGATCGAGACGCAACAAAACAAATAAAGGGCTTGACGATTGTGTTGTTTGGATAGAAATTGTTGCTTATGCGTTCTAATATAATAAAATGTGGGTATAAAATAGGATCTGCTTCTATATAAACATACTAGCTTTTGCCCGCAGCTCCGCTTGCGTGAATACAGTATCCCACGGGAGCACTCTACTTTTACGGGATAAAATGTAGCCTATGTTTTTATCCAGACGCTAAACTTTTGCCTATTATAACCATTGCATAGGTACCAAATTTCATCAAAATCCATTCAGTAGTTCATGCGTGAGTCGATCGAACTCACAAACATCCATCCATCAATTTTTCACATTATAATAGTAGTAACTAGTAAGATTAAAAAGGTTGGTGTTATAAGGATCTAAGATAGCCTAAGGTTACCAAGACTAACAATTAGACAACTTACAACAAAAGAAAAAAACAAAAGCCTAATTTTTCGAAATAAAAGAAAAATTCCGACTCTAAACGCCCAAATCCCCAAATGCTTCTTAAAGTTGAGGGGCTCCTAGGCCACATGCAGTACTTGTTATTCTACGAAGCTGAGACCGTGACAGTCTGATATTTAAAGATCCCTTTTTTAAAAAGCGTTTGAGTATTCGGTCGTTAGTCGTTACTAAGACTAGACTAAGACTAGACTGACGACTGACTAGTAGACGGTTCTTTCAAAACTTAAAAGTTAATTATTATTAATTTAGAACAAGCTTTTGCCCGCGGATCCGCCCGCGTAAACAGTACTTTTTCGGTATAAAATGTAGCCTATATTTTAATCCAGAACCTACAGATACCAAATTTCATAAAAATGCTTTCAGTTTTTACGTGAAAGAGTAACAAACATCCATCCATCCATCCTCACAAACGTTTACATTAATAATAGTAGTATCATTTAGATTCGAGATCTTCTAAATGGATGAAGTAATAAGATTATAAATAGCTAAACCAATTAACGTCATTAATATAACACGGAGCGTATGGACATGGAAACAATATGATCATCAATCATCATGAAACTTCCGGTCATACAAAAAAATCGCAAAAACAATGCCTAAGAGCCTAATGCTTATTGCCTACAGAAAACCGGCGTTAAATAACCCCGCATATAAGGGCACTACACACACCTAATGCGTATTGCAAGAATAAAGAAAACCGGCAAAAATATCGCCATATTTGAGGCATAAATGCATAATCTAACGCTTATTGCAAGAATAAAGGGAACAACCGGCATTATATAATGCCGCATATAAACGGCCATAACCTAATGCCTATTGCAAGAGTACAGAAAACCGGCGATAAATAACGTTTGCATTGTGGGGACGTCCAGGGAAGGATTAGGGTTTAAAAGACCGGTATCGCACTTGATACTCCTCTGATGTTGCGGATGTTCAATATTCGTGGACGATGTTCATCATAGCAGGTTCATATGTTTTGCCTTTAATCTTTTGAATGTGGATATAGAATCCCTTCATAAACTCTTTTTCCAATCGCAAAGAAACCAACACAGGCAACCCTATTGGCAGAGCCATGCTTCGGCATGAATGGCTCGACCGGGGAAATGCCACGGCCTCGCAGAAAATATGGAACATTTACTAATAGCCCTTAAAAATGTCTCTTATCGAGTAAGTGCTCATAAATAATGCACAATGACGGCGACTAATTACGTTTTGCGCATTCCAGGATCTGTATTTACTGCGCACAATTAACGAAACATTGTAAAAAATTCTAAGGATGTTTTAAAGTTGAGTTTCATTTTGCACGTATTTCTGCTCCATTTTTAGGTCTGTTTCATTAATAGCTTTTATTTTACGTTTGAATGAAAGCGTGTCCTGTAGATATTAATTATTATTGTCCCACTAATATAAAAATTTATGCGAAGGTTTGTATATGAGTATAATGTTTTCTTGCGTCTGCCGAACATCGATATCAGTACGTAAATTCAATCCAAAAATCTTTAAAATGTGCCTTGTAAAACTGTATTTCATTCTCTTTTACGATTTATTATAAATACAGATTGTCTCTTTTTACCCGACTACAGCGAAGCCGAAAGGGAGGGTAATGATTTTGACAGTCTATATACCTATGTATTGTATGTTTGTTCCAACGTAGCACCTAAACTACTGATCCGATTTGAATGAATGAGGTGTCAATAGATTCCTACTAATGGCCCAGATGACATAGGCTAAATAATTTGCGTAGTCAGGTGAAAGTTTGTATATTTTGATTATTACTGTCGCTTTTTTCGTTTCATCGAGATTTAAATCTCGACAAAGTAATTATATTGCGCAACTTAGCGATAACTGCAAAGAACTAATCCTGATCAGGCGATCAGGATTAGTTCTTTGCAGTTATTTTTACCTGCATATTGGCCTTGTTGCCTTGTTTATGTGTAGAAAAAACGAGGCTACCTATTGATGACGTCAGAGATAATGCCTAAGGACCTTCATATTGTAGACGATGGTTATCCGAGGCGTCTTCATTGCCATGAAGTTATCGTTGCGCCCAGGTTCGTCTTCAATAGATTAAAATTATGTTTTAACAATTTTGCTGATAATGACATTATGTATATATATATTAAATATTTTCCGTTAAAAAATCCAAGGGATACGTCCAGACTCCAGGATCTTAACTTACTGTTAATAAGATTATTGAAGTGAAAACTTTTATAGCCGCGTTGGGCACTTTTTGGTAGGAGAAAAACTTATGGGTTCACGCACTGCGTTACTGTTTATAACATATATATATAAATATATATATATATATATATAAACAGTAACGCAGTTACGTAGGCCCTTGTATTTTGCGTTGTTGACCAATTGGTCTCGGGTATAAAAGAATAAAAATATTTTTATTCTTTTTATTTTTTTCCTTTACAATTTTTATTTTTAACTTAAACTGCCGATAGGCAGTCCAATATATTTTTTGTACAAGTACAGCTGGTATAATATCTCAAATTACATACGTATAAAATAAGAGATCGTGTTTCAGTACCATGGAAACACACTATTATGCCAAATAGGGCATTTCAAGATAGAGTTAAGCTATTTAATTCTACTAGTTTGAAATTACTTAATAATGACTTTGACCCTGTAGATAAAATCTTCGATAAAGGAATATAAAGCACAAGGAAAATGGCAGGCAAGGACATTTTCGGTTTTTGTTACTAGGAGGAAGAAAGCTCAAGATATTGCGGTCGAGCCATGCTTCGAGCTAGCCTGGCTTGAATGATACTACTGTGGCGGACCAATTAGCGCCACAATCCTGAATCGAACTATCGAAGTTTTCACAGTTTGGCGCTATATATACAACATTTGAAATGCATACTAGTGGGCTTCGGCCTGACCGAGCATACCATCTCGCTCGGTCGGAGATCTCTCTTTGGGGCTTTCCACCTATTCCCACAATGGTGACCCTCGACCGAACACGCCTCCTTCTGGACATCATCATCTGGACGTCGCGTCGTCGGAGATCTCCCTTTGGGGTTTGCCACTCTTTCCCACACTACGTTCTTTTAGAAAGAAATATTGCCGTTTTTATTATAACGCTTTTATTAGTTTCACCTGTATGTTTGCTTGCTTGCTTGCTTGCTTGTTTGTTTGTTTGTTTGTTTGTAACCGACTCCTTTGGGCTCGTTTTTGTCCTACTTTGAACGATCAGATTTAATTCAAACTTTGCACACCTGTCAAAGACCGATGACAATGCAATAATTCGATTATATATAAATATCCAAATATCCAATTATCCTGATTAAGTTCGCCAGGATTCATCAATTTCTTTCCGCATCCTTTGCATGAGAGTAAGAGAGATAGAACTAGTGCGCGAACTACGCATGCGTGCAGTTCCAGGCTTACTCTTTGGCAAATCGTACTAAAAAGCAAAAAATAAATTATAGTTAAAAAAAACTAAAAAACACGCTTTTATAGAAAATGTAACTAAAAAATAAAGAATAAAATTAATAAATTTGGATTAAAAATAGTGTAAATGAAAAATAAATGTTTATTATTGTAAAAAAGCGTGGGGTGCATAGTGTCAATAGCTATAAACATTTTATTGGCAGATATGAGAAGGATCTTCACTTTGATAATATCTTAAAAATTACTTTAAACGAAATCTGACCGTTTGAAGTGGAAAAAATCAAATCCACTGGAGTCGGTTACATACAAACAAACGTACAGGTGAAGACACTGCACCCCACGCTTTTTTACAATAATAAACATTTATTTTTCATTTACACTATTCTTAATCCAAATTTATTAAATTAAATTTTTTATTTTTTAGTTACATTTTCTATAAAAGCGTGTTTTTTTAGTTTTTTTAACTATAATTTTATTTAGAAGGTTGTTAAAAATTAATTACGGATAATTTGATCATATGACCATCTGCTATGGTTTAGACTGAAAAATAATTAAAAAAATTCCAAAAAATAATTACAGTAGATAAAATAATGTTACGCTCTTTACGGCGATGTTAAGGTCAGTGATTTCACACAGCTGATTGTATTGATGCTATTTAGGAAAAGTCTTTGCTTCCTCTTAAAATCACCGGATAGGTGCTAGAACAGAGGGTCAATTCTGCTAAATAAAACCTGCAATAATACAATTATTACAATCAAGTCCCGACAAGATAAAACTGTCAAACCGGTATTCTCGTAAACATTAAAGCTGCGTCTAACGCCTCCTGATTGGCCCAAACGTCACAAAATCAGTTTATGATAACAAGTAGCTTCACTTATAAATACAATACAATCAAAGTAAAATGAAAGTCTACTTTAATACGAGGTACGTAAAAATGCCAGTACTCCGTCTTACCCCTCACTTTATCATGTCCCACCTTCCCCATTATATTACATTTTTTATACTAGTTTTTTTCCAGCGGATCCGCGTAAATACAGTATCCCACGGAAATACTGTCCTTTTTTTTAGATAAAAAGTAACCTATGTATTAATCCGGAGCTAAAACTACTACCATAATAAATTTCATCAAAATCTGTTCAGTGGTTTTTGCGTGAAAGAATTACAAACATCCATCCATCCATCCTCAGAAACTTTCACATTTATAATAGTAGTATACAAAACATGCCCGCCCTGTTTCTCTCAAAACGAAGAAATAAGAAGAAATAAAATATCACCCAGTATATGCCGGTATATATTAGGTGATTACATATGACATTGAAGTTTTGTAATGGAGGAACATAAAGTCGTTTTTTAATCAAAGTATATACCATTGCTATCTATGCTATACTTATGCTATCTCATAGGTAGTTCATTGATTCTTGTACTAAAAAAACCATTCGGACAGAAATAAATAAAATCTTTGAAGGCGGTTTGGACTGCCCCATCGGAATTGAATTTTTTCCCTTGCAAGAAGTTATCCAAATTTCGAAAAAAATGGTAATCTGTTTGAGCAAGGTCCGGGGAGTACAGTGGATGTCTTAGACCAGGGGTCTCCAAACTACGGCCCGAGGGCCACATCCGGCCCGCGGACAGATTTTGTCCGGCCCGCGGAGAGCTAGCATACTTGAAAACTCCTTTTAGAGAACATATTTTTTATAGCAAATTAAATTTAGTTTACTGAAGTATTCTAATTTTATGTTGAATAATTATTAATATGACATCTACATTGATATGGTCATGGGCTAACTACTCATAACATTGTTGTAGGCTTATTGTTATTGTTTTTGTGATAAGTTGGATAAAGAAACACAGAATTGTAATAAGTAAAGACATGTATAATATGCAGAAAATTTAACTTCAGTATATAATAACTAACAAATTATTGAAATGAATCCAACTAACATTTTATACATTTTAAATAAAAACATAACTTATAACAAGCATAATGACATATGAAATACTAATGAGATTTATGTAATTGAGATTTTCCACTGACAATAGTTTGTAGTTGTGGACTAATTTTACTTGTACCAATTATTAAAAGAGATTTAAGATGCTCATCAGTTAATTTAGATCTGTAAACATTTTTTGTTTACTTCATTTTGGAGAAGGTCTTCTCACACAAATAAGTAGTACCAAAAACAGAAAACAGCCCACGAGAAAATTTATGCAAATTATCAAATTGTGTCAGTGGAAGACCCTTATAAAATTCAAACAAAGATGAGTTTTGATATTTGTTCTTAATTATATCACTGCACTGTAGATCAATCATTTCCATTTGAAGTTCCGGGGCTAGGGTTTCAATGTCAGTATCAAAAGGATTCTGAAAAATCATAATTTTTCGAAAAATCGGCATCAAAGTCCGAGAAACGAGTATCAAAATTTATTTTCAAAGCACTCAAAGTTTCGATTGCAAAATCGATAAGAAACTCAGTCTCAGTGGTGTGGCTGAATATTTCACATGTTTTAAAATGTGAAAAACATTTACTTCGTAGTTGTGATTGAAACAGTATCTCAATTTCTTCCGGAATGATTTGGTATTAGTGTATAAATCAGGAAGATGCTGGTTTTCTCCTTGCAATCTCAAATTCAGTTCGTTCACATGTTTTGTCAAATCAACATAGAATGCTAACTTCCACAGCCATGCGTTGTTTTGTAATTCAGTAAGAGGATGTTGCTTTTCATTCAAAAAAATTTTGATCACTGCTCGGAAGTTCAAAAAAGCACTGAAGCACTTTCCCACAACTAAGCCAACGTACGGCAGTATGATAAGGTAAGTCATTTTCTCCAATCTCTTCAATAAATTGTCGGAATTGTCGGTGATTCAGCCCAAAAGATCTGATAAAATTAACAGTTGATATGACTGGTTTCAGAACTTCAGATATATCCAAACATTTTCCGCACAAAGACTGTTGATGAATGATACAATGTAAGACTAATGGTTTTGAACCACCGTCATTTTCTACAGCCTTTGACACAAGAGCCACCACTCCTTTATCTTTCCCACTCATGTTTTTGCCTCCATCAGTTGTAATACATGTCAAGTTTTTCCATCGAAGGTTCTTTTGATTAATGGCAATTTCAACTCCTTTAAAAATATCTGTACCAGTAGTTGTGCCATGAATACTATACATATCAAGAAGTTCTTCATGCACTTCATAGCTTTTATCTACTCCTCGAATATAAATCAACACCTGAGCAGTATCTGACACATCCGTTGACTCATCCAAGGCCAAAGAAAACCACTCAACATGTCCATTTTTGTCGAACAGTTGAGAGGATATATTTTCAGCGATGTTTTCTACCCTTCGAGCCACAGTGTTTGCTGACATTCTGACAGTTTTTAATAAATTTACCTTTTCAGGGCACATATCTTCGGCTACTGCAATTATGTATTCTTTGATCATTTCTCCATCTGTGAATGGTTTTCCACGTTTTGCAATTTCAAGAGCCACACGAAAGCTGGCACGAGTTGCAGCCTCTTGTTCAGTTTTGAGTTTTGTAAATGAAGATTGCTGCGATTTCAATCCGCGCTTCATAGCTTCGAATTTTTCTGTCCGCAAACTTCCTGTATATTTTGAGTAATTTTGAAAATGTTTTGTTTCATAATGACGTTTAATGTTATATTCCTTGAGAACGGCTATGCTTTCATTGCAAATCAAACATAGCGCCTTGTTACTGGACTCAATTACGAAATACTGAATGTTCCACTGATCTTTGAATTTTCTGCATTCACTATCAATTTTTGGCTTCTTTTCCATACTACTAAATCACACACAAAATCAACAATTCAAATCAAAATACTGTTACAAAGATGTCTTAAACTTAAACACGCACAAACACGTTTTAAGGAGGTACGCACTATTTTATTTCACAACAGTGTTATAGGAACTAACTTGTGGTTGCGCCACTAGCCTTCTTATATATTCCAATTACTGCCATCTAGAAGTGAGTGGAAGACACCAGAACTTTCTCGAACCAACGAGATTATTCTGTACGTGATATTAGCGCCATCTGTTAGCGATAGAAGGTACTACCTATTTCCGCTTGTGTCCACCAGATGTCGTGTCACGTTACTCCTCATGGCTCGTACTCTACGACTAATTTAGAAATTACAGATAATGACAGGAAAATTAATAATATGCAGTGTTACCGTTTTGCGGACTTTAGTCCGACTTGCAGCCTTTTTTAAACGTTGCGTACTTTTTCGGACGTTTTTTTTCATCAGTGGACTATTTCACTTTTTACCACCGGCAACAATGATAATATGGTTTTGGCCCTCGGAACTTACTGGAGTAATCAGTATGGCCCTAAGGCTGGAATGTTTGGAGACCCCTGTCTTAGACAATCCAATTGAAGCTCGTCTAATTTGGTAGCCGTCTGTTGTGCAATGTGTGGTCTAACGTTGTCCTGAAGAAGCAGTGGCCTAGAGCGAATGACCAACCTCGGTTGTTTAGCAGCTAGCTTTTCCATCATGATTTGCAGTTGCTGGCAATATACATCTGCCGTAATCGTCTGGCCAGATTTAAGAAAGCTGTAGTGAACGTCACTAGCACTAGTCCACCAAACGCTCACAAGTAACTTTTTTTAAGTCAATTTTCGTTTGGGGCAGGCTTTGGCTGGTTCGTCAGGGTTCAGCCATGATGTGATCAGCGATGAGTGTTTCCGAATATCGTACAGGGTCCACTTTTAATCACAGGTAATTATTCGATTTAAAATTCCTTCATTATTGTGCCGGTTGAGTAATGTAACGCAGCAGTCGACGCGCGTTTGTCGGTTTGCTGCACTCAATTCATGAGGTACCTTTCAAGCTTTTTCACCTTTCCAATTTGCTTCAAGAGTTATAAAACAGTTTTATCACTAATACCGCAGCCTGCAGCTAACTCGGACGTGATTTGCGGTGGATCCGCTTCAACAATAGCTTTCAATTCTTCATTATCAACATTGGTCTCCGGCCGTCCACGGGGCTTGTTCTGCAGGTTGACATTTCCAGAACGAAAACGTTAGAACCAAAAACGCACTGTCTTTCTTTTGCGACACCGCCGCCATACACATCATTAATCTTTCAAGCCGTTTCTGCAGCACTGGTGCCACAGTGGAACTCGTACTCGAAAATAATACAAATAAATAACCGAAAGAGAAAAAAACAAATGAATTACGGTTTTCGAAACACAAATGCATGAGTAAATAGGCGGTATACATTTGAAATTGGAATTCCTAACCAAAGAAGATATATTTGAGATGAAAGTGGCCAGTACGACAAAACGCCAATTTCATATGTAAGGACCTAAAATATAGGAGCTACAGAATTCAAATCAGGATTAAAATAATTTTTGTCTTCCTACTACTATTTTAAATGTGAAAGTTTGTGAGGATGGACGGATGGATGTTTGTTACTCTTTAACGTCAAAACTACTGAACGGATTTTGATAAACTTTGGTATAGTAGTAGTTTAGGCTCTGGATTAAAATATAGGCAACTTTTTATCCCCATAAAGTACAGTGTTCCGTTGGGATACTGTATTTATGCGGGCAGAGCCGCGGGCAACAGCTAATATATTATGTGCCAGAATTTGAATACGATTGTCACAGTACATATTTTAGTGACTTACCAAAATATTAACAGTGAAAATCGGTCACAATCCCTACTCTTCAATCAGATACAAGTTAATTAAATATCTTGGATTAGAAGCCGAGTTATAAACGAATTTCTAATATAACTGAAGTCCATCCAAACGGACTCGTAGGCAAAAGCTCGCATAAAAATGGTACTACTATTTCAAAGGCGCTGCACAGTATAATAAAGAATCATGTTTCAGTAAATCAGTACAGTCTAAACAATGCACGTCTCGTCGACTAAGCGTCAGTTAACACCGAGACGCGACTCGGCGCTGCATTTTTAAGATTCATTTATTCATCTGGAACTAGATTAGAATTTTGATTTGCGAGTCAGTCAATGATAAAATAGTCGATTTTTGGACGATAATATCTAAATGACCGTTTGAGGTGTGTATATGAAAGGTGATGGTACGATATTGACCCAGAGTCGACGGACGGATGCGCTGAAATGGTCATAACTTCTATACTCGGCGTATTTCAGTGTTGCGCCATTGGTGTCATCAAATATGATTTAAAGTTTTGGCAAACATTTTACTGGTGTCGACGCTGGGTTTTTTAGTATGAATTTTGGATCATGCCCTTTGGCATCCATGTATGCAGCATATATGTATCTCGCAAGTCTCAATATATGAGCTAAAATTTGACATGTTTATGTGAAATAGTTTTTGAATTATGGGGTCACAACTCACAAGTCGCTCCAAATGGTTTGTGTGCACACTGTGCGTCTCGATAGTTCTGTTGGCCTGAACTCAGTGTTACCAACTCTCAAAACTATTTCTCCCCAAACTTAAGTCAAAAACCGCCAAAATCGCAGCAACTACTTGAAAAGCCCCCAAACAAAAAAAAAAGTAATACTATAAATACTACAATTATTATTAATTATAAACAAACACTAAATGTTCTATAATATATTTCTATCCTTTATACATTAAAATACGGCACCAAAAGTTTATAGACTTTTCAAGTTGATATAAACGTTTTAATATCCTAATTTAATTAAAAACAAGAAAGTAAGAACCCCAAAATAACCCTAAAAATAAAAGGAAACCGCCTGTGGAGATTTTTCCCCTTTTAGAAGGAAAATCCCTAAATTGGCAGCACTCCTTGAATTCGGCCTAACAGTTGACACGCTACTGCGCGTCTAGATACAAAACCAGTAACAGTAATTACAAATGGTATTATAAATAAGGGCACATGGCGGAAGTAATTACCAAAACCTATAAATTGTAAAGTGTAAAGGTGTATGAATATATCAGGTCCAGGTGACACAAAAGGTGTCTTGTACAATAATAAATTAATAGAGTATATAGGTGTATGACCACCATAAAAATGCGTTTTGTCTATACACGAATAGACATTACACATAATATGCACAAAAGTGACAGCTTTCCTTTGTCAATATGTAATTTTGTATTCTTCCGTAGAAAGAAAACATTTCTTATTTCTACTGTGGTTATGCTAAGCGTGCAGTAATAGATAGCTTTAGGCTTTTACGTCACACCGTAATTCTCTAATCAAAGAAACACTTTAATCAAAGAAACAATTATTATATTATGTAAACATAGTAGGTATACCTAAGCATAAAGTACAAACGATGATAAAAATACACTCCCTTCACCACTATGCTCTAGGGCCCACTTGCGCAGATCCGAGTTAAAGTTAACCCTGGTTTATATATCATGTTATCTCTCTCATTCTTTGTATTTATGAAAGATATTTTAATTTTAGTTAAAGCTGAGCATTCTGAGGGGGAGCATTTTTAGACTAGTTGGTCTCAGCGTTTCTCTAAACAGAAAACTAACTATAATAAAATCGAAATGTAATTATTTCTGTATGGAAAAGCTTGTACGACTTCAAATAATAGTATTTTATAGCCATGTTTATGGCTAATAAAATTGGTAGTTACAGTAATATAAGCAATTTCTACACAATAATCCTGGCGAGGGGCTCTACATTTCGCAGAGAACTTGCCAAAATTGCGCCATTCACGATTTTTATTGTCAGTTTTGTTGTTTAAACTTGAGTATGTGTTGATTATATAATGTGTACATTGTTATGCAGAAAATACATAATCGTTAAACCCTTTAGGCTGTAAGCTAATCGGTACAAGCTTTGAAGGACTTGCGTTTTCGCAAGTTGCTTGTTCCTTCAGTACTACGGAACCCTTAAAAGATGTAGACTATAGAACGCTTGATTATTAAATACGATGATTAATAATAGCATAGGAAATATTACGTGTTTATGTGAATTCGCTAGCTAATCGAATCCTAGGCGCTCGTTAACATATAAAGAAATGACTGGAACAAAAAACACGTGCAATTTAGATAACGATTTTGGAGTCATTGAAATAATAGTTTTGTTTCTAGTTTTTAAAACTACAAAACAGTAAATACATGTACCTATATGATATTAAGTATTTTTACGCCACAACGACGGAGCCAAAAGGAAGGCTAATGATTTTGGCAGTTTATGTATGTAGTATGTTTGTAGCGCTTAAACTACTGGTCCGATTTTAATAAATGAGTTCTCAATGAACTCGTAATAATATTCCGGGTAACATAGGCTATATAATTTATGCAGTCGGGTAGCTTTTTATAAAAAAAGAGTTATATTATGTGTTTTGGAGTTCATAATATTAATATTCTTTTCTTGCTTCTTTTATACATTTAATAGCTATGTAATTATTTTCATTGAAACAATATAACGTTTCTTAGCTTTTACCCGTAACTACACTTTTAGACGAAATTTCTTATATGTACTTTCCACAAGTGACTTCAACTCTGAACTTAGCTATTTTTCCCCATACTTGGTTAACATAATTTACAAGTTACAATCCGTGCTCGATGTTCTTTTCCGGAGACACAAAAATTATCTGTGCTAAAATTTAATACCTTTAACCTTGTGTTTAACATAAAATTTTACAACTTTGAATAACGTGTTGACAGTTGGAAATGATAAGTTAACATTACTTACAGCTTATTAACTGACTTCCAAAAAGGAGGAGGTTATTCGACTTAATATAAAGTCGACAAAATTATAAGACGAAATAAACATGATTCTAATGTTTGGCTTGATTTTGAGATGGTGCATTTAGATATCAAGCCATCTGGAAGCTTTAATTTAAAAAATTCTGCCCAAAAGTTACTGCTCGATTTCGTTCAAAATAATTTTCCTAAAGAGTTTTTAAGAGCATGGAAAATTAAAAGTTTCTATCTCCTATGGTTTAGAAATGCTAGGGGGGGGGGGGGGACCAACTTATAAACCACTGTAGGCCGAATACTCACAAATGGTCGACTTTGTAAAAAATTTGATGTATGAAATCTTGCTTTTATTTTAAAAGACCTATTCAGCGATACCCCACACGATGGGGTACAATAAATAATAATATTCATCCCCACTTCACATGTTTGGGGAGCCACCCCTAATATATAAAACTATTATTATTTTATGATGTTAAAACTGAGATCTATAGACAATCTATAACTTTGCCAAATTTCATTCATTTATATTCATAACTACAGAAGCTGGAAGCGCGGACAGACAGACAGACGGACAGACGGACAGAGTGAAACTATAAGGGTTTCTTATGTATTACGGAACCCTAAAAATAATAACTAATAATGTGGTATTTTAAATTTCAGAAGATATTTAGACGCATACAATATTAGTTCTTATAAAATTTAATACACTAGTTTACACTATACAGTTTATATTAATATCTTAGGAGATATCTTAAAATTAAAAAGTACGCACGAGAAAATTAATTCAAGCGGTCGACGGCGCGTGGCGTGACTACTACTAGGCTACTAGCTCGATGCGGGTACTACGCCCGCGCTCATATTACGAGTACATCAGAATTACGAATAGGCAATGAATTATAAAGATATCGTTTAAAACCTAATTTCACACTGGCGAAGCTGCGGGCAAAAATGAGTATTAAAATAATTGTTTTACTTTTATTTACATCTTAATAAGGCATTCAGATCTTAGCGATCGCGTCTCGTGACCGCTACCTGCTACTTTATAGTGTGAACTCATTTTTAACCGACTTCCAAAAATAGAGGAGGATGTATATTCGACTCTTGAATATTTTAACCTAACACATTATCTTTGCTAGCAATCCTACTACTAATATTATAAATGTGAAAGTTTGTGAGGATGGATGGATGTTTGTTACTCTTTCACGCAAAAACTACTGAACGGATTTCGATGAAAGGGTATGGTAATTTGGTATGGTGATAGTTTAGGCTCCGGATTAAAACATAGGCTATTTCTCACACCCGAAAAAGTATGGTATACAAATGGGATATAAAGAGACAAAAGAGTATGGGGGTAATTCTAGGCTTATAACTTTGATACTTCCTAGCGAAATAGCGAGTTGTTAGCGGTCAACCTGTCCGTCCCGTTACCTGGTAATTCCAGGCTGGAATTCGTCCTGAATATCTTAAGTCCCGTACTCGCCTGAAGGTGATCAGTTCCGGAGTCTGGACGTGCTATTACGTAGACAGCGATCAGTCTCAACTCTCTATCTTTATTTCAAAATTAAATATGTGGTCTTTCCAAGAAAGGTTAAGTTCAACATAATTTATGGAAGTATTGTTGAAATGTGAGTTGGATACTGACAATTTAGGTAGATAGGTAACAGGTGTGGTAAATGTATGTACTATACCAGTCCCTACGTAAAATTAATTAGATCAATTGGAATTAATTACGAGTAAAATAAAAAGCTGTTCCGGGACGTGGTGTCAATAAGAGACATCTTAAATTGATAGAATATAAATGTTATTTGAGTACGGAAAGCTTCAACAAAAGATAGGCACGCCAACTGGTGACTAATTAATTCTGTATTTGGACATATTTTTCTTTCCCATTAGCATGTGTCGTAAGGAAAATAAGAAACGATTTCTCCTGCCAATAGCCGGGTATTTATGATATTTAAAGTTATTAATCAGAGCTCCAACGATTATAATCAAATATTTGACATAACTGTCAAAGTGTTAAAGTGACTTATGACTAGACTAATCATGCTTTATATGTCTTTTCATCGTTTCAATACTTAAGTTTATATTTCTACCAGATGTTGCCCGAGACTTCGTGCGCGCATAAGGAAGTCTAGCCTATGTCATTCTCCGTGGTCTACTTATATCTGTGCCAAATTTCATCAAAATCGGTCCAGTAGTTTCGGAGCCTATTCAATGCAAACAAAAACATCTTTCCTTTTTATGATATTAGTATAGAAGTATAGACTATTTTCACTAGACGACCTGAGACCACTTATAGACGGACTATCATCCGGATATGATTTCTTGGACAATTTCGTCACTGCTGCAACGTTGCTCCGACAGTCCAACATTTACTCACACGTTGCACGCGCGGCTGTTTCCTAACATGCGCTTGCGCAATGCCAAGTTCAAGTGCGGAACGGTCGCCGACCGCGGCGTTTGGTAATCTTGAACTTGGCCACCTTCTTAACCAGTTTAGTTTGTTGGACTAGTGATTAGAACATTGATGATTTCGATTACATAAGTTATAAGTAGCTAGTATCCATATAAGTAGACTTTATTGAAGACTTAGTGAGATGCTGACATAGTTTTCATTATTTCACAATGCGCAATGCATGAATGCACATTGCATAATGCGAAAGTTTATGAATGCTCTTCGCTGGGTTTCCAATTTCCAATTATTATCGTTCCAGACAACGGAAATATATGTAATAAGTATTTTTATACTATACACTTATTAAAGATTGTTATTATATTTAACACATATTTAATACACATCCATGACCCATTCTGGAACGTATACAACTTTTGTGTTCATTTGGCGGGATTCGAACCAGCGACCTCTGGCTTGAACACTGACCCGTTCAACCACTGAGCCACAGAGGTCATATTATGAGCTTAATTTTATTTATATAGAAATAAAATTAAGCTCTGGTGTAAAACCTAAAATATAAGATTTCTTTTATCTTGACGAAACTTACGGTCCCGTGACATAGCTTTTCATTTTACGGAAATATGAAAAGACATCACATGCAATGGCACCAGCTATATTCTACATATGTATCTATTGCAGGATGCTAATTACAATTTTCTTTTCCAGTGTGCCCCAGCACCTCTAGTAGACTGGTCCGGTGTACCTACTCTCATCCTCGCTGCGGTAGTTCTACTGCTATGTGTTGCTCTAACCAGACCCACCGATAAACACGGGTTACCTGGCCCCATGGTGCTACCGGTGATTGGCACGAAATGGCTATTCTGGCGACGGTATAGGATGAACAAGCTGCACGAAGCTTATGAAGGTGAGTTTCTGTTGATTGGATTTTTTTATCTCCCGTATTTAAAAAAAAAGTAGCTGATTATTACATATGACATTTATGTTAAAAACGTTGCTCCCATCTTTTACTGTATAAAGCAAGACAAAAACAAAATTAAAAATTAAAGTAACCCCCGAATAGTTAAGCAATAGCGAGCTGATGCTGATGAATTATAGCTAAGGGCACTCTCGATCATGTCAGCTTTAAAACAAAATTAACTAGATAAAAATCGGTTCATCCGTTTGGGAGCTTTAATCCCACGGACAAACACACACACACATATACGTCAAGCTCATAACGCCCCTCTTTTTGCGTCGGGGGTTAAAAAACAAGGATTTCGCTGCTCAAGTCCCGAGCTATGTGTCAAATTTAACATAATAGGTATATTATGTCATATGTCAGAATGAAAACTATCAAGGTCTTCTTTTTTTTCGGTTTCTGCCCATTCGTTTTCTCTCGTTGTATCCTGTCTACTACTCACTATCTGCATAAGATATTTGCACGCAGACATGTTCAGGCGCTACGGGCCGGTGTTTGCGCAGGCCATGCCCGGCGGAGCCTGTGTGTCGATATCTGAGCGGGCTGCTGTAGAGGCTGTGCTGCGGACCCCAGCGCGCCGGCCTTACCGACCACCGACAGAGATCGTGCAAATGTATAGAAGAAGTAGGCCGGATAGATACGCGTCTACTGGACTGGTTAATGAGTAAGTACCACTCTACCCCCTAACGTGCGACGTTCCCACGAGCGAAATACAATGGAGCTGAAAATCGAAGTGTCAAGTGTCAAATGTCAGATTTGACAACTCTACACGATTTTCAGCTCTATTGTATTAGCATACAGCTCTATTTACAGTGCTGTTTTTTCTGTCAGGACCACAAAAAAACTCGTGGGTACGAGGACTTAGGGTCAACACACACCGGAACCGGAAATTTTTAAGATAGCTATTCAAAATTGAACTTTTTTCATTACACAAGAATCTACACGTTTTTGTAAATTCCGAATGTCTGTGTATGATTGATGTCACATGAAACGTGTATCTTTTTGTGTAGTGAATAAAGTTCAATTTTCAATAGCTATCTTAAAATGCAGCGTAGCGTATCGTCGCGGTGTGAACTGACCCTAAGACCACTTCAGGGTCCACACTAGGGCAAATGCAGCGAATGCAACAACTACTTTATTAACGGCTGGTGCGCTTTCATCATAGGTATGGCGCTTGCGTGGTGGTTGCGTTGCGCCCTAGTATGAAAGGCCCCTTATTTATTTTTTCTAAGACACAATTATATAGAGTAATACATGAATATCTTAACTACATAGACAATTTAGTGAGCATCAGAGTGTGAGCTAGATAACTGAATATCTGTATTTTAGACAGCAGCGCTCTTTATTTTACAATTTACATTATCTAAGTGCATATTGACATATTTTATAAAATAAAACATTTCAAATAGTACATGGAATAATACATTACAGACGGAGTTGTCGAGTGTCAGAGAGCCTCCTTGTGTAGTATAAATGTGAGTGTATGTGAGGAGGACAGAATTAATGAAGGAGGACAGAGAAAATTGAAATTAGTGAGAGACATTAATTAGTTGTTCAGTTTTGTCATAGTCTAGTTTATGTAGATATTTAAAAAAATCCTTTTTACCCTTCTTTAATGTTTCAATTGTGTAGGTTTATATATTTGCTATTTTTTGTATGCAGATATGGACCCAAGAAAGAAAATAATCTATTGACAAATTGGTGTTTAAATGTTGGTCTATTGGGGAAGGTTGGTTTATTGGGGTTATGTATTTGCGACGACTTTTAGATTCAGAGACACACTTTGAGTGTTGTTTCATAATTGTGAGTAAAATAAATAGTTGACGGATTGATCAGACTTCAAAAGTTTGATAGAGTAGATGAGTCGGGAACAAAAACAGCTATCTTATAATTACTGCTATCAGCCCTTGACTCTCTCATCTTGGCGGTATAGTAGCATTTGGCGAAAAGCACCTACAAAAATTAAGGCGCGCTTCGAAGGTACTGTTACGTTTATATTTTAAATTTCGAATACCATCCATTAGCCACCTTACTAATAAAAAGATATACACAATGGATAACTTAAACAACGTTGCTGTCTTTGTCTGTCAAGTGACTTTTCCAACGCAACAGACAAAGACAGCAACGTTGTTCAAGTTATCCGTTGTGTAAATCTTTTTATTAGTAAGGGGGTAAGTATATAGGTTAGGCGTTTGTTATAGAAAGTAAATGCAAAAACTGAATGCCATTAGAAAGAAAATCCCAATTACCACAAGGTCAATTAATCCAAGTGCTGCGGTCTAGTAACATCACGTTAGCAAGAAAGTTATTAAATTATAACTTCTTTTGATTAGCAAAAAGTTTGAGGTGAGATCCCATTAGCGACTACGCGACATGGAGCGACTTATAGAGCGACAAAACATTTAGATGACTACAGGCTAGTTATTATTATAGCCTGCGCGCATAATAACAGTTTGTATTAGAAGTTACACTAGGTTAAATACATAATTATTATGGTGTTTGGATATGCTCGCGTGACAATTTGTATTCTTTGAAAAATCTGTTTTCTAAAATGGCTTGCTTAATTTTTAGCGGTACTTCACGGAAGTGTAGTGAGTTTCTTTCATCGGGAACTTTAAAATTAAAATCCAAAGGGACTATAAGCCATAGTTCACACTTCACTGCAGTCGCGTGTTTTACGTCCGCGAGCGACGAGTCGCGCAGTTCGCGCAAATCGCAGTTTCTGCATTTCTGCCTCTAATGGAATCACACCTTTATTGTTTTTGCACTGCATTCAAGGATCCGTGATAGGTGAAAGCCGTGCATTTAAAAAATGTAGATCACATGAGAATTGCGCTCGCCAGTAGGTAGCCATTACAAGCTATATCAAACTGCTTTATAAGGAATATGAGTTTTTACTTACGATCAAAACTTTTCATTTGAAGGTAAATGGTTAAAAATAATTATGATATCTTCGATGGGCCATTACTGTCGCCACAGATATTTATCTTTTTCGTGTATACAAAATGTATTTTTTTTTAATTTTTACTCAAGTATTTTTTATTATTTTATCAAATACCTAATTTGATATGCTGTAACTTATTATTTTATTACTAGATGTGGGAAGAGTGGATGCGCGTGCGCGCCAAAGGTAATACCGCGAAAACCGTACATTTTGCCGCAATAAAAATTAAGCTTATGTCCTTTCCCGTGGTCTATTCTATATCTGTGGCAAATTTCGTCAAAATCGGTCCAGTAGTTTCGGAGCCTAAGAGGAAAGATTTTTTTGTTTGTTTGCTCAATGCAAACAAACAAAAAACAAAAAAAAAACAATAAAAATCTTTCCTCTTTATTATATTAATATAGATATACGAGTAGATGACATTGGATTTTAATACGTTACCACAATCGCATCATGATTATTGTAAAAATGTCGTAAAAAGTATTAAAAAATATACTTAGTTCTCCAGTCACGTAGTACCTACTTTATATTACTAGACGACACTCGACAGTGTAGGCTTTTTGGCGGCCCGACTTACATAGTAACTTACATACCTAGTAACGATTAATCTGTGGCCCGACTTCCTGTATACAGCTTTTATATTGGATGACAAGATAACAATTTTATTACGTCTTATGTATTTTATTTATAGATAATATGCTCGACTTTTTAAAGCGTAGAAGGATATCTCATGGGAAACATTTATTTGATAAAAATATTCTCAGATTATAATATAAGCTATTATTTATTTAATATGAGAACATATTATCCAAACTGAAAGTATAGGTATAAGTTGGACGCCATATTTAAAATGAAGCGTTCTTTTTTCAAAATTGAAATGGATATTAATTGTTTTTTTTTGTTATTTTTCCAAAAAACTGCCATACACTCCTTTTCATATTCTTTTTAGGGCTCCGTACACAAAGGGTACAAACGGGACCCTATTACTGAGACTTCGCCGTCTCTCTGTCAGGATGTATCTCACGAACCGTGATAGCTAAATAACAGTTGAAATGTTCACAAATGAGGTATTTCTGTTTAGGAGCCTCCCATACAACAAGCGTGATTTTTTGCCCTTTTGTACGTAACCCTACGTTCGCGAGTCCGACTCGCACTTGACCGGTTTTTATATTTCGTCTAAACGAGACAAGTGGCAACTATTTTTATGTCTTTTTAAGGGGAGAAATAACATCTCCGTTTTTCATGTTCATTTTTAAATTCTTCTAGACAAGGGGAGAAATGGCATCATCTACGCCGTCATCTGACCTCGGAGCTGACGAGTCCGCAGACTATCCAGGGTTTCATACCCGAGCTCAACTCCGTGGTCGACGAATTCCTCCTGCTCCTGCGGACCCACCGCAGTGCAGATGGCACGGTGCATGGGTTCGAGCAGTTGACGAATAGGATTGGTCTGGAATGTGAGTATGATATATTTTTAATTAGGTATGAGACTCTTGAAAAAGAATTTAAATAATAACTATCTTATAACGAAAAATATACAGACAGACTTGTTAAACTTAAGGAATACCTTACCTTAGAAACGTAGTACCTAACCTACCTACCTTAGAAACTAACCTAACATACTTACCTTACAAACGTAGTACCTAACCTTAGAAACTTAGAATTTATAATTTCAAAAGCTACCTGTGGCATACCGCATATCCCATACCGAGGACAATTACCTATAATATATTATTTATCCCGATATCGTTAAATTATAAGTAGACTAGCTTTTGTCCGCGGCTCCGCCCGCGTGTATACAGTATCCCACGGGGACACTGAACTTTTTCTGGATAAAATGTAGTCTATATCTTAATCCAGAGCCTAAACTAGTACCATTCAAAATTTCATCGTAATCCCTTCAGTAGTTTTTGTGTGAAAGAGTAACAAACATCCATACATCCATCCATCCATCCTCACAAACTTTCACATTTATAATATTAGTAGAATTCAATGTAGCCTCAATACACTGACTAATTGAATTCAAAATTATTTGTATCTGAATACTGAAGTTGTCTTCTGTGCCCAAAGTCAAGTTTCATTTGTAGGGTTTCTTACCCTAAGGGTAAAAACGGGACCCTATTACTGAGGTTGGGACTCAATTGTCCAGAAACTGATAGGCCGGAGAAAATTCAGTGCACTGAAAATAGAAGTCTGCGCTAATAGAACAGAGTTGAAATTCGAACACACAAGTGTCGAGTCAAATGTCAATGTCATATATGACAGCTCGACACTCGACACTCGACATTTTCATTGCTTTGAATTTTCCCGGCCCGCCGTATTCCGGATCATATAATCCCGGCCCTAGACTCCGTTGTCCGTCCGTCGCGTCTGTCTGTCAATAGGCTGTATCTCATGAACTCGCAATAGCTAGACACTATAATACTTGAAATTTTCACAAACACTAAAAGCACAATAAAATAAATATTAAAGTGTGGCTCCGCTACAACAAACGTGATTTTTTCCGTTTTGTACGGAACTCTCCGTGCGTGAGTCGGACTCGCACTTGGCCGGTTTTTTTATAATCCATGATCGTCTCTAAATAAACCAAGGTTGAACTTGAACCACATTTTCCTTAACAAGCCATCAGTAAAGGTCCTGGCACACTACAGATTTTGACCCCCACCACAATCAACTGCAAAAAGCTGATTATTCAAAGAGCCTCGAGCTGTTATCGAAAATTAAGAATTGAATCACTCACCTACACAAGGAATAATTTGATAGTTAATTTGCTAGTAACAGTAATATTCTTTGGCTACTTTCATAAAAATTTGGAAATATTTATTTATTCAGTTCGATTTACCCAATGTAATGTAAGCTTAACTTAACTTGTGCCGGGAATGTACCAAAATGTTACGTTTAAAATCAAATACAAGATTCAATATAAACACACAAGTTACATAAATTGATCGTGTAATCACGTATAATGTAAGGGCTACTTAATAACATTTTCTGAACAATGTTCTCAAATAGTTTTCGGTAAAAAATATAACACACTCATACAATAAGATCGATTAGATAAAAGGTTTTTGTTGTACCTATTGTTATACAATTTTGTTTTTTGTAATGTTAAAAAAAATGATGAATGTAAGTACTTTATGGTTCTAAATGATATAAAAATGTGTCTAAAAATGAGTAAAGCATTGGCAAAATATATGTACAATATCTTTTGCCAATGCTCACAATATTTAAACTCAAAGGAAGTGACCGCAACGACTGCAGGCGTGGTTGAACAACGTATTTACACGTGAGTAGTGAGTACGCGTTCGTGCGCACGATTCACCGGCGATGTGAAGCGATTTTCATCTCAGGTCTGGTCGAGCGGCAGCTTGTTCGATAGTGCGTATATAAAATCTATAATAATATCACTAAATATCTATGTGCAAAGTTAGGTGGCTGGTTTGTGTCTACCATGTTCTGATCACTGGTTTAGTTTCACAGGTTGTTTTGCTGCGATTTCTCTGGATCCTAGTTTTCGGGCATTAAAAATTAAACAAAAAGTGTGTGTGTCAGCTCCGACGCACGACTGGAGTTTACTCTAAAAAGTAAAATTTGTTCTGCAATGCAAAACGACCGACGCATTTTCGGCTAACATCGTGTGAGACATACCGTGTGACATCGTGAATTCGATTTTACTCCTATGGATTTGCATATATATCATATATTATATGCAAATCGTTTCTTATGGAGTAAACTATTAAAAAAAAACTGACATCTCGCAGTTTGGGATCTCGGTCTACAGATGCAGTGTGAGTTTGACTGCAACACGAGATAACAATATGGGCCAGTGCATCAGCGCGCTACCCGCAGCTGGTTGTGCCATTAGAAACACATTACGACAGTAACTGGCGTAACTACACTTTATCGACGCTAATGACAAATAATAAATGCAAGCAGGGTTGCTACTTACTTTTTGCTAGCAAAAAATTTTTTTTGTTCATGTGTAAGATCTAATGCGATGCGAGAGACCCGCTTTCTTTTAGCGCAGAAGGTCAATTCTGCTAAGTAAAACCTGCAATAATACAATTACAATCAAGTCCCGATATGCTAAAACTGCCAAACTGGTATTCTCGTAAAGGTTAAACCAACGTCAAACGCGTTTTGATTGGTCCAAACTTCACTAAATCAGTTTATGATAACATGTCGCTTCACTTTTAACACGATCAAAGTAAAATGAAAGTCTACTTTAAATACGAGAGTTGAGGTTCTGATTGCTATCATAAAATCTAATCCTTATTCCTTGTATTAATTACTTAGTTACTATCAGGAAAAATCTTCTTTCAGCAAGTTGATCATTACCGTAATAGGCTACTTGATTCATATCTAATTTCATACATTTAAGGAGTATTTCCCTTAGTACTTGGCTTAGGAAAACGTATTCTAGCGATATCGTAAATTAAAAACTTAAGATTGATATATAGTTGATTTAAAAATATGTATTTGTCGAAGCGGATAATATTTTAAATGCTGAATTGACTGACAGTTTGTACCGAAGTATAATTGGCGAGAAAACTAGCGCCATCTTGATTGGTGTTCATAGAGTCCGGTTTGACGAGCTAGCGCGTTCGGTTTGGTGGGGGAGTGATCACGTTTTCCCGCCAAGGAACGATCACAGAAGACTAAACTACCAGCCATCGTGGCGAGAGGTTCGGCTCGGGAACTATCGGTGTTCTTGTTAAAAAGTGATGTTGAAAATGAGTGCAAAGTATTGTAAGTAGTGTGAAATAGGTGCAGAGTCGTTATTATTTTAAAATACAGTGTAAAGTGATCAAAATAGTGTGAAGTGTTTAGTTTTATCACTATTGAGAATAAAAGTGAAGTAATGATGTTTCTTGTCTTTTCATTTTGAAACCAACACTGCCCACGTTATGCCCACATTAAGCCCACGTTTGAGTTTAAGAGCCAGTACTTTAAAATAGTACGATTATAAAGGCATGCTGTCTTAATCATATTTTTGTTTTTTATTTCTAATGATGAAAACACCTCGAAGTAACTTCCTGCAAGGATGTAACGACACAAACACACTTAACACTTATGTAGTAGTGAAACGGACCGTGTTTCTGTAAATAAATAGTTCATGACATCTTAAAAAGTTATTTATGTCAAAACGTCAAACGGAACGTCACACCGCCATTTTGTCTGAGCGGACTATAGCACAGATAACAAATAGTACTAGTATGACGTCACAGCACAGATAATCTATCAACCAACATGGCGAATAGTGTTTTCGTCGGTTTTAAAAAGTGTATTAAAAAATTTTTTTTTTTGCAGGTTGGTTTCAAAATAATGTAATATTTGTTTGTGTAATGAAACAATTATGAAGCGTTTAGGACATAATTAAAGACAAGGCCAAGTAGCCTATTGGTTCGTATTATATCTTAGGCTGGGAGATCATATTATCCGGAACGCCGCGCGCCGGAGAAAATTCAGAGCATTGAAAATATAACTCTGCACTAAAACAATAGAGCTGAAAATCGAACACACAAGTGTCGAGCCAAATATCAATGTCAGATAGCTTATTTGCTTAAATACAAAACTTTCTTTAACTATTTATACGGGGTTATATATGTACCGAAACTTTTTTTATAACTGAAGAGGTTATACTGGATAGTTGATGGCCCTGCAGGATGCATTCGGTATCACTTTACTAGATAGTATTTCAGTTATCACATGCATCATAACTATAAACTAGTGTCGCATTACGACTCGTTAGAGGCTACAATATTACTACTTACAGACAATATAATTATGTAATCGGTATGCACGCAAACGTTGAGAATTGAAAAAAAATATTAAAAAGAAATTTTACGTTTATGTTAGTCGTAAATAGGGAAAAAAAGGAAAAGGAAGAAATAAAGGAACACACACACATATGTACCTTTCACACCGGCGTATGAAAGGTACTTTTCTTTAGGCTGTGACTAAAATATAATGATCCGGAATCCTGCGGGCCCGGGAAAATAGAACTCTGCGCTAATACAAAAAAGTTGAAAATCGAAGTGTCGAGCTGTCATATACGACATTGACATTTGACTCGACACTTGTGTGCTCGGTTTTAAGCTCTATTGTATTAGCGCAGAGTTCTATTTTCAGTGCTCTGAATTTTCCCCGCCTTACGGATACCTGACAATATAATCCCAGCCTTAGATCTGCGTGGTGGCGCTTGCTACGCCAATAGATTATAGACTGTTTGACGTTCGCTGCATTGATGTTTCATATCTTGCTTAGGCACTATCGAACAAGTTGCCGCTCGACCAGGCAAAACATGGAAATCGCTTGACAGCATCGTTGAGTCGTGCGCATGCAAACATACTCGCGTGTAAATACGTAGTTCAACCACGACTGCAGTCGTTGCGGTCACTTTCTCTGCGTTTAAATATTTTGAGGCTAGATACTGGTCGAGCAGGAACTTTGTTAATGGTACGTGGGATAACAATTTCAGTTTTTAGCCTAGGCTTTTAGGTTTCATCAGTGTTCTTAAATGTTTGTGTGGAACGAGGGACCTACCTGATTTTCCCCAAAACAAATACATCAACTTTTAAAAGAATTCTAAAAAGAAAAGTAGATCAAATCTGGGAATTTGTAGAAATATATTTAAAAAGATACAGCGTTTGGGGGTGTGGTAAAGGATATAATATTATGTATGTAATGTATGTGTGTTTCATACATTGCCAAATAGATGCTTAATGCTATATCCCTGTTATATTATCAAATTTTACAGGTTACAACTTACGACCATTCTCCAATGTGCGCATAAAATAAGTACTTATTATTATTATGTAGTCATTTAGTATCTTCGTATTTCGTCCACCTATTTATGAATGAATTTAACCCATATAACAGATAAAGGTAACTTATCACACAATAGTACGATAAGTTATTGATAACGTAACATGTCACACAAGTGTGCATCTAATAATTAAATGAAAACTGGGTCTTTGATAAAAGGTCTTTTAGAGGTCAGTTTGTGCATTAAATCTTTGTCCTTAGATATTCTAGACTTCTAGAGCGAGGTTGAGAACTGATTCAATATGCGTTATATCATTAATATTAAAGTGAACCTCTTTTAGCGGCGTTGAGAGTGAAATTTCAAGGTCGCGTCAAGTCATGACTCCCATCATGACATGATTTTGAATATATAACACCATTTTGTACATAACACCATCTGTTTGAAGCTACTTATACTTACTTCTCCAAATCGAAAAGTTTTATTTCCATATAGGCTACTTCTTCCACGACAACTAAACTTCCCAAGGTACGGCTCAATACACAAATGGTGTTAGGTGTACAAATTTTATTTTTTTTCTATTATTTTTTCATGTGATGTAATTTAGGCACGATGATAGTATTTTTGGATTTTAAATGATGAATGAAGTTTAACTTCTGCACGTGTAAGTTACTCTGTACACGTCATCGATATTATGTCAATATTATAATAAGGCAATGAAATATCGTGATGCATTGCGTCAGTTGCGTCTTTAAATTAATAAACAACACAGTTTATATGACAAAAGTACCGTGTATTTCAATGGTTACTTATTAAAACATTAAACTATATCCAACGTCAAAAGTGTAACTTAAGGTGTACATTTTTCTTTTCAATACTTCAATGGCGTTGCAGGGCCTGTTCCACTTAAAATAATTCAATAACATTTTAAAGGGTTTATAACGATACCTATCTTCAACATATTTTCGCTATTATAATTCGATTACTTAAAAAAAAATTGACTTATCCAGTCCCTGAGTCCTTGTAGATACATGTTTGAGAATTCCGGCGTAGTTTAAAGTAAACCAGCAAAATGAGTAGACGAATCGCCTAATCGCATGCGATTACGTTTTACCGCTGCCAATGGCGCCCACAACACCACAGGCCCTATTCTCATATTTAACTTAGACTTTCAACTTACCATCAATCTATACTAATATTATAAAGAGATAAAGTTTGTGAGTTTGTGAGGTTGTAGGGGGTAATCTCTGGATCTACTAAACTGATTATTTGTGAGTGACATAGGCTATATATTAACCCGAAATATTCAGAACTTTTATACAATTACCTACGTATTATAGGATAGGGATAGGGGACCACGGAAGACCAGGGATAGCGGCTACAGTCGCTGTCATTACCTGAGGGGTTCCCTTTTCCAATTTTTAGGCATTGCACTGCCACTTGTTTTTCAGATTTAAGAGAATACTTTGTGTTTTTTTTTTAAATATATTAGATCTTGTTTTAGTTTTGTTACTGTAAGTTTTGATTGTTTTATTTTTGTAAAATAATGCATTTTGTCTTGTATTGGATGTGGTAGTGTAGTCCTTTGAACTGAAATAATTTATTTATTTTATTTATTTAAAAATTAAAAAACTTTCGTGGTAGCCAGATTTGCAAAGTCGGAGAAAAAAAAAGGTCAAACGAAAACGTTTCTTACGAATGCTGCTTTACCGGAGATATATGATTAAGTCCTAGAGAAAAGTTGTAGAGCTTGATAATGTCTACAAAAAAGTCAGCAAATGTCTAATTTTTATATATAAGTCTAAAAGCAGTTTTTATTAAAATAATAATTTACGTTAGTTCATGTTTATTGGTCGTATTATCAACAAATATGAATTCTTATCAAAATAAGTAAACTTATCGTCTCAAGTGTTTAAGACAAGATTTTTCCGCTTTACTGCACATAATTTGGACGAATGGTTATAGATATATTATGGCCGTTAACGCGGGCGCGGGCAGCTCCGGCGGACTTGAGAAAATTGAACACTTTCGAGTTCCACCTTTTTTTTTTGTAATACGAGGGCTGCACTAAAAGTATCGGGAATGGAATATTTCCACTGTTCCTGTCATATTAAAAACTTTTTAATTTAAAACTCCTTGGTTTTAAAAATCGAATACCGTTTATTTATTTAAAAAAAGATTCTCGGTCTTGTCACAAGAAGTTGTTGAAAAAATGGAATTGACTCGAGAAAATTCTAGAGCGATGATTTATTATGACTTTCGAAGTGGTTTAACACAAAAACAGTGTGTTGACCGGATGATTTCTGCATTTGGTGATGAAGCCCCATCCAAAACCACAATTTATCGCTGGTTTGCTGAATTTCAACGTGGACGTGTCAAGCTCAGTGATGATCCCCGTCAAGGTCGTCCAAAAACTGCAGTCACCCAAGAAAACGTTGATGCTGTGCGTAAGCTGATTGAGGAAGATCGACATGTGACATACCGCAAAATTCAGGCAACTTTAGACATTGGCATGAGTCAAATACAAATAATCTTGCATGAACAATTAGGTGTAAAAAAGTTGTTTTCCCGATGGATACCGCATTTGCTCTGTGAAGAGCAAAAAGCGGCTCGCGTTACTTGGTGCGTCAGAACTCTCGAAAGATTCCACGCAGGATCCTCAAATGCTGTATACAACATCGTATCAGGTGACGAATCCTGGATATACGCGTACGAACCCGAAACAAAAAACCAGTCACGAGTTTGGGTGTTCGAAAATGAGTTAAAGCCAACAAAAATTGTTCGTTCACGGAGTGTTGCAAAAAAAATGGTGGCCACGTTTGTCTCCAAAACCGACCATGTTGCGACTATTCCTCTTGAGGGATAAAGAACGGTTAATGCAGAATGGTATGCTAACATTTGTTTGCCACAGGTCGTTTCTGAACTCCGTAAAGAGAACTGCAACCGCCGCATCATCCTCCATCACGACAATGCGAGTTCTCACACGGCGCACAGAACAAAAGAGTTTTTAGAGCAAGAAATCATAGAATTATTAGACCATCCGCCGTACAGCCCCGACCTAAGCCCTAATGATTTCTATACTTTCCCTAAAATAAAGAATAAATTGCCTGTTCAGAGATTTTCATCACCTGAAGAAGCTGTGGACGCCTACAAAACGGCCATTTTGGAGACCCCAACTTCCGAATGGAATGGTTGCTTCAATGATTGGTTCCATCGTATGGAAAAATGTGTCAAATTTCGCGGAGAATACTTCGAAAAGCAATAAATACGTTTTTAAATAGTAATGTTGTGTCACTTCCTTGATTCCCGAAATTTTCAGTGCCGCCCTCGTATAGCCAAATTGATATAGAAATACATAATATTATGATGTAAAAATATACCCTCCTTTTGGCAGTCAGGATATAAATCATAGCACTCAGTACTAATCGAACCACGCTTATAACAATTTCATCACAAGTAAAAATGCTTTGCGCTCAACGAAGTGGGCACGGGACAGCTATTCAGTAAAAATTAATCATCCTGTTATCATAAATTAACGTAGTCGCTATTCTACTACACTATTTTAGCACAATTAATTAGTATTATATCTAGAATCAGGCGTTACTTTGCGGTAATTCGGTTGCGGATTCATGGAGAATAGAGGTAAGGAGGACAATCTCTCGAAGGCAGAAAAGCTAAAAAGTGTCCGACAGAAGTAATTAAATAATAGTTCCAAAACTGGCAATAATGGCGCTAGAGTGGCAAGGGTGTGTGATATGAAGTTAGCAATAAGAGATGAAATAAAGTGAGTTGAGTTTAGTTATTTAAAATTTTTGACGACTTTAGTAGATTAAAAGTGTTAATTCAGTAAATCATGAAAATTCTAATTACTCGTATAGTCGAAAATATTTTTATATATAAAACCGAAGAAGAGTCTAAGATTAAATTATCCGTTTAAATTTTGCCGCTTTACTCCCGTCTGCGTCTGTAGCGCCCCCTATTTAACGCTATTTTACGGACACTTTTCATGTATGGAGATGGTACTCCTTACTTCTATTCTCCATGGCCTGATTATATTGACTTTAATTCATAAATATGCGATTTCAAAAACAGCTGTTGCTTGACATTTGTAAGATCCAGTGTTGCCAATTATTGTCAGTTTTATTGATGGCATGCACAACGTCTTGTAACATTATTATTTATTTAATTTTTTAATAAAATTGCAATTAAATGATGTATTCGGTTTTTTTTGTATATAATTTAAAAAGTACCGTAAGGTACTTTTATAAAATTTCATTTTGACTTGCAAAAAAAGTGATTTATGCGTAGTCTAATTTATGTTATGATATCTCCCACATGTCAATGTGAAAAAAAAAACCGGTTCGAGTCAAATTTATGTAAGGGAATTCCGTTTTGTATGAATAAGTGGTTCGCTCAATCAACTGTCTCGTTCTACAGCCGTCTGTGCACTTATGTTGGGGACTAGACTGGGTTTCCTGGAGCGCTGGATGTCAGGCCGCGCTGCGACGCTCGCTTCGGCAGTGAAAACCCACTTCAGAGCCCAAAGGGACTCCTACTACGGCACCCCACTGTGGAAATTCGCGCCCACGACCCTATACAAGACGTTCGTGCGAAGCGAGGAGACGATACATACGTGAGTTGCAGTTGGTAAGGCTACCAACTATGGATTAAGATAAAATAGCTTAAATAATAAAATAAAGGTTTCAAATGATTGGTAAAACGAAGCTAAAACGAATAGAATTAGGTAGAAAAAAATTAAAATAGTATTCTCTTAATAAGCTCTAAAGCTTGTGTCGTTATTGTAATATTAAAAACGCTACGCAACATGGCGCTGCATTTTTAAGATTTAAAATTGAGTTTTAAAAGTAGTTTATTGAGTTTTAAGAGAATTAATATTTAAAATTGAAGTTCATTCATTAGGTACACAAGATACACGTTTCATTATCAGAGTTCGAATGTCATGTTGCACCGCGCTGCAGAACGCATGTGAATTGTATGACTGATGAGTGATGTCATATGAAACGTGTGAGTTGCGTAGGGTCCCGTTTCGTCGCGGTGTGAACTGACCCTAAGATAGTCTTGCAAACACTTCAAAATATTTCTAATGATTTTATTATAATAATATTAACCAAATACTATTTTGTCAGGTTAGTTTCGGAGCTGATGGAGGAAGCGAAGCCCCGGGCGCGCGGTTCCGCTAACGACGGCATGCAGGAGATCTTCCTCAAGATACTGTCAAACCCTGAACTTGACATGCGCGACAAGAAGGCGGCCGTCATCGACTTTATCACGGCCGGCATTGAAACGGTATGACCTCGCGTTTTTATTATCATGTGGTGACCCTATCGGCCGAATACTGGAACGATAGTTACATTAAGTGACGCTCAAGTCATGTGTTGTCCTTGTTATTTCGGTTAGCAGAGACAGTGACAGCCTGCGAATAGATTAGCGTTTCAGCATTCGGCCGTATGTATGTTAGTTAGGTTGTAAAATCAATTTGCTACTTTGAAGGAGCTCAAAACTCAAATGGCTATGCCAAGTAAAAAAAATTAAGTGTACATAACTTAGTTTTAGACTCATAGCGCCATCTATCAAACATGTGAGTATTTACACATATTTGTATAATTTAATAATTTTATGGGCAATAGAGTCTGGCAAACGAAAGTTGAACCTGGGTTATTTGCAAACTTTTAGCTTGGCGACTCTATACGACCTTTTGGCATTTGGCAAACCAAAATTTGACAAGAATTCAGTAATTTGTTCTTGAAAGAGTAAAATGCCGTCATTTCTCAGGTTCAACTTTCCTTTGCCAGGCTCTATTTTTGTGCCTTGAAGTTTTTATAATTTTTTTTTCTCGTTACAGTTGGCAAACAGCCTCATATTCCTCCTGTATTTGCTGAGCGGGCGGCCGGATTGGCAACAGAAGATACGCTCAGAGCTGCCATCTGTTGACAGCTTGCGGCTGGAAGAGCTTGCGGCGGCGCCATCTTTACGCGCCGCTACAAACGAAGCGTTCAGACTCCTACCGACTGCGCCATTCTTAGCCAGGCTATTAGACGCGCCCTTACACACTGGCGGATATTACATACCTGCTGGGGTGAGGTTGTCATATTAAGTTTGAAGCAAGAATTGTCCTTTCTCATTCTTTGTTAAGATGATAGACATGCTAGACATTAGATGAGATGCCTCGGAAGTTGGAACTATGAACTAAGTTCTAACTAAGGAATTTGGAATACCGATTATAAACAACCTAACGCTACAGATTATTTGAATATTTCATTTATTTTATTTACATTTTCCATCTCTAGTTTCAAGCGTGAACGACCAACTAAGACTTACAAGTTTACAACTGACTGCGGTTGTAAGTTTTTGTCCCAAATTTTCTCTTCAATCCGATTTTCCCACTTTAAAGCTGGTACTATATGCTTCGGAATCCGGAAGGCCGTAGAAAATTCTGAGCATTGAAAATAGAACTCTTCGCTAGTACAATAGAGTAGCAAATGGATGTTTCGAGTGTTGAGCTGTCATATATGTCATTGACATTTGACTCGACGTTCGATAGTTCATAGTTCTAGCCTTAGGATAGAACTATGATCCGGAATCCGGAAGGCAGGGGAAAATTCAGAGTATTGAAAATAGAGCTCTGCTCTAATAACAATAGAGCTAAAAACACACAAGTGTCGAGTCATATGTTAATGTCATATATGACAGCTCTACACTTCTATTTTCAACTTTAATGTATTATAGCGCAGAGTTCTATTTATAGTGCTTGAATTTTTCCAGGACAATCAGATTCCGGCTGGGACTATTCCCAGCCTTACTCGTCTAGATTCTTGAACCATCTCTCTTACAGACATTCGTGCTGGCCCACACGGGCGCCGCGTGCAGGCGGGAGGAGAACTTTTGGCGGGCGACCGAATATCTGCCAGAGAGATGGCTGAGTATCAGAGAGCCGCACGCCGCGTCGCTGGTGGCTCCGTTCGGAAGGGGGAAGAGAATGTGTCCCGGAAAACGTTTCGTTGAGCTGGAACTACATTTAATACTTGCAAAGGTAATCTACTGAGATGTTATAACTTATAAGCACTCAGTAAGTAGTCTAGTCAAGTTCAAAAACGTGTTAAATATAAATAAAGCTCCTAAAAATATGTGCGATAGCATTCGATTCGAAATGACGTCTATAAAAATGTTTTTAAGGGTATATTAGCACAAAAAATTGTGATTATTATTAACAAAATAAGATAAAAAAAGGTATTTAGTTTTTCGTTAATAACTTTTAAAATAATGATATTTTTTTTTGAATTTTGAAAAAAGATCCTGAAAGAGAAGGAAATTTCCAATAAAAAACTCTCGGAACTCTACCTATATTATTTATAATTATTTTTTAATGCCGGAAATAGGGCTCCGCGAGGGCGTTACGGTATAGGCGCGCCGTCTAAAAAACCGGTATATCACCTAAAATATATTTTTTTTAAATATTAAATTACAATTTAAAAATTAGTGATACAACAAGCGATGAATAAATGAAAAATAAATGCTTATAACAACTGATAAATAAATCCTTTAAGAAAGAAAGAAATTTTCTTTCTTTCTTTCTAAATCCTTTACAAAAATGACCTGAATATTCTTTACCGTATCTCTAATAGTTTAAAAGTTATAACAATTTTTAACTTGACAAATTATGTAACGGCTGTAATTTCATTATTATATAATATTTAAGTGCTGTAAAAAATACAAAAAAAAAATTCTAAACTTGTTATATATGGTTGTTTTTGTAAATTATGAAGTTTTCGAAAAAAAATATAACGGTTAATATTACTTGTTTATAACAAATTGTTAAGTTAATAAACAATTAAATTATTTACAAAAAAAATATTTCTCTGTTATTCCATTGAAAAGGGTCAATGATGATTTTGAAGAATAAAATAATTTCTTAACTAATTATTTAAACAATTGAAATGTATAAAAAAAAAACGATTATAAACAATAAAAATAAATTATTTAAGAATTATTTTTAAAAAAAATCTTTATTTCACCTATACACCCACAATAAGATAGTAAAAAAAATTTTTTTTTTAATCCCAAAATAGTCTATTTGTTTATAAACAATTTCTTAATAAATGACGTAAAAATTTTTTTTCCAATGTTAATTAATACCTATATTAGATGCGAAAACAGCAATAATAAGATATTACAAAAAAAAAAAAATTGATAACATTTTTTAGAAATTTCATTTTTAGTTAATTTAAAAAAATTATAATTAACAAACTAATAAATTTTAATAAATGTTTTTTTGCATAACTTTATTAAGTACTTACCTAAATAAAAAGAGCTCCATGAAACGAAAAATTTATATACCAATTATTTAAACTTTTATGCCGTAATTTATAAAAACAGAGATTGGAAAAAAATTTGTTAATTAACAATGGTGTAACTTTTTGAAAAATCGACAAAAATTTTTTTTTCACTGAGGTTTTTTTCGTTCAAGTGTCTAGATTACACCATAATTTATTAAAATTTTTAAATTGTTATTTAATATTAAAAAAAATATATTTTAGGTGATATACCGGCATTTTAGACGGCGCGCCTATGCCGTAACGCCCTCGCGGAGCCCTATTTCCAGCGTTAATTTTTTTTAATAAATAATATACACACACCGGCATATTTAGCGGAACATAAAATAAAGGTTTCATATCAGTATCATATAAGGTTGCTGGCTGGTTTATACGTCATTTAATTTAAAAAGAAATATTTTCAAATTAAGAAAACAACTGAACATCACATTTTATGTAATTGTTTTAATTTTATTCAAATACAACTTATCTGGAGCGAACTTCGAGTATTTCTTCCTTCTGAGTTTGATTTAAAATTTCATTGAAATACTGTTTTTTGTTAGTTTTTTTTAATCACGTATCTTTTTGGAGTTGAGGACTGAATTATGCCTGACTTAGCCCCAACGGAGATTGCCAGGGCACTCGAAATGCGAAGAAATGGTCAAACGTACCGAGTGATATCCAGAGATCTTCGTCGACCAGTTTCAACGATCCATCGCAGTATCCAACGGTTCAGGGAGACCGGTACTTATGTGAGAAGCAGGACAAGGCAGAAAAAGACGCACTTCGAGTAGGGATGATCGTTTCATTCGGCTTCGTGTACGTAGGAACCCCCGTTTGACGGCCGTCCAAGCCAGACATGAGTTAGAAGCAGTGCGGGGTGTAACCGTAAGTGAGCGTACGGTACGAAGAAGGTTCAAAGAAGCTGGTTTGGGTTCATTTGTGCCCGCCAAGGCTCCAAGGCTCGAGGTAAATCATCGTAGAAACAGGTTAACTTTTGCTCAGGAACATCGACTTTGGAACGCGGACCAATGGAGTAAGGTATTGTTTAGTGATGAGTGCAGAATTCTCTTAAATCAAATTGATGGCAGGCAAAGAATATACAGACGCAAAGGATAACGATACATTCAGACAAATTTTAAAACTACAGTTGCATACGGTGGTGGATCAATAATGGTTTGGGCGGGCATTTGTTTGGGAGCTCGCACAGACTTGGTAGTGATTGACAGAGGGAGTCTGACTGCAGACCGCTATATCAGAGAAGTTTTAGAAGAAAATGTCGTACCGTTTGCCCCATATATCGGTGACGATTTTGTTTTTATGTAGGATAATACTCGGCCGCATACCGCTCGGGTAACTCAAGCTTATCTTAATGATATGAATATCACTGTTATGGAGTGGCCGGCGAGATCACCGGATATGAACCCAATAGAGCACGTTTGGGACTTGCTGAAAAGAAAAGTTAAGTCCAGAATTCCAGCTCCTGCTAACGTGGGTGAACTGCGAATCGCCGTAGTTGAGGAATGTCGGAGACTATCCCAGGAGACCATCGATAACATCATTCTCAGTATGCCTAGACGGGTAGAAACTTTAATAAGAGCACGTGGAGGAAATACGCGATATAAATCACCATTTTTCTAATTTAATTAATTGTTATTTTAATATTAATTTTCACTTTTCCCGGTTACATGAAAAGTTCAAAAATGTACCATTTTTCACAAATAGCCTTTACTCGCAAAATCTGTTCTTAATGTGATCTCATTTTAAATAAAACAAATGAAACTTGAAATAACAAAAGAAGTGTAGTAAGTAGATTTTAAAATAAAAGCATATTTTTTTAATTATGAACCTTTTTTTTGTGTTCCGCTAAATATGCCGGTGTGTTTATATTTCGGTTATCTGGTACATGTGATACAAGTTCTTCGGATACTTAGTACAGGACCGTATTGACATGATGTGGAAGTGTCCATATATATTATATTACACAAGATGATACACGTTACATTCAATTTTAATTTTGAATCTCGCCGCGTCACGTCCCGGTGTGAACTGTCAACTGATGCTTACGGCCGAATACTAGAACGATACTTATACTATGTGACGCTCAAGTCACATGCTGTCCTTGTCATTTCGGCTTACGGCTAGCAGAAACAGCGACACCCTGTGAATGGGAGGGCTCTTAATTGTGATTAGCGTTTTAGTATTCAACCGTAAGTGCCTCAGAAGGATCTTCAAGGTTGGGACTATGTGTATCGGAATCCGGCGGGCCCGGCAAAATTCAGATCACTGAAAATAGAACTATGCGCTTACACAATAGAGTCCGAAATCGAACACACGAGCATCAAGTTGTCAGATTTGACATTGACATTTGACTTGATACTCGTGTGTTCGATTTTCAGGTTTAAAAGCGCAGAGTTCTATTTAAAAATAGAACTTGCTTTGTTCGCTCCCCGGCCTTCCGGATTCCGGAAAATATAGTTCCAGCCTAATAGTAACTATAAACAATACTTTCTTTCGTCTAAACGGCATTACGCTTCCCATTGGACCAATTCCTTGTTGACATTTAAATCAATATAAACTGTCATGGCAATCCACGTCCCCGTAACGCAAGTTCTTCAGGTACCTACTTAGCACGGGGCCAGGTGTGAAGCGTCCATAGCTAGATATAAACCCTACTACTATTATAAATGTAAAAGTTTGTGAGAATGGATGGATGGATGTTTGTTACTCTTTCACGTAAAAACTACAGAACGGATTTTGATGTAAGCAATTTAGTATGAGAGTAGTTTAAGCTCTGGATCAACACATATACTACTTTTTATCCCGAAAAAGTAGTGTTCCCGTGGGTAACTGTATTTACGCGGGCGGAGCCGCGGGAAAAAGCTAGTAGATAGATATAGTATAATCACTTATGCAATGTGACAAGGCTTTTATAGCCTTATTTATTATCTAAATAATATTATATGCTCCGGAATCCTGCACCCCAGTGAGAATTCAAAGCACTGAAAATAGAACTCTGCGCTAATACAATAGAGTTGAAAATCGAACAAACTAGTGTCGAGTCAAATGTCACTGTCATATATTATGACAGCTTGACACTTAACATCCATTTTCAACTCTATTGTATTAGCGCAGAGTTCGATTTTCGGTGCTCTGAATTCTCACCGGCATGCCGGATTCCGGAGCATATAGTCCCAGCCTAAGGAGTGAGCTTCGACAATAATGGGCTGACTCGATCGATAAACACACTATCGATCGAGACGGGCCATTTTTTATGGCAAACCGATATAAAATCATTTTAACAAGGCATACTATTTATATTCCAGATTTTGCAACATTGGCGGGTGGAATTCAACGGCGAGCTGGACATCCAATTCGACTTCCTACTGTCACCAAAAGCACCAGTGTCTTTGCGTTTAGTGGAGTGGTAGAGAAAAGGACCGCCCCTTGTGTAATTGGGCGGAGACGCGAGAAAGAGCGACATAGATCCTCGCGCCGAACTTGTCAAACAATATGGGGCGGATCAAACTGCGCGGGCCGGGCGATTTATCTCGCGTCGCATCGCGTCTACGCGTCATTGTGCTATGTGGCTGGTTTTAAATGCCAAAATCTTTATAATGTATATAATGTATGAATGGTGCTTTTTTGGTAGTATTTTTAAGACTTTTGAAATTATTTGTAAGATCCGAGATATTGCATTATCAACGCTTCTGTACGCTGTCTTATCATTAAGTACATTTATAAACTGAATAATCAACGTGATTACTACAAGTCCTATTTACTGAGATAAGCTACTGTTTAATGGTTTAATAACTTTGTGTAAGGCTTAAATAAAGTCTTGCATACATACTTAGTTTTCGCCCCAAAATATTTAATCACAAAGGAAGTGACCGCAACGACTGCATACGTGGTGGACTACATATTTACACGTATGTGTGCGTGCGCATAATTCAATGGCGCTGTTATTAGCGATTTTCATCTCATGCCTGGTCGTGCGGCAACTTGTTCGATAGTACATGCAAAATATTTTATTGGCCACTATAAAAATAACTCCTATTTGTATTCGTTGCTCGTTGTTATACAGGGGCTTACGATTTGATTGCTATGTGAAATTCCTACATTATAAAATATACAGTTTGACGACCTCTGTGGCTCAGTGGTAAGCGCGTTGGCGCTCAAGCCGGAGGCCGCGGGTTCGAATACCGCCAGGGAACAAAAACGTTTCCTGTGTTCTTGGGTCATGGATGTGTATTAAATATGTGTATAATACAATAAAAATCTTAAATATGTGTATGGCTTTAAAGTATTAAATATGTATTCCGTTGTCTGGTACCCGTAACAAGTTCTTCGAGCTTACCACGGGCCCAGATTGACGTGGTGTGAAAGCGTCTATAGATATTATTCATATTATTCTACAGTGCCAAATGCCAATATTAAATCTATCTTTATGAATATCTTTTCATACTTAAAAAAAAAGAATGGATATTTTTATATTATTTTATGTAGGTATTTTAATATAAGTTAGTAATTTAACACACAAGAACTTTTGTAGTTCTTGGCGAATGATGACTGATTCCTATTTTGAAAATTGTAACAGGGTAATCAGGAAGATAATATGCTCAAATCATCTTAAATTCCGTAGTGATAAGTACCTATACTATATTTATTTAGTATGCTAGAATTAGTTATCTTTAGGCAAAAGTATGGCTGTGTTAATATCAAAAACAACTACTTACTTACTAATTTATAAAATTATCTTAACCGTGAATACCTCTGTTATTGTAGAATTAAGTATATATTTAATTTTCTGACATGACCATTGCTGCAAATATTAGTTAGTATACCAAAACGTGCATTTATCTAGTTATTATACTTCTTGTAACATTGGTCACACAAGTAATCAAAGTGAGTAAAACATACATCTTCCCTAATTGTTAATAAAAAAATATTTACGCAACGGATACGCGAATTCATGTTGCTGTCTTTAAGTGACTTTTCCAACATCCGATAGGACAAAGACATTAATTTAACATTTAAATTTAACATTGATAAGCGTATCCGTTGTGTAATTATTTTTATTAACAAGGGGGCTAGGAACTAGAGGTGGTGGGCAACCTCGTCATCCAGCCGATGGGTCGCGGTTCGCGAGGATAAAATATATCTAATGTAGTTATACCCTGGACCAGTTACCAGGTCAAGGGTATAAAATATACACGTTCTATAGGTCAGGTCTTGTATGCGATTTTAAATACGAAACGCAGAATCCCTACGTTCCCTAGTATTTGTGTTGAACACCTACAACGACAGTTAATCAGAAAACAAAAAAGAAAAACACAGCCGAACATTATGCGCCATACTCACCGTCCAGCCTGCAAATCCAGCACCGGTACTAATGGTCGTGAATAGTGTCAAAACTGTCTAATTTTTTCGTGCAAGTCCGCTTCAAGGCCGCGGCATTGGATTTGCAGGCTGGGTGGTGAGTATGGAGCTTAACATAATGATAGCCATAAACTATTACAGTGTATAAAGTGTTGCCAGTATGATTTCCCGAAAAAGGACGGTTAGATTTCTGAAAAGGTACGATTTTTAATTTGAAGGTACGGTTTTGCCCAAAGTTTTGCCAGAATGTTGAAAAATGTTATAGTCTCACGTAGGACAATATAGTAAAAATAGGACGTTTGCGGCCATATACAATATGAAAGAGTTGTACCCGCCATACATTTGTCATATAAAATTTGTATATAAAATGTATGGCGGTAGCAACTTGTGACGTAACAAATCGTTTTGCGATAAAGAGCTGGGCAATATTTTTCATTTGCGTATAATTTTTAATCGCGTCAGTCTAAATACCTATTTCTTTCAGATTTATGTATCTTTAATCAACAATTTTATCATTAAATGTGATATTCTAGACTAGGCAACATCCCTAATAAGATCTAAAAGATTGTGTGCACACTGTACATTAAAAAACATTCGGTTTCAAAGGTTCGGTTCAAACAACAAATAGGCGAAGCAAGCGAGAAAACGTTTGCTTATTAAAGCAGTTCAAATTTAAGAATATCCTTCTGAATGTCTGTGCACCAAATAGAATGAAAAGCGCCTTGCTGGATTTGCAGGCTGCACCGTGCGTAAAACACCTTAGGCGCTTTAAGGCGTTTTACTCACGGTCCAGCCTGCAAATCTAGTAGTAAAGTAAATCTGCAATCGTAGAGAAATGTCAAGGGGGGCAGAATATGAAACTTACTTAGGTATTTCCTTTTCAAAAATATTAATCGACTCCTCGTCAGTCGCTATTAGATAAGTTTTGACAAGTTACAAATAAAAATAAATATCGATAAAAATTCTATAAGAATATTACGGAGGGGGGCCATGAAAGTATCATTTATAATCATAGTTTATTTGACTGAAAATTTAAGTTCACATGATAAATATATTTTTTGAAAGAGAATCGAACACTGATTACGTTCCTCGAATATCTATTTTTGTTAACCAAACATTATGTATAGTCTAATATAATGTTTATGTCAATGTGGAATAGATTAAGTCTATAGGACGAAAGACTGTATGGTGTATGGCTATCATAATAATAATATACTCTTCCTTTTTGGAAGTTAGTTAAAAAGTAGAAGTTACTTGTGAGATTGATAATCATTATTATACGATGTTTTACATCCTCCCCACCTTTTTTCTAGTTTTATAACCAAAGCCATTTTTTTTTTCAATATATAAAATAACAACATTATAGGATACAGGGTCTGCGTATTTTAAAAATATATTCGTTTTGAGCTTTTTAATCAATATTATGTGCTTGTAACAATAATAAATAAGATATGTAGTTATAAGTTTTCTAAAGTTAGAGAAAAATAAGATTGTTTTATTTTTAATGTGTGCCAACTGCCACCACACGTTAAACGTTTATTGTATTGAAATCCAGTGACTTGTTTTTAATATGGACTGATATTCCAGACCCGCCAGACTACCCTTATCTTCTCACTGATAAAATGTATATCATATTGTAGTATTACCACCTTACTAATAAAAAGACTTGCACAATGGATAACTTAAACAACGTTGCTGTATTTGTCTGATGCGTTGGAAAAGTCACATAACAGACAAAGATATTTATTAGTATACATTATACACACTAACCCCCTTATTAGTAAGGGGGTTAGTGTGTATAATTAACGTATGCATAATATATGTGTGTTAACCCGCTAATGTGTCGTGCGGCCGTGGGGTTTTTAGGTACAAGGCGCTAAAGTTGTGGAAAATTGTACTCACTTTACTTACATTCTGTTAAAGTATCGATCTTATTTTTTTGGTTTTAAATTATCGTAAGCAACAAAACTTACTAGAGTAATTTTTCTCTAAACTTGGTATGAACACAGATATACGGGTTAGAAGTTTAATGTTTTTTATTTTTACGTCGATGATTATCCACTTTTTATTTTTATGAAAACTACAACATAAAAATAAGGTATTTGTGTAAATTTCGCTTTATAATATTTGTTTGTCATTACTGTACTATACCATAGGTTGGAATCATTTCAATGGCTGTAAGGATAGTAAGTACGATTATTTTGTACCTTCGGCGCCCTGTACCTGAGAATTGGCCCACGGCACAAACTAGCGGGTATGCATATTGTACACACCAGTACTACAATATGATACACATTTTATCAGTAAGAATATAAAGATGGCGGGTCTGGGATTTCAGTCCAATAGTTAACCATTCTATCGAAATATTCCATAGATGTAAACTTCTTATTAATTTAGATTATGCGCTGTGTTATACTTTATAATTACCGTTTATTATATAATTAATAAAATAAAGTATATAAAACATTTACCACCGCTTATTCAGTTTCCTTGGACAGTGAAGATGGTTTCTTAGTGTTTTGGGGAATGTTAATTACCTACATAATATATTATGTTGAATATGCCCAAATAAAATTAACTACACCCACAATCTACACCTCTACCTACCTACCAGGACCGGGAGATTTTTACCCGACTACAGCGAAGACTAAAGGAAGGGTATATGATTTTGGTAAGTATGTATGATTGATCCACACTAGCGCCTAAACTATTGTTCTTATTTAATGAAATGAGGTGTCTATAGATTCGTAGCCCGGGTAACTATTAGGCTATATCATTTAGGTAGTTGGGATAACTGAATAACTAAACCAAACGGCTAAACTGAACGCACCTGTAAATATTTGAGAGCCAAGTGACAAATTGAACACAGTGAACCACCAGTGAAAAGATGTTGTTTGAAAGTTCAACTCATTCAAGGAATTTTCCATAATATCATAGTTGTATTTTCCCTGAAAATTTTCCAATATTTCGTACAGTTAAAACTTTAAACCTTCACTGATGTTCCAAAATATTTATTTTAAGACCAAAATTAGCCAAATCGGTCCCAGCCATTCTCGACTCTGTTTTAGCGAGACATTGGATTTGCAATCCATTTTTAAATACAAGATGGAGCTAAAAATGCCGAATTGCTGTGTTTTTTTACTGTAAAAAGAGCTCGGAAACGTCTGATAAACAATAAGACAACGTTACTTACCTACTGTAAACTGTATGATTTTGTCTAAATATTAACAAATGATGCAAAAAATAAGCAAAAATCCAAAATAGATTCTCGGTCAAGAAGTGTTGCGACTGAATCGTACAAAATCCTAACTAAGGGTAATATTTAAAAGTAGTCATTTGTAAAAACTTCTATTTCATATTCGTTCTTGTTATTACTGTTTCAAAATGAAGAAACACAACTAATTAATTAGTATACTATTTGCAATTTTAGTTTTTTTTTTAATATTATGTCACTCTAAACACAAATTAAAAATTTGCAAATTATTAAAAAATAATTATTCATTTATATTATCAAACTTTTGTTCAAATTCGTTTATTCTTTATTACAATTATGTGCGGAAAAACTTATGCTGAAATTACGCATTTTTCATTTATAAACCAGCTACACTGCAGAAAATATTAAGGGCTGTGACAGCACAAAAAATATCTATATCGACTATATCCGCCGGTATTCTGACTATTAATTTTTGAGATTTCCTAAGGATACAATGATTCGGGATGTCCGGATTCGAGCTAGCGCAAATCATGTTTTGTGGACTAAACGTACGAGAACAATTTTCTCACAGATTTTGAAGCTTCATGTTTTATAGTAGGTACGAGCGGATAACAAGAGGAGATATTATAATAACTATTTACTATACGCATACTAAGCGGAATAGGGATGTTTGCCTAGTGTGGAATATCACATTTTTATAAATTAAATTTTAAAATTGTAGATTATAGATACATAAATCTAAAAGAAATAGGTATTTATTGACGCGATTAAAAATATAAGCAAATAAAAAAATATTGTCCATCTCTATCTCGCAAAACGATTTGTTACGTCACAAGTTGCTACCGCCATACATTTTGTAATGAAAAATGGATGGCGGGTGCAACTCGTGACGTCACAGACCGTTATATATATCGCTCTCTTTCATATTGTAAATTTTAATTTTTGTATCTTCGTTATTTTTTAAGATATACGAAAATGAGTTCTAGTTTGTTTATTAACATGTTGTCTAACAACGAATAGACGAAAAAAAAGAATTTTTAGGCAACATGCCTATTGTAAATTAAATATTGTAGTAAAACAAAAATCAGTTTAAATTATTTGTCTCAAAAGAAAACTCGTGTTTCCAAAATTTTGTGCATCATTTTTCAAAATACATTTTAAATAAAGATTTTAAGAAGTTTTTCAGTTTAACTTATTTCAATTTTTCTGCAGACTAAAGGACGTTGCACACGTCGAAGATGATATAATTTTTTATCTTAAGATGTGTAGTATCTTAGCCGTCTGTGATAGTTCAAACAAACTGTATAGCAAGCGATATTTAATCTTAAAATAAAATATTATTAGTATACTCGCCGTCTGTAATGCCTTAGAAATAATAATAAAGCTTAAAAGGTTTGTCACGCACTCATATTTATTAAAACACAGTTTTCAAGTAGATGGAGAGCTACTAGGAAATGGTTAAAATTTTAGCCGAATTTAAAAGGGAAATCCTAGTAGGTACTTTTATAAATGTGAAAGTTGGTGAGGATGGATGGATGGATGTTGGTTACTTTTTCACGCAAAAACTACTGAACGGATTTCAATGAAATTAAAACATAGGCTACTTTTTACCCCGAAAAAGTACAGTATTCCCGTGGGATACCCGATACTATAATAACGCGGGCGGAGCCTCGGGAAAAAGCTAGTTATTCATAAAATAAGTTTTATTTCATACTTTTTTGTGCATTTTTACTTTGGAAGTCGGTTTTTATGCTCTAAACTCGTACATTTTTCGAAATAATAATTAGTACTTACATTGTGGCAAGAATGAGTTTTATTCGTGTGTGGTGTAACGTTGTAAAAATACTGGCAACAGAACTGCAGAAAAGTTGTTCATATTAGTGCAGGAAGACATCGAAATGAGGCAAGTTTGGTTGGAAGTTGAAACTCGCAAAAAGATATCTTAAGTATATCAGTTACAACTCAAGAGTATTTGTGGAAATCACTTCAATGTAAGTAAATCTCTATTTCATGGTACATCTACATGCTATAAATCAACACAACTATTTATTCATAAATCAGTATGACTTTATAAGCCATATTCACATATTGCATCTTTTCAATAGATTTATTTAAACAATTAAGAAAAAAAATAACTTAAAATGAATTTATTTATGTTTATTACTATTTTGTTATATTATTGGTAGAATATTAACCATTGGATATTCGTTGACGTGCACAAGTGTGGGCGAGTGGTACAACTACAATTAACAGTTTTGTGTTCCCTTCAAAACTCCCTAGGAAGTTATGGTAAAGCGTCTACCACTTTACTGAATCGACTGACTTGTTTTTTTGACTGCATTGGCGATTTATGTAGATTTTGACTAGACTTTGGACTTGACGATTAAGAAAAACAGTATTGAAAGTTTTTAAGAAAATTAACTTGACACTGGCAATGTTTTATTACTTTTCGCCATGTTTAAAAAACAATATATCAAATAAAAAACTTAAGTAAAAAACGGTCAACAGTTCCCTACTATGATATATTCTATGGCAAAGTACACAAATGCCTAAAAAGAAAAAAAAAAAGAATTATTGCTGTCCAGCTGTCAATTGTCATTCGGCTCATCAGCCAAAAATCAAAATCGTATATATATATATATATATATATGTGTGTAACTAATTTTCATTAATTTTTATTTTATTTATATGTTCTGTATATTATGTAGGGCTTAATAAAAATTAAAAAAAAAGGCTAAGAAACATTGGCTTTGCATATTATTCTGTTTTTATACTAGTAATTATAACTTGTATCTGCATGAGGTACCCATAAAGTCATTGCATGAGCTATTCCCTGCACTATACGCCATCAGCTTTTCACTGAACATCTGCTGCATCACTCTGACGTTGTAATTTCTATTACAGGGAAGGCTGTGCCAAAAGAAGAAGAAGAAAATTCAATGTGTCAAACATTGTTAGATTGATATTTAAAATCGTCGAGATTATATTTATCTATATTAAAATATAGTATTTTCCTCAGAGAAATTTGCACTGTAGTTAAAATTGATTCATTTTTTAGTGGTAACATGGTACTTTTCCATTAATAATACAGACAAAAGTATCCGTAGAATTTTTGGCGGTTTGGGAAAGTTTGTTTTATTTCAGCTGGTTTTGTTATTACAAAGTTTGACCTTTTTCGGTAGCTGTTTGATAAGCTGATAACAGATAACAAGTTATGAATATTTAAGCACAGTACTACGTTACGATTTATGATTGTCAGTCTCTACTCTCTACTCGAAAAACATTGCAATGAAGTTTTGCGCGAACCTCTCTTTCATGTTTACTGAAGGCGTATCTATTCTAGAGAGATATGCGCTGGCTAAAGAGGCCGGCTTTAAGGCTGTGGAGACAGGTTTCCCTTTTGGACATACGTTAGAAGAAGTCAAACAGGCTAAGGAGACCTCTGGAGTTGAGCAAATATTAATCAACCTTAAAACAGGTAATATATATTTTTTTAAATATTAATATTACGTGTTTTAACGTATTCTATTTGGACTAATAGTACTTTAAGTTTTATCATTTCCTGATGTCCCATTCTGCTGCCTCATTATTAAGAGAATTGCCTATTACAAATATGCACTCTAGGAGATTAGGTATTTGAAGCGTTCCCGACATTTCGCATTTTGTAGTTGTATTTATCGTCTTTATTGAAATAGGTTAATAAATTCGTACTTTAAAATTATAAAATCTTTATTCCTCATGAAGTAACAATTGTTCTTGTATAAATTTTGCTTCATAATATTATCGTAGATATGAGTAATTCACAGTTAACATAAAGCTATTTTCGAAGTTTTTTTGGCATAGAATAAGATTTTTTCTATATTAAATCAAGTATATTTCAAAATTCTTAGGCCGCTACAAACTATACGACTATATAGGAGATAACATTCTCATTTTATTATTTCATTTGATTAGAACAGTAGTTAAATCCAGGAGCTCAAAAAAATTCCTTCGCTCATTTTATGAAAATCTTCTTCTGTAATTTTGAGTTTAATTAAAAACTTAAGCAAAATTTACAAAAATCGCAGCCGCTACGAACTTGGCCAATAGTTATTCTGCAGTATTCAATATGTCAAAATTGTTAATGTATCTTTGTTTCTCAGATCAAGAATGCCATAAATGACCATTTTACACAAAAATCACAGTTGAGATGTAATATGCCTCTTAAACAAATGTAAATTATGATGGTTTCGGGAACTTTCCAAATATTTCTTTTAGCCAGTGGGCACTAAGTATGTGTGAAACTAAATTAGTAATGTTGAAATGTCCTACTTTATAAACGTGAAATTTTGTGAGGATGGATGGATGGATGTTTGTTATCTTTCATGTAAAAACTACTCAACTGATTTTGAATAAACTTGATACGGTAGTAGTTTAGGCTCTGGATTAAAACATAGGCTACTTTTTATCCTGAGAAAGTACAGTATTCCCCTGGGATACTATATTTACGAGGGTTGAGCTGTGGGAAAAAGATATACATAATTTTTCCTGTGTTTTAAATAAATGTTGGAAAGATTTTGTCTTTGAAATCATGTTTCTTTAAAGGCGACATATCAAAAGGAGAATTGGGAGTGACAGCAGTACCAGGCAAAGAAAATGAATTTAGGGATAACTTGAAAACAACCATAGACTATGCAAAGGCTGTCGGAGCTAAGAAAATACATATTATGGCTGGTATACTAGACTCTGTATCAGCTAAGAATTGGGAGACCTATGAGAATAATCTGAATTACGCAGCCAACATATTGAAGAATGATAATTTAGTTGGAGTCATTGAACCTATAAACCAACACTCAGTGCCTAAATACTTTTTGAGTGATTATGGAAAAGGTTTGTATTGCTGTATTATACTCAATTGTCAAAGAAGGGTAACATTACATTACTTCTTATTTTTATATCATAATCTCACTTAAGTATTGTAGTACCTGGGTAACCAAGCTTTGCTTGGAGTTCTGATAAATAAAAAAGCAAAAGAATCACAAAAATATTTATCTGACCGGGATTCGAACCTACCACATTCCGAATTTTTTATTTTAAAATTTTTAAATGGTATGCCTATGTATAATTTTTATTTAAAAAAAAATTATACATAGGCATACCAAATTGTCAAATGGACTGACTTATAAGAATCGAAATTATTGATATATTGTTGCAAAACTAAAGAAAAACAATATATTATAGGTTAAGAATGTCCAGTTTCCCAGGGATAACACCTAGCTAGGTAGATTTTCCTGCCCCAAAACTACCTGCATACTAAATTTAATGGTAATACTCACAGCCGTTTTCAAGAAACAAATAATATATAAGCTCTAGAAAAATCTATTTTAAAAAAGATAAAAGTAATAGCTCCCCACACTGATTTCAGTGACGGTGGCCGGTTTAATTGAAACCAGGCCAGCTAAGCAGGAGTTATTTTATAGTGCCCAAGTGTGTGCGCAGTACACAAGAGCACTCTCTCTTCCTTTACTCTCGTAACCCAGTGGGACGAATAAACGACACGACTGGTGAGATATCAGGCGCAGGTCCGACTTTTTACATGCCCATCCGACGCATGGATCATCTTTCTTGTCAGACAATCAGGTGATCAGCCTGCATTGTCCTAACCAAACTTGGAAACAAGATTTTTTATTATTCCAATGCGGGAATCGAACCCACGACCTCCGAGTCGAGAGCGAAGCTCTAAACTACTAGACCACGGAGGCTGTTAAAAATATAAAAGTAATACCTTTGTAGACAGATTGCACTGAAATAAAGTTTTATTATTGTTTTTACAGCTGTAGAAATAATAAAGAGAATAAACAGTGAACATCTTAAACTGCAATTGGACATATTTCATCTCCAGCACATTTGTGGTGATATGTCTCATAATATCAAAGATCTCATGCCATATGTTGGACATGTTCAGGTAATTGTAAACTAAAAAAATATATTTAAGGCACATATTACAAAGAGTAACTTTTATGAAATTAATGTATTATACATAAGTTACATGAATAAAATATTCTTGATTGCGATTTATTAGATTGCAGTGGTAGATAATATTATGTTGATTTTATCAAATCTACTCATATGATTCATACTAATTTTGTCATGTCCGTCTTATAAGGAATATTTTAGTGCCTTGTTATGAATTATGCGGTATTAAAATAGAGGATTAATATTGCTTATCTATACTATTAAGAAGAGATGATTGTTTTTTGCATTGATGAAGCCTCATCAAACCTAAACTACTGAACCGATTTTGATGCAATTTACTACAGATATATAGGTACATAAGGTTGGTCAAAATCAATTACCGATATTTTGTGACGTCAGCACCTTAGAGAGCGCTCGCTATGTAATAAGTTTATTTAGTATTCATTTTTAATATGTTTACAAACTAAACAATTGGAAATGTGGAAGAGGGAGGGAGGAGGAAATGTGGAATGTGGAAGAGGGCGATGGAGCGAAGTATGATAAACAAAAAAAAAAAGGATAGACAAGGTAAGGAACGAAACATTCAGAAAAACTACTAGAATAGAAGATATGACAGTCGAATTTAAAATATTTAAATGGACCGGCCATATACTAGGAGGCATAGAAAAGTAGAGTAAAACCATAGTTGATTGGTATACCGAGAAAGGGACCACTCGGGGAATCCGTAGCAGGGACCACTTGGACTAGACTGGGGAGGAACAGGGAACAATGGAAAGCTCTGGAGGAGGCCTTTTGCCTTCAAGGCAAACAAGCAGAACAGCTGGAATAATAATAATAATAAATATTGTGCTTGAATAAAAAGGCTTGATTGTTTTAATATGTTTCAGTCTAAACTTCTTGACATATGAAGTAGATCATATGTCCAAAATATCCGTAATTGAATTTGAACAACCTTATAGAGCAGTGTTTCCCAACTGCCAGGTCGCGACCCGGTACCGGGCCATCAAAATAAAATACCGGGTCTATAAATATAATATTAATAAATTTGTAACATTTGCTTTACTAATATGCTTAAAAGTATTAAGCGGGCCCTGGCGGAACGATGTTTGGGAAACACTAGTCTAGAGTACACCACGGGAAAGGACATTTACTTTTTATCGCGGGAAAATATACGGTTCCTCCGGGGTTTCCTTTTGCGCGTACGAAGCCGCGGGAAACATCCTATCATCAATCATAAGTTGTGATCAATCATGGAACTATTCACATTTCAGATAGCACAAGTCCCAAATCGCAATGAACCAGATACTGATGGAGAGATCAACTATCAATACATCTTGAAGGTAATTCAAAGACATGGGTACAATGATTGGATAGGCCTGGAATATAAGCCAGCAGGCAAAAGCAAGGAAGGTCTTAGATGGATTAAAGATTTTGGCTACCAATTGTGAGAAACGGAAAATGTCCATTATTTAAATATGCTCAAGTAATGAAAATGTATACTTTTTTTTTACAAATGTATGACAGGCGCCTATTTTTTTATTTAAAAATTAATTATTAATTAGTTAATTTCCCTACTCATCTATGGCCGCTTCCTCGGAAATAGCGGCGCGGCGGCGTACAGGCGGGCGCCATAATCACCGCTTGACTTGAGTTTAGTGTGCTGTGTGCGAGTTTTTGTCACTACTTGCCGTGAAGAAGATAACTACAATTTGTATGGCATTGGAATAACGCCCCTAGTGATAATGGTAACTAATTCAATGCCATACAAATTGTAGTTAACTTCTTCACGGCGAGTAGTAGTATTTCGCGCGGCGCCGCACCGCTGTCCGCTATGTTCCAGGCAGCGGTCTTATTTAATAACTATACATAATTTTGCAAAACATACAGTATGTGTATATTTACTTTGTGTATTTGGTTATTTTGTGAATAATATAGCAATAACTTAACTATGTCAACAAAGAAAATATAGTGTTACTTTAGAAACTTTTGCACCCAAAAATGTTTCTTAACTCCTTCCAGTGGTAGTCTTTCTTTGCTTGAATGTCTTAAAAGCTGTAAAAAAACACAATTAATTGAGTATTCACCTATATCATTCACAAATTTTGTTCAAGTTATAGTATGTTTAAAGTATATTCGGAGTGTGACAAAAAATAATGGGTCATTGTATTTCTTTATTGCAGGGTAAATAACTAACATTTAAATTGGGTAGCATTATAGTGTACTGAAATTGAATCTGAACAGAGTATATCGGGTCAATCTCCATGAAAATTTTGTAAAAAAAATTAACAATAGGTTTTTTTTGCGATTGACCCTATCACATTTTAAACATGCAAACTCTAGAAAGAAATCTAGAAGCTCTCTGAAAAAAGTAATAATTTATAATTACCTTGGATATTATATCTTTGGCTCCTTCTGGCACATGTTTTGGATAAGTTATATCTAAGGTCAATATTCTAGTGTACGTTTTGCTTTGGCCCTCGCTCTCAAAAGGCGGTTTTCCGACTAGAAATTCGTACAACAGCACCCCAATGCACCAGTGATCTACAGATACGTCATACACTTCTCGTTTTATCATTTCTGGAGGTAGGTAATCTAGAGTTCCACACATTGTTTTGCGTCTGTAAAAAACATGAAGAAGTTTTAGTTTTCATTACTTAAAAGACTGGCAATGTCTCTTCTGGGGTTGCCGGTGTCATGGACATTAATCTATACCATAAGGTGATTCATACAAATATTTAAAAAATTAAACCGACTTCCAAAGTAAAAATGCTTTTGAAGTCGGTTTAATTTTTTGTTTAAAAATAATAATAATTTTTCCCTTTTTAGTGATATTTGTAAAATTATTATTAACTGATGTGATGATGGTGGTGATGATGATGATTACTTTAATTGACATAGTGACCTATACTTGCAGTTCTTTAAGCAACGACGAAATCCTCAAACATGTATCTATAAGGAGTCAGGAGTTCTGTTCGGTACTTTTGGATCCAGGATATACCTTGGTGCAAAATCTTACTTTTTGGTAGCATATCCTTGGATTACTTCAGAAAAAGTTGGAAATCACTAGGTGTCCATATAAATTTTGAGGAGTCGGTCGATTCCTCATGGATCCCATCATCAGGTCACCACTTTTGTGAAAATGGGACCAACTACGAAGTATACCCTTTATATCAAAAAAAGAATTTTGAATATCGGTCAACAGACGGCGGAGTTATCGTTGAACATACAAAAAAAAAACATACATAGAGCCGAATGTATAACCCGCCTCCTTTTTTTTGGAAGTTGGTTAATAAGATAGGCTATGACGTACATTTGATAGAACAAATCATTATACAAGAAAAAAGTTATACCATCTTGATTTCACCATACTTCAAATGTCAAAATGGCCCCAAACAACCCCAAAATTGTGTAACGTAGTTACATTTCCTCTCGTGACAAACTACATATTTGTCACGTTGGTAATTCCTAGTTTCATTTAAATTACCCGTAACAAGTGGGCCATTTAGGTGGGGTCAATTTTTGCCTCGACATGCCTCATCTATAATATACACATCTATGAATTCATATTCATATGTTTTAGTCTAATCAAGGAATATATTTATAGGTATAGATAAGAATATTACCTTTCTGATGGTGCATGCACTGACCAGCCAAAGTCTGCTAATTTCAAGTCACCGTCAGATGATACCAATATGTTCTCTGGTTTTATATCTCTGTGTATCACATGATGTTGATGACAATAATCAACTGCATCCGCAACCTGAAATAGTCAATAAAAATACTGAATTTTACACTTATAAAGCAAACATTATCACGACTTGAAGTATTATCTATATTATATAAGGCAAAGCTGATTGACTGATGTATTCATACAACACACAGGCCAAACCATGGAGCTACAACAAAGAGGTTATAAGCGACTGTGCACTGAGATTTTTAGTCGACTAAAAATCAAAAATCAACAATGGGCGTGTAGTGTTTGTGTTCATACTGTGCACAACTCTGTGATAACAATAACTTTTTGTACTTTTCGAGTTTATAAGAAGAAAAGCATGAAGTGTTGTCTTATCTTTTAAAAATTACTCGGATAGGTGTTCTGGTGCTATTGAGGGTATTACATTTCATGTCTAAGTAATTAAAAACTAAATTTATTATCATTGTTCTAGAAAAGTCTCTTAGCGTCGGTTACATTGGAAATTATTGTACTTGCCAATAGATGGCGTTTTAACCTTTTAAACACATTTCAATATTAATTATTATTACTCATCATACATACAAAAGTTTTTTTTTACAGTATTTCCTAAAGACTTTTTAGTCGTAAAGTAACATTTACTTTTCCATCGTTTATTGAACGCCTTTTATTCCTTGACCATATTTGCATATTTCGTATGAATTGAGTACGGAAAAAATAATGAATTACGTATTCCAGCGTTTTCTGAAATACCCCTAGGTGGTAAAATAGGGGATGAAAGTTAAAACCTAATTTCACGCGTGCGAAGCCGCGGGCAGTTATTATAGTATAAAGATACTAATTACATGCTCAATCGTGCACAAAACTTTTATTATAAGGGCGTTTAAACCCGCTGTTTAAAAAAACTTGAAAACTGCAAAAACTTTTGCCACAAACAAATATACTATTAGATTGTACAATTTTCATTCATGTTTAATTTCCTCTATTTTCCTGTATTTTAATTTAGATCTGTGGAGAAGTGGAGATAATCAATGCATTATTTATATTTTATATGAATGTTCGTCCTCCTCCTCCTCCTCCACCTCCTGCAGATATGCGACCTGTGTTGTTGTAGGTGGAATTACATTTGCATCTAGCCTAATTTTATTTTTAATCACCATAGAAAATTGTATAGAAAATTCCCAGTGTCCTTTACAATATTATGGAATTACAAATGCAACTGCAATATAATATTTTGTTATTTAAATCATTAAAAAATACCTGATAAATATATCTAGCAGCGGTATGTTCTGGAAAGCGTCCATATGGTGCATTAGTGAGGTGCTTGTACAGTTCTCCACCAGCAGCAAACTCTAGGACAAGATAGATTCTCCTTTCATCGTGAAACCATGTGAGCAAACGAAGAATGTTGGGATGTCTGAAAATAAATAAACGAAGATAAGAAAAGTTATTAAAACATGCCTCAATAAATTTTGTTAAAAATATACATAATATAATTATTTGTATCTGATATCGGCATTGTTAAAGTAAAATATCTTATTTTTATACTTAAAGAGAATAATAACGTAACCAAGATCATGACAGGTAATGTTTATGGAGGATGCCATTAACTTTCAATGGCAATAGGTTTTCATTAATTTACAACATATATATATATATATATATATATATATATATATATATATATATATATATATATATATATATATATTTATTTATTTAAAGCACGCAGCTAGGCATTTAGGTCTGAATCCAATTTATATTTTAAGTACATAAAATACGCGTATTTTAAGTACATAATATTTTGCGGAACTTACCGCAAAAGTAAATATTAAAATTTTAGTAGTTACGTGAGTGCATTATAGTCATGTAACATCCATAATAATTAAGAATATATCATCAAAATTATTAAAATGAAGTATTTGTTCATGTTGTAGTTTTTATTTTCGTCTTAAGATCAAGCTTAAGTATCGAGCCGTCCGCTCACCATATACATCGCTTGCGTGCAGCGTATGGAACTGGTTATGTGCTATGGCCCGCGTGTGGGTCTAGGGTGTACGTATGGTGTATGTGCTGTGTACGTATAGGGTGTTCAATAGTATGTTTAATGCCATAGCATTATCACGAAATAGCATTCTTTTAATAAATTATATTTTAGCATATTGGTTACTGGTAACACTTTACACTGTTTAAATATCTCCATGCCTTGGTCATTTGATCTTAATTTTAGTGGTATCACAAACACAAAAATTCTAAAAGCAATCTGCTTTTAGAATTTTGACTCGTAATTTATAAATTTGATTAATATAAACATAGACTTTAAAGAGGGGAGCAATGAAAAAATACTTTTTATTCCCACTTCACATGTATACCATAATATATATAGAGCCACCCCTAAATACAAAAATATTATTTTATGATGCCAAAACCGAAATCTATAACTATACCAAATTTCATCCATTAATATTAATAATTACAGAATCTAGAAGGGCAACAGACAGACATATGGACAATACAGACAGACAGAGCTAAACTATATAGGTTCAATGAATACTACGGAACCCTCGAAATAGATTGAGGTTTGATCTACTATCTGTAATAGACTATAAATACTTACTTCAAGTGAGACTGAATTTCAATTTCTCGTAAGACTTGTCTTTCACATTTCGAGTTAACTATCTGGGATTTAAATAAAGCTTTAATGGCAACTAAAAATTGGGTTTTCTTTTCTCGAGCTACATGCACATGTCCGAATTTGCCTTGCCCTAAAGCTTTGCCAAGTTCGAAGTCTCTTGGGGACCATTTGTAACTAAAAAAGAAATATAATAATTATTAGGAACATTCAGAAAGAGCGGATAGTTTAATATAGCTTTACATTATTGTTTCGAAAACATCCCGAAATTGGCACTGGAACTTGCACTGGAAAAATCATATTTCTAAGCAAAAGGTGATATTTACGATGTTCCGTAAGCGTCATGGTTCTTTATCTTGTTTTCCAGTTCTGTAACTTGGTCTAAAGTAGCCATTATATTTTTATGAATAACTTTTGCCAAAATTAAAACTTTTCTCTGTTCACGAACCGCCGTTTAAAAAATTGTCTTTGTGTTTCGAATTTTGAATTCTTGTTGTTATTGTTCACCTTCTTCGTTTTTTCATTTTTTTTTTGTTATTGACCCATGCGTACCAAGTTTTAGAGACACCTAAGACGGTCATGGAAAGGCATCACTGTTACCAAGATGGAAATCGAACATGTTATTGTGTGTATTATTATTGTTACACATTGTGTGAAACTGAAAAGTGACGAAAGAATAATTGTAATAACGTGAACTGACAACAAAACATTTGTCTAAAATATGACTGTATATTAATGGAGTACCGTATTCTTTATTCATCAATCTTATATATTTATAATTATACGTAAGTTAATTTAGCATAATAATAGACACTGTAAGCTGTTCATACGAGTAGTATTGATGTAAATTTAACTCCTAGGAAAGGAAAGTGGTGTAGCGCGGCGCTTTGTATTGTAGGTACTTGTAATGAGATTTCGTGATGTTGTTCCAGTTTTTAATAGCTCAAAAGATGACACTAGTGAATATTATACAAATCATTAAATGAAAGTTTTGCCGGGGAGTTCAATGGGTGACGTTGTGGAGTTCATATTTCTTCATAAATTTGTGTTATTTCGGTTCTTAATATGTAATATTGGTCGAATATTAACCATTAAATATTCGTTAACGTGCACAAGTGTGGGCAAGTGGTACAACGTCTAAAAACGTGCTATTTTGTGTTTCCCGCCAAAACTCCTTAGGAACTTTCAGTAAAGCTACTTTACTGAATCGACTGACATGACTCATGGAATGTACTGACTAATAATAATAATAATAGTAATAATAATATTTATTTGTTTCTCCCAAAATTACAATGTAGTAATTTGTGGGAGACTTGGAGCCTAAACTAAGCCTAGGCCTGTATATTGGTGCCCCAGGCCCCCCCTCACAGACTATTTTAAGTTATTTAAACAATGTTCATATTTTTATTTACCTTAAAAAATCTATTTTACTTTTTAACTTAAAATTAAATGAGGTATTATAATATTTTATATATACGTAACTTATTATATTCGTCGCGGAAAAAGATTTTCAGTATCTTGATAACTAAGGGTAACTAGCCAGCGAGTAACTTTTTGTTTGCACTTAGTTTTGTTTTCGTGGTAAATTGATAAAATTTTATTTACCTTATTATACATGAAACTACCAAGGAAACAGAAAAATCTTTGGGCAAAAGTAGTCTTAAATATAATATAATTTTCGTTAGGGCATATCTTTAATCTACGGCGAAGATTATGTTTTAATTATCTATCATAGTCTAAGGAAGTGTGTTTTTTAATGATGCAAGCTAAAATGAACAATTGGCGTACGCTTAAAACTCCGCATTTGGCATACAAGTCAGCTGTGGGATAGTCAGGTTTGGTAACTTCCAGCCAACTTTTAGAAGACACCTCTGCGATCTTTCCAGCCGCAACATTCTAGTTTTAGGGGTGTCTCCCCATATGAGAATACAATACGAGAGGAGTGATTGTACTAGAGCAAAGTATCTTTTCTTAATGAGATTTGTATCGCAGATGTGTCTTAGTCTGTAAAATAGAAAGGTGAGTTTACGTATTTTTTTCATAGTTATGACAATATGGTGATCAAATGACATTCTGCTATCGATTAGAATTCCCAAATATTTAACACACCCGGTCTGAGCCAAAGGGCAATCAAGACATGAATGCGCTTTTAATTTTGGGTGAGGTGTGGGTTGCGATGCTCCTGTTAGAGAAAAACTCATGTAGCTGGTTTTGTCAATATTAAGGGTGAGGTTATTGTTGGTCAACCATTTAAAAACTTTGTCAAGACCTAGCTGAGCGGAATGAAAAGTTTCTTCCCAGGAATTAGATTGGAAGACGAGGGCTGTGTCGTCGGCATACGTGAATAATTTCCCATAGGGTAAGTCTAACTCGCACAAACTGTTTATATATATAAGGAACAGCGTAGGATCCAAGATACTACCCTGTGGGACGCCGTACTCTATGGGGAGCTCATCGCTTATTGTTTCGCCGATTTTGACTCGTTGACGTCTGTTGGTCAAATAGCTCTGAAATAACGCGAGCTGCAGCCCTCTTACGCCAATATTTTCTAATTTGGAAATCAGTCTGGGTATAGAGACCGTGTCAAAAGCCTTAGCCAGATCCAAAAAAATGCCAATTACTTTAGCCTTCTTGTCTAATCCCCGCACTATATAGTCTGTAAGGTCATGTACAGCATCCGAAGTTGATATACCTGACCTAAAACCGTATTGTGATTTAGATAAGATGTTATTTTCGTTAATGAATCCCATTAGTCTATTATTTAAAATTCTTTCTAAAATTTTAGATAGTGCGGGTAGAATGGCAATTGGCCTGTAGTTCTCGACACGGTCCCTAGACCCACTTTTATGAATTGGAATGATTTGTGCTAATTTAAAAGAGTTGGGGAAAACACCAGTTGACATGGATAAATTAAAAATATGAGCCAGTGGGAGCCAGCCAGGACGCAAGGAAACATGCGAATTTCTTAAGAATAAAACTTGAGATTCCGTCATGTCCTATGGCACAATCCGAGCGTAGGTTTGACAAAATCGATGTAACTTCTTGCTCAGAGGTTGGAAGCAAAACAAGAGAATTGAGGGTCTGTGTACTCTCATAATTTATGGCTTGAGATGGAACTTGAGAAAAATAGGAATTTACTTTATTTACATCTTCCTTCTTATTAACATTTTTTATAAGTTCCGTGGGAACACTCTTGTCTCTTTCAGTAAAAATAGCCTTTCTAATTGCGTTCCATACTAATCTTCTATTTTTCCCTGCCTTGTGAATCTGTCCTTTATCGTATTCAATTTTAACTTTTTTCAAAATTCTATTACATTTGAGTTTCTTATGTAGGTTATCTCTGGTTTTAATGCACCTTAAAAGCCCCGGTGTCATCCAGGGTTTAAGGAGGTTGTGACGGTAAGTAATTTTTTTAAATGTTGTGTTGGAAGTAATTAGAGTTTTAATAATATTCTCAAAAATCGATACGGCGTGGTTGACGTCTTGTGCTTCATAAACAGGTTCAAAGTTTTGGATTTTAAGGTCGGATTCTAGATAATCGAAATCTGTGATCGATTTCTTTTTACGGATTTTAGTACTATGTGCTGGATTTTGAATGAACATAATGACACTATCGTGGTCCGTTATTGAAGTATCGGCGACATAACAGGCAGCAGCTCTCGTCGTTTTTAGAATTATATGGTCAAGACATGAAGTGCCACCTCGTGTAGATAGGGTGTGAGCAGGAAGCATTCCATAGCTCGAAAGCAAATCAAGATAATCATCCATACGAGGATCTGAAGATGATTCAGAAATATTTATGTTTATGTCGCCTACCAGCATGAGCGTTCTATATGACTTCAAATTTTGTAAAGTTTCATTTAAGGAATTCAGAAATCCTTGAATATTATGTACTGACTATGTATTTGGACTTTGACTAGACTTTAGACTTGACGATATAGGAATACGGTGTTGAAAATTGAAATGAAAGTTCTATTTCCCGCCTTTTTAACTTGACACTGGCAAATGGTTATAAGCCGATGCCATATATAAATTTAAAAAAATGAAAAAAAAAGTCAAGTATTTTTTTCGCAGTTCGCAAAATGTTTTAACCATTTAATTGGCATTGTGTATAATAATACACATACACTGTCAGACAAATTTCAACTTAATTGATTTTTTTCAAATTTTCAAATTTTCTTTTTTTTCATATGATAAGTCATATGAAAAAAAATGCGTTTTTAACGTTTATTTCTTTCAATATCGTTCTTTTTATGTCACAATATTCAAGATATACCAACAAAACTAGATTGAATATTACAATAACAAATAACATGCCATGTAAAACTTGCGGAAACGACGATAATTCCCGCTCTTCCAGTTCCAAATGTTTAAAACGAAAAAGAAGAGTAAGAAAAATTTACTTGAAGAAGATCAAGAAATATCAGTATATTGCGTCAAAAGGGACTCGGCTCTTTCGTGTGTCCCCTGTCTGAAAAGAGGCAGGAATTGTTGGAATTGTTGTCTAGATCAATCTAGACAATTCTTTCACATCCGCTCGTATTGTTAATACGTAATAATGTAATAATGTGTATTGAATTATCGTACTTGGTCAATTATTTCTTTAAAAGTTATTATAATCATAAAGATTTTCAACAATTGTTTCCCAAATTCGATCCATTACAATTTACGTATATACTCAAAGGTAAAAATCACAAATTACAAGATCCTCTCAATATTATTGAAAAGTATAAAAGTTTAAATAAAAATGTAACATACAACGGAAATTTGAGATCTTTCAACTTAATGTCAATTGCAAATCAGTACAAGACAATTTTAGAGACAAATGTAAATCTTCATGCATTCAAACGACTAAAGAAGTACATGTATTGCAAATTTTCCGAAAAATTAACAAAGTCGCAAATTCACGAATTCACATTTAATGCTTTCTATAAAAACCAAAATATGTACAGCGATAATGAAATTGGAAAATGGTTCAAAGTGACTGGAATTTCGGAAAAAGAAGTGAAACAAAACTTTTGGAAATTTATTCCTTTATTTGTAAAAATTCAACATGAACTGTATGAAAATGATACAAAATCTTTTAATGTTTTCCCAATTTACAAACGGATTGAAACACATTACCTACGATTCTAGATGTTTACATGAACTTTTACGTAGAGTCGATGCGAAAAACACCCCATCCTCCTGGGTTCAGTTTTCCGAAAATGACCCGAAGCAGTATTGGAGGCGACATTTTTCCGTACCGAAATCTTTCGGTTGGAGTTTTAGCACAGACGGTGTTTGTGTATCGTTATCTATGAATAGATTGATTACAAAAGAGGATAAATACAAAACTAAGCGTGCAAAGAGGGAGGGAGGTGGCTTCAAATGAAAATGAAAATCAATTGTATAAAAAGTATAAAAAAGTTGTTGCAGTCGATCCGGGAGCAAAAACACCGATCGTGACGTGCAGTAGAAATGGTGGTAATAATAATTTTGAATATAAAACTCTAAAAAAGGAAAGACTCGTTTACGAAACGAAGGAACATCACAGGGAAAAAAGCGATTGAAATTTATAAAAGATATCGATTTGAAAATAAGAAATGACCGGGAGTCAGTGGAGAAGGAGAGGGGTTTTGGAATTAGTTGTAAAAATTCAAACGCTCAAGACTACACTAAATTTCACTAAAATGGTTTGATGAAAAACAAAAATTGTACGAGCAGAGGAGATTGCAACGATTAAAGTTTGACAAATATGTAAACGATCAAAAAACAAATCATAAAATTGTAGATGAATATTTTGGAAAAGAACCAGACACACTGGTGGTTTATGGGGCTGGTTTCGATTTCATGAACAAGGGAACTTTCAAAGGTCATAGGAAGCTTAGACACAATCATATTTTGAAAATTATAAAACAACGTACAAATTTATCATTGTATATAACAAACGAAGCTTTTACAACAAAAAATTGTAGCAAATGTTACGAGAAAAAAATACAACAATAATTGCACGTTTCTAAATCCCCACACCGTTACGTGTACTGTAGTGTATGTCGTAAAGGGATTCACAGGGTTAAAAATGGTGCAAAAAATATTTTATTAAAATTTGAATATAAATTGAAAAAAAAAAAAATAAGTTGTCGAGCATTCTTTCGTTTGCCGATACTGATATTAACGTTGCGGGTGGTGGAAGCTCGTATGGTTCATTATCGTAATTCTTTGTTTTTCTGTTAGGGAAATAAAGGGTTTAAGATAATATCGTAGTCCAATTCAAGATCGGCCTTGTAATTATTTATTCATTAAAGTTTTGTGACTGTGTGTGGTTTTTTTTTAACTTATTATATTCAATAATATAGTGACATAGGCAATAAGCACTTTCATAAATCAATCTATTAATATTAGGTCTTTACCTATGATATTGCCGTTTTGTATGAAAAAGTTTAAACGAATTTTTTTCATGTATTTTTTATTTGTATTAATCGAAGTAATCACCCATGCAATCAATGCATCTTTGCCAACGCAGTGGCAGTTTATTGATGTCCTTCTTAAAGAAATCAGCTGGACGGGAGGCAACAAATTCTTCAAAGGCATTTTATACTACCTCTCGGGTATTGAATTTTTTTCCCGCCAAGAAGTTATCCAAATTCTGGAAAAAGTAGTAGTCTGTAGGCGCAAGGTCTGGTGAGTAGGGCGGATGACAAAGAGCTTCCAACCCCAGTTCTTGCAACTTGGAGACCGTCTGCTGTACAGTATGAGGTCGCGCGTTGTCGTGCAGGAGCAGCGGAGACGAGCGATTGACCAATGCTGGTTGGAGATGTGCCAGCTTCTCCATAATTGTCTTCAGTTCTTCACAGTACACATCTGCAGTATTGCTCATCCCGTTTGGTAAGAAGCTGTGATGAATCACACCGGCGCTAGACCACCAAACAGTGACCATCACTTTTCTAGTGGTAAGTTTTCGTTTTGGGGCATTGTTTAGGTGCTGAACCAGGATCCAACCAACTTGCTGAGCGCTTGCGGTTATCAAACAGAATCCATTTTTCATCGCAGGTAACAATGCGGTTCAAAATTCCTTAATTTGTGTGTCTGTTGAGTAGTGCAAGGCACGTCTCGACGCATACTTCGCGCTGGCGATCATTGAGTTCGTGGGGCACCCATTTGTCAAGCTTTTTTACCTTGCCAATTTGACGCAAATGGACCAATATTGTTTTGATGCTAACGTCGAAACTGCTGTAATTCAGCCGTAGATTGTGTATCATCAGCTTCCACAATCGCCCTTAATTCGTCATTGTTGACCAAAGTCTTCGGACGACCGCGAGGTTCATTTTTCAGGTCGAATTTTCCAGAACGGAAGCGAGCAAACCAATAACAGGTGGTGCGTTGGTTTGTAGTGTTAGCTCCGTAAACGTCGTTGTTGTTGCGTGCCGCTTGTGCCGCGTTGCTGCCACGACGGTACTCATATTCCATAATTACTCGAATTTTTAACGTATCCATGATGACGAAAAAGATTGAAATGCGATGAAAATGTAACACTAATCAATAAACAAATGACTACTTTTGGAAAAAGAATTCCATGTTTTTAAAATAAAATTAATTTGAAATTAGAATTCTTAGCCAAACAAAAATTATTTTGATTTGAAATTGTCAGTACTGCAGAACGGCAATTTCATAGGTAAATACCTATTATTATGGTTATTCGTGGCTAAAAGACTAAAAGGAAAATTGCAGTTTTTATAATATTTGTGTTGACTGTAGATTGTATTAACGAATTTTCACCATATAATGGGGGCACGAAAAAAAAAAACAAAATGCTTCGAGAAAAGGTAGTACGGCCGCTTAAAGACTTGAAGAGACCGCTGCCGCGCGCTCTGAGATAATAAGTTAATTTGGCGATGAATGTTATTTTATATGACAGCCTGACACTGGACACTTCCATTTTCAACTCTTTTGTATTAGCGCAGAGTTTATTTCCAATGCTCCCCGGTTTACCGGATTCCGGCCAATATAGTCCCAGCCTTAGGTACTATTAAAGTCTATCACAAATCATAATTCACAACTACCAATTAGAGTCCGTTCGTCCGTCCGAACCGAGAAGCGACACGGTGCAAAGATGCTTAAAGATTCTGTAATAATATTATAAGGCGTTGATTCGCGCGACGCAGCGCGCAATTTCGATTTTGTACATATTAGTGATTTGTAAAAAAATATTAATTTGTTTTTTTTTATCCAAAAATATTAGAATAAAACAGATTAGAACAGAGTTTATTAAGCGCTGTTATGCTAGAGTGCTTTTAGCAATCTGTAGCTATACGGTAAACAAATGCGCGGCCACGGGGGGTCTATTCCCCACAAGTTGGGGTTGGTTAGGGACACCCTCGCATGCATAACCCCAGATAACGTAGTAATTGAGTGCGTGGGCACACTTACCGTGTTTGCAAATAAACACTTTTTGTTTTATGAAACTTTTTTTTTTTTGGTTAATTGTAGGCTTTATTTGAATTTTAAACTTGATGTACATCATTAGTCTAGAACTCTAGGCAGATTAATTGAAATTTTTATAGCAAATTTTTGCGTAATTTAATCTTTTTACTATTGAACTTATCAAAATTGGACATACTAAAAAAAATATCAAAATTATAACTTTATATTAATATTCATTTCCTTTAGGATACGGACATACTACAGTCGCATATTAAAGTAATCAAAAATCCGACTAGAAGCGGGTGTTCAGTAACAAACGCTGCGTAAATGTTGGAAATTAAACACTATCTCGCTGAGAAATAGCTACAATTTTCTCCGTAGGTCGCTGAACCTACCCTTGTCAGTGGCGGGAAATCGTGGAAAACGCGCGCACCCCGACTGCCTTCATTCCGTGACAGACCGCGCGGCCGCGCGCCGCACAATCAATATCTTTTGTGCCATCTAAGATTTAAAAAATAAAATTTTCGAATTTAGAACTCTGAAACGTCAAAAACATGGATTCCGGCATGTCTTTTTGTTAATTAACAGTGTTTTTTCGCGCGTATTTCGTGTTATTAGTACGTATAAACATAAATAAGTGCGACGCAAAATCGCCAAGGAAAGTGTAAGTAAGTACCTATAGGCAATTATTGGCACGTTATGTTGACCCATTTACTATACTATCTACACAACATACTTCTGCTTCTCAATACATTAAAATTAATTTGCTTCATTTTATCCCTATGTTACTTACATCAAGAGAATTTATTTCTTCTATTATTCATACCCATTTCATATTAGATTCCTAATTAGAAAATTATTTATTAAGCATAGAATTGATTTTATTAAATAATCGAAACTCAATTAATCGCTACTCGCTAGTAACAATGCTTGAAGCTATATATATATAACTCCGCCGTCTGTTGACCGATTTTTAAAACTCTTTTTGTTAAATAACTGCACAATAAAATTGTCTTATGTAGGTACCTGGTACATACCTAAATAATCACAGAGTTTCATACAATTTTTAGTATAAATAGAAAGTATAGATAAATCATACCAAATTTTACGAAAATTGAAATTGATGGTAAATTTCTTACACTAAATGAATTTTCCTCCAATAAGACATTTTCTGACGTACTTAGGGTGAATAACCGTACTTATCCCCCTCTTGTCAAATACGCCTCGATTGGTTGGGGTTGGAGGCTGGACGTTACACTTTTATCAATATCACCGTAACACGTGGTAAAATTTTCCGAAGTACAATTAAATATTATAGAAATTTCTTCTTATTGTCTTTTATAAAATTATCCCCGCTCCCAGGGTTTTTGACTGAGTACACTTGATGAAAAAAGCTGGCCTAAGCTTTTGTTTCAATTTCAATTAAAAATAGATAGGCTCGCTTCGCTCATACTAATTGGTATAATTAATGCTTAAAATCCTATTGTTTAATATAACTCCGCCTGTTTAAAGGTGTTCGTCACGTGAGTGACGAACACCTTTAAACAAGGACAAGGACATGCGTTATTTGCCTACCGCTCGGCGTCTCTCTTGCGAGACAATCGACAAATGGCTGCCGCACGCCGCTTCAAAAAGAAGATATTATTATTAAGATTTTGTAGGCTCAAATAGCATTGGTATTTTCGCTTTTGTATGGGAGTTATGTATCTGTTACGTAGTAACTATTTATTAATCTGTGACCAAGTACTAGTATGTTTAGGCACTAATTTGGTATTTTTTTTTATTTTGTGTGAGTCCTTACCCGTAAGTGTAAGTACACTTACACACGTGTCATAGCTCCCTCGGCGCCACTGCCGCCTGTGTCCTCGCTGCACTATAATTTGCGTAACTTTTTGCCGCAACGCCGGCTGTAAACGCGGCGGCGGCAACGGCAACGGCGTGGCAACGAAATCCATACAAATTCCGACGGCTCCGCCGGAGCTGCGGCGCGCCTTTAGCGCTGATACATGACATTTGTCTCTGGGTTGTCTCTAAAGATTTTAAAAAAGCTGGCAACGCATTTGAACTCTTCAGATACCATTGCGGATCAGCGAATGACCATGAACAGCGGTATTCACATACCATTTGATCGGTCTGCTCGTTTGCCGGTAGCACTAAATCATCATAATAAATATATGAATAAACTAGCATTATTTGCCTGCGGCTTCGCCCGCTTGAAATTAGGATTTAAACTGTCACCCCTATTTTACCCATCTAGGGGCTGAATTTTAGAAAACGCTGAAATACGTAAATCATTATTCATATGAAATTTCATGCAAATATTTATTTTTTATTTATACATATAAGGTCTCCAAAAATCAATTACGGATACTTCAGGCACGTGATCGACTGCTTATGTAAAGACGTTTAGGCAGTAAAATATTTGTTATACTCAAACTAAAAAATCATCTCATGTATGAGTGACTCTACGCAAGACGCTAACTCACTCATATAAAGAAAAAAATGTTTATTCGAGTATGACAAATATTTTTCTGCTTAAACGTCTTTACATAAGCATGTGCCCGAAGTATCCGTAATTGATAATACCAAACCTTATATATATATAGATGAAGCAAAAACTTTAAGTACCTACAGTTTTACGAGAATTGTGCGAACGCAGAAGTATGAAATTTGGCACAGTTAGAGGTTTATGTGGAGGAGGGTGTGCAAAAAGATTTTTTAAATAATGCTTACAAACACATAAATTAACAAGAATAAAGTAACACACTACCTCACTCAGACTACCGTTGTATAATATCAGTAGAGGTTGGTTTGACACAATTGTTAATCTTTCTTTCACATTTCATAGACAACATTTACACATTTTTAATTGCGTATCTAAGAAGAAAAAGAAAGAAATAAGTTGCAACTTAAAAATTAAAATATGGTCAGGGCCTTTAGTCAAGAAGCATTTGATAATTTCGTCAGCGAAGTTCGAAATCAAAAATGTATGGGACTTGACACAAGGCATCGCCAAGTGACATGTCGCTTGCGATACCTTATGTCAAATCCCACACACTTTGTTTTCGAACTTCGCCGTCGAAATTATCGAATGTATCTTGACTAGAGGCCCTGGTATGATAAAATATACTCAAGACGTTGAAAACTTGTTAACATATTTGAGATTTTCTTGACGAGTTATTCAAGAAAACTAAATGAAGTGTGAACGTTAAAGAGAGTGAAGTTAAACTCTTCAAACGTTTGAAAGCTGTTTGCCGACATCGGCAATGGTACCAAACGCGGGATAAAGTATTACGATACCCATACGTTTAGAGATCCTACTACTGTTATAAATGTGAAAGTTTGTGAGGATGGATGTATGTATGGATGTTTTTGACTCTTTTACGTAAATATTACGGAACGGAACAGATTGAAATTTGGTGTGATAGCAGTTTCCGCTCTGGATTAACACATACTGATTTTTTATCCCGAGAACGTACAATGTTCTCGGGGGACGTTGTATTCACGCGGGCGGAGCCGCGAGTGAAAGCTAGTTATAAATGTGTTAATCTATAGCTTAAACTACAACCATACCAAATTTAATCAAAATCCGTTCAGTAGTTTTTGTGTAAAAGAGTAACAAACATTCATCCATTCATACATTCATCCATCTATCCATCATCATACGAGGGCTGCACTAAAAGTATCGGGAATGGAATATTTCCACTGTTCCTGTCATATTAAAATCTTTTTAATTTAAAACTCCTTGGTTTTAAAAATCGAATACCGTTTATTTATTTAAAAAAAGATTCTCGGTCTTGTCACAAGGTCTTGTCAAACTTGTTTTGTCGTTGAGAAAATGGAATTGACTCGAGAAAATTCTAGAGCGATGACTTATTATGACTTTCGAAGTGGTTTAACACAAAAACAGTGTGTTGACCGGATGATTTCTGCATTTGGTGGTGAAGCCCCATCCAAAACCACAATTTATCGCTGGTTTGCTGAATTTCAACGTGGACGTGTCAAGCTCAGTGATGATCCCCGTCAAGGTCATCCAAAAACTGCAGTCACCCAAGAAAACGTTGATGCTGTGCGTAAGCTGATTGAGGAAGATCGACATGTGACATACCGCGAAATTCAGGCAACTTTAGACATTGGCATGAGTCAAATACAAATAATCTTGCATGAACAATTAGGTGTAAAAAAGTTGTTTTCCCGATGGATACCGCATTTGCTCTGTGAAGAGAAAAAAGCGGCTCGCGTTACTTGGTGCGTCAGAACTCTCGAAAGATTCCACGCAGGATCCTCAAATGCTGTATACAACATCGTACGAATCCTGGATATACGCGTACGAACCCGAAACAAAAAACCAGTCACGAGTTTGGGTGTTCGAAAATGAGTTAAAGCCAACAAAAATTGTTCGTTCACGGAGTGTTGCAAAAAAAATGGTGGCCACGTTTGTCTCCGAAACCGGCCATGTTGCGACTATTCCTCTTGAGGGACAAAGAACGGTTAATGCAGAATGGTATGCTAACATTTGTTTTGCCACAGGTCGTTTCTGAACTCCGTAAAGAGAACTGCAACCGCCGCATTATCCTCCATCACGACATGACAATGCGAGTTCTAACACCGCGCACAGAACAAAAGAGTTTTTAGAGCAAGAAATCATAGAATTATTAGACCATCCGCCGTACAGTCCCGACCTAAGCCCTAATGATTTCTATACTTTCCCTAAAATAAAGAATAAATTGCGTCGTCAGAGATTTTCATCACCTGAAGAAGCTGTGGACGCCTACAAAACGGCCATTTTGGAGACCCCAACTTCCGAATGGAATGGTTGCTTCAATGATTGGTTCCGTCGTATGCAAAAATGTGTCAAATTTCGCGGAGAATACTTCGAAAAGCAATAAATACATTTTTAAATAGTAATGTTGTGTCACTTCCTTGATTCCCGAAATTTTCAGTGCCGCCCTCGTAAAGTGTGAATTTTACCAACTTAATTTGCTTGAAGCTATTCATTAGCATTGTTTTCTTTTTACTCCCGACGAAAACTTAGGGGTGTTAAAAGTTTGACATGTCTAGCTGTCTGTATGTCTGTCCGTGGCATCGTAGCTTCCAAACGGAGAAACCGATTTTGATCTAGTTTTTTTTGTTTGAAAGCTGACATGATCGAGAGTGTTCTTAGCTATAATAGGGATGATGACTACATCTAAACTATTTAGTTTCATTAATATACTCAGTTATAGTGAGGCATTAAGTACTTGGTAAATGTAAAAAATATATATTTTAGTTATTAAATACATGTAAAAAGTACAAAAAAGTTTAAACTTTTTTTTGGTTAATTAAGTAAACAAAACCTACATCATTAGTTTGCTTATCATAAACAAAAACTTTTAATATGGTAAGTAGACTTATACGCACAAATATCGGAGATATTTACAAATATGTTCCTGCGGTCGTATACTTCATACACTTTAACCTAGGCGTGACGTCACAGCTGGGTACGACCTTAGTATGGAGCGTTTTCACGAGACTTGCGAAATTTTGTATACAAATCGCTGTACCTTTGAAAAATATATTGACTCTTGATGTACTCTTTCTTCTGAGAATTTACGCATATTTAAGAGTACTATTCATTTATGCAATAAAAAAATGTTATCTAGCCTATTCATGATCATTTGCTCATTCACTACTTCATAATTCGGGGGTAATTTAAATTGTAAAATTTTGTTTTTTTTTTCCTAAAATGTTCACTTACTATGGTCACCCTGCCAGTACTAAGGTAGCTGTGTATCTGGAAGGGACACTTTCACTGTTCTTCTGATAACGGTGACTACCGCAGGTACAAACTATTGCTGTAACGGGAAAAGAATGACCATTACGATTGTTTCTAGTTATTTGGAACAACTGTTTCATTGTTTGTGAGATAGTTGATCGACCGTCGATCGTATATATATGAAATTAATCATTAACTTAATATACAAAAGTTGAAAGTTATAACCCGACGACGCAAATCATAATATAGCCTATGTTACCTGGGGTATTTTTAGGGTCAGTTCACACCGCGGGCATTTTTAAGATAGCTATTGAAATTTGAACTTTATTTTACTACACGAAATGATACACGTTTCATATTATGACATCAGTTATACACTGCGCAGTGCAACATGACATTCAAACTATTACAATAAAAAAAAGAACTTTGAAAATCGGTCAACAGACGGCGGAGTTATCGTTGAACATACAAAAAAAAATACATACAGCCGAACGTATAATCGCCTCCTTTTTTTGGAAGTCGGTAAAAAAGTGTATCTTCCTGTGTAATTAATAATGTTCAAATTTGAATAGCTATCTTAAAATGCAGCGCCATGTCGCCTATCGTTTTGTATCAGTGTGAATTGACACTCGGCCTAAAGCACATAACTTAAAAAATAATAATAAAATTATACACCTTAGAATGTTAAGTTTTTAAGACCTCTTTTAGTAATTTTATATTTGAATTTATTATAAAATGTCAAGTTTTAGAATGTCTTATTTGAATGTTCTACACAATTTACGTCTACAGCGCGAAGAACCGATAGCCATTCTATACAAGGATGGAACTAGATATAAGTAGTGTAAATACGACTAGCCAACCGGCAGTCCAACCACGACGAAGCTATAACGGCCTTCCGGCTATTAGCATAGACACTTTCGAAAAAAAATAAAAAAATATTAGGTCCTTACATATTATGAAATTGGCGTTTTGTCACTTTGATCTCAAATATATATTCTTTGGTTAGGAATTCCAATTTCAAATTTATGAATTATTCTATTTACTCATGTATTTGTGTTTCGAAAACCGTAATTCATTTGTTTATTCCTTTGCGTCACTCTGTTTACAAAATGGAAAACTTGAAATATCGTAATATTTTCGAGTACGAGTTTCACCGTGGCACCAGTGCTGCAGAAACGGCTCGAAGGATTAATGATGTGTATGGCGGCGGTGTCGCTAAAGAAAACACAGTGCGTTTTTGGTTCCAACGTTTTCGTTCTGGAAATTTCGACCTGCAGAACAAGCCGCTTGGACGGCTGGGACCAAAGTTGATAATGAAGAATTGAAGGCTATTGTGGAAGCGGATCCATCGCAAACCACGTCCGAGTTAGCTGCAGGCTGCGGTGTTAGTGATAAAACTGTTTTAATCCACTTGAAACAAAATTGAAGGTGAAAAAGCTTGAAAGGTGGGTCCTGAACCTCATGAATTGAGTGCAGCAAGCAGCAGTTGAGTGCAAACGCGTGTCGACTGCTGCGTTACATTATTCAACCGGCACAATAACGATGGGATTTTAAATAAAATCATAACCTGTGATGAAAAGTGGATCCTGTATAATAATTGAAAACGCTCATCGCAATGACGCGAAAATTGACTCAAAAAAAGTTACTTGTGAGCGTTTGGTGGACCAGTGCCGGTTCCGTTCACTACAGCTTTCTTAAATCTGGCCAGACGATTACGGCAGATGTCTATTGCCAGCAACTGCAAATCATGATGGAAAAGCTAGCTGCTAAACAACCGACGTTGGTCATTCGCTCTAGGCCACTGCTGCTTCAAGACAGCGCTAGACCACACACTGCAACAACAGACGGCTACCGAATTAGAGGAGCTACAATTGGAATGTCTAAGACGTCCACCGTACTCCCCGGACCTTGCTCCAACAGATTACCATTTTTTTTTAAATTTGGATAACTTCTTGCAAGGGAAAAAAATCAACTCCGATGGTCCGAATGGTTTTTTTAGTATATGAATCAATTAACTACCTATAAGTTGGCAAAAGTGCATAGATGTCAATGGTATATACCTTGATTAAATTAATATATTATGTTTTAAAAAAATCGACTTTATGTTCCTCTTTTACAAAACGCCAATTTCATATGTAATGACCTACTATATAAGTAGTGGAATTCAAATTGGAAAATAGTAACACAAGTCCACTGGTGATACTCTTGTTTTATTGAGTAGACATTTTGGGGATTCTGTTCATAAGTTCTTAATCTTGTTATGTAAAAAGTATAAGTAGCTTCCAACAGATAGCGTTATATCGATGGCGTTATATCCAAAATCGTGCCGTGACGTGACGCGACGCGGCCAAAGGAGTATCAATTCAAAAACAAATAATAAATATTAAATGATTAGGGGATTAAATCTGGTATTGTTCGTTTAGTAATTGTGCGTAATAAGTAAAAAAAAACTATAACCCGACTACGTAAAAAGGGGTCTAAAAAGGCCGAAACAAGAAAATAATTCAAATTTCATCCAGAAATGCATAGTTACAAAAATGGTCAAGGTAGAGCCGTGGTCGCACACAACACAACGAAAGCGATATATCGAACGAGTGACTAATAAAAGTGCTAGTAACTGATTTCATCTTTATTTTATTATTAAAATCGGATGAACCAATTAACCGATTTTGATCTAGTTTTTTTTTTTGTTTGAAAGCTGACATAATTAAGAGTGGTCTTAGCTATAAGTCATCATCATCAGCTTGTTCACTGCTTGACAATATAGGTGTTATTTAATTTTTTAAATTTGTTATGTATTGCCTGTAAAAAATATATTTATAAAATAAAATATAATGTTATGAAGGAACATAATATATAAATTATATATATTATATATATATATATATATATATATATATATATATATATATATATATATATATATATATATATATATATATATATATATATATATATATATATATATATATATATATATATATATATATATATATATATATATATATATATATATATATATATATAATTCGTACAATATTTGTCCAATTTTTGTATTGTACATTACGTATAATAAGACTATAAATATATAATTTATATATTATGTTCCTTCATAACATTATATTTTATTTTATAAATATATTTTTTACAGGCAATACATAACAAATTTAAAAAATTAAATAACACCTATATTTATGTTCCTCCTTTACAAAACGCCAATTTCATATGTAATGACCTACTATATAAGTAGTGGAATTCGAATTGGAAAATAGTAACACAAGTCCACTGGTGATACTCTTGTTTTATTGAGTAGACATTTTGGGGATTCTGTTCATAAGTTCTTAATCTTGTTATAATCAATACAAAATATGTAAATATTTGTAGTGTGCTTGCCAAGACCTTTCTTTTGATACCAAACATGTGATAATTATCTCGATTTAATTTTTTTAGATGTTAGAATCTGAGGTTTAATTTTCGAAATACATAATTTTGAAAAAAATTATATAGCCTATGTTACCCGCGGCATCATTACGAATCTATTGACACCTCATTTATTAAAATCGGACCAGTAGTTTAGACGCTACGAGGGAACAAACATACATACATACATACATAGACTGCCAAAATCATTACCCTTCCTTTTGGCTTCGCCGTAGTCGGGTAAAAAGATCCTAACAATTATGGAACTATGTCGGAACTTTATTACAGGTGACAAGCACGCACTCCACAGTGCTCACAGCTCGAGCCAACACGGTAATTTGAGGACACGCCGAGTGTTTCCTACTTTTTCAGGCTTACTTCAAGCTAACTTTATTTTGTAGGTTTTTCGCTTTAAATCTTATGAAACAAAACAAGGTTACTTTGGACTTTACTTTCCGGGATCATCTTGCCCCATCAGATAATACATTTAGTAGAGAAAAATCTCCTAAATTATAATACACGTCTCAAAAACCGGCCAAGTGTGAGTCGGACTGTGGGAATACGCACAAAGTATTCCGTACCATCCTACTATAATATAAATGTGAAAGTTTGTAAGGGAGGATGGATGTTTGTTACTCTTTCACGCAAAAACTACTAAACGGATTTCGAGGAAATTTGGTATGGTAGTAGTTTATGCTCTGGATTAAAACATATGATAGTTTTTATTCCGAAAAAGTACAGTGTTCCCGTGGGATACTGTATTTACGAGGGCGAAGCCGCGGGCGACAGCTAGTAATCTATACAACTATTGCTAATGTCGAGCACTAGTATTAATAGTTTTTTCGTCTCTGTAATTTGAATTAAATTTAGAAGACACAAAAGCTGTTTTACTACCTCAACTATAATAGTTGGCTTTTTGCTGTCGAGGACTTATTTGTAGATATTAATAATTTATATAATGTTGTAGAAGTTAGAACATTATTATATATTTTATGGCATTTTAATTTGATTTAAAACATTATTTAAGATATATAAATAGCGGGAATCTCTATTTTTTCAAATAATAAATATAGACCATATTTTTCATAATAAGTTGAAAACAAAAAAAAAAGTTAATGTTATTTGGCAGTAGTTACTGCTTGCTTTGTAACGTATGCCAAATGCCAGCTTTGTAGTACCAAAAATTGTTCCTTACATAAGCACATAATATGAGATTCCAACAAAAATATATCTGTATAATAATAATGATAAAATAATTATATTAAGATAATTATATTAACTTACAATTTTGCTTTGAATTTTCCATATCCATTAGAGGAGTGGATGGATATATATGATAACTTTGTTCCGTGATAATTATCCTGACCCTGTGACACACATACAGACATTAAATATTAACATGTATTTGGTTGAATATTACTGAATAGTTTGTAACCGTAGCAACAAACCTACGGATTCGATTTTAATAATAATTTACGTAGTTGAGTTATAAGTTTATGTAAAGATTATAGTTAGGTGTTCATTAAAAGAATAGCGTAAAATGCTCATAAAAGCTGTCTCGCTCGAGGAGGAAATAGCTTTTATCTGCTATTTTTATTTGTAGCTTAGTTTTATTAGGTTTTAAAGAATGAGTCTAGCTTCCGACCTACTTTAGGTAGTTCTTTAATTTTCAGATGGTACTTTGTAAAGAAATTCATCCACGAATTTTTTATTATTTATTTTTACGAAGCTTTTGATTATTTTCTGATTTTCTTAGAAAATGCCCTTTAACAATAATAAGGTGGTACGTAATAGGTACGTATATTATTTCCAGGAACATATTCCGATTTTAATATTATTTCCTTTTTGTTAAAATATGCTTATATCAGTAGTATATTTAATAAGTAACGAAACAATTTTAGTGTCATTATACTTAACTCATAAAACCTTCTAATACGTATTTAATTATATAGATAATGACGAAGTGACTATTTTCAATATTCTAGTAATCTAGTTTACCTATAACAAAGACAGACTTCAAATCGATTTTCTTAAAATAAACCCGTAACCTAGTCTATAAGGCTGGGACTATATGCTCCGGAATCCGGAAGGCCGTAGAAAATTATGATAATTGAAAATAGAATTCTGCGCTAATACAATAGATTTGATAAATGAACAAATGACTGTCGAGTCAAATGTCAAAGTCATATATGACAGCACGACACTCGAAACTTCCATTTTCAACTCTATTGCATTAGCGCAGAGTTCTATTTTCAGTGCTTTGAATCTTCACCGGTGTTCCGGATTCCGGAGCTATAGTCGCAGCCTAATTAAGCATTAGGTGTATACTATACTCTTCACTATTAGGAGGGGAGCCCTAGCTATATCAGATTAACATATCACAGAACTACTCTAAGTATTCTCAGTTCTTTTTATTGATTTTGAAGATTATTTCATAAAATATCTTGGCATAGTTTATGTGTTATTAGCTATAAGCTTATTTATTTTAAGATTATAGCTTAAATAAACTTGTAATTAAATTATAAGCATTTAATATAGTGAAAATTTACTAGGGTCACATAAGAAAGCTTTGCCCTTAACTTTCACATGTCTCCTAAATTGCAATAGTAACAAAAATGTTGTTTAAAACCACAAAGTAGGTAATATTATATTTCGCCAGTAAAATGTACGTGAGTAATAAAGCTACTGCTGGTAAAATTAAGCTTTAAACTACGACCAGAACTTCAAAGCATACTTCAAATAAGTTAACTAATAACTTTTGATGCATAAAATACTTCATGAGTGTCAGAAAATGGAAGCTAATTTTTAGCAGAATTTTACAAATTTCAAAGCTCTCTGTGAACTATTCTTCGTGAAAATTAATGGTGGTATAGCACGGCCGTCTTGTTAATCTCTCGACAATCTTCGTATTTAAATGGAAGTGACGGACGATGTATGAAAAACGATTCCCGATAGACATTAGCAAAGTGGTTTTACTGTATTATTCTGTAATCTGATTTTAAGGCTATCTAGTATCTACAACTTAACTAGAAGATAAGTCAAACCTAGCAAGCTAGCTAGTGATTCGTTTGACTGGAGTAACAACACCACGGTCTTACCGAAAAAGGTATTGGTCAAAAATTGACCCAGACTCGACAGCAACGAAATGGTTTGGTAACCATTTTTGGTACAACAACCATTGGTTTCACTTTATATGATTAATTGATGTTACCAAAAGGGTAAGTCCGAAATTCTCCGGGTATAGAAATTATGAGCAGTCGAAAAATTCAAATGGCTGTCGACTCTGGGCTTTTTTGTATGGATTTTTGACTACGGTTTTTGATCATAATATCAGCTAAGGGTGCACCTTGAAAGTCCAGAATTTCGGACATGAACTTCTTTTGACTGGAGTCACAAAAAGTCTCACAGAAACATTTGATTATACTATCATAATATCAGCTATATTATACGCTTATACAATTTAATGCTATTTTTAAGTATTCCCAAGGCAAGATATTTATAAGACTGTGTTTTAAATAGGCGCGTAGGTCGTTACGTCACTAGGTAATAATACAACGGTAGAAATACCGTAGAAGACAAGTACTTGATGGAACTAATAAATATAATTTTGTAATTACATTAAAATAACTGTATCTTGCGGTGGGTATGACATTTACATTGACATTTGAGATTGGTCGTCGCTATTGGTGCTTATAAATCAGCGCTAACTAAAGGTTACTAATTTTATTTGTATATAACTTAATACCTATGTATATTTTTTATTTACTAAATTAATAAGCACAACACAGCTTTCAGTCAGTTAATTATGAACAAGGGTTTTTATTTAAGTTCAAACTTAACTAAACCGTTAGAATTGTAACTCAACCGCAAATATCTTAATTCTTACCACAAAACTGTTGCAGTACCTTACCTCAGAAATATTGTGCCGATTTCGTAAGCGGTTCGATAGTAATATAATCATATTATAGATAGTATCATTATGTAACTACATACAGGTGTTACAAATTCAGTGTTTATTTATTTTTATTGCTGAAGAATTGTTTAACCAAGGGGGTTGGGAATTGAAGGACCAGCACCAGAGGAGTTACAATAGTAACTCCCCCTGTACGCTTAGCATAATCACGGCGTGGCGTTACGAGGGTGGCGGCAATCATTTACCATCAGACAATCCTCCTGCTCGTTTCCTGGTCCATTTCATAAAAAGATTGAATACTACGGAATTTTAATTTAATTCACTGTGTTGTATAACTGCAAATTGTGCGTCTATCAGAAGGTCGATTCTGCTAATTACATCCTGAAATAATACAGTTACAATCCAGTCCCGATACGTTAAAACCGCAAAATGGTATTATCATAAACGTCAAACCAATGTCAATCGTGTTTTGATTGGTCCAAACTCTAAAAATCAGTTTATGATAAGAAGAAAATTAATTTGTAATTCAATAAAAGTAAAATGAAAGTGTAAGTTGATTACGAGAATTGGGGGTCTGACTGTTAAACATCATGAGTAACCATGAGAAGAGCGTCTGTTTCGGCAAATAAATATTAGCAACCTTTAACCAGCAACCAGCCTTTACTTGCATAACCCGTATGTTATAATTGGCCTTTTCTCTTGACGGTATACCGTATAACTGGTACTGAATACTGATGTATCTCGCAATGTGCCATTGCCATCATTGGCTCTCTCTTTACTGGAACTGCTAACTGGAAATGTGGCAAACGAGCAGACGCCGGAGTATAATGAACAGTCTAGGCGTCAAATTGGCTGGCAAATTAAACTAGATGGCTGCGACATAAATAAGTCTATGGGTTACATGCATCAAACTTCTAATATCTCCGTAGTTTGTGCGTTTATGTTCATAATCACAAATGTAGTAAATCTTTTTTGTATTTAGTGTAATAAGTCATGTAGGTTTTTAGTCAGTATGTAGGTTTTTATACTACTTATGCAAAAAAAATCCTACCTTTTTGGAACTTTAAAATGCACGTAATTTCTAAGCTAGGTACACATAAAATCTTTTTTTCTTTTACTTTTATCAAGTTGCGGCCACTGCACTAGCGGTCGGTTTCAATAACCTATCTACCAATAACTGTTTGTTAAAAACGTCACTTTTGGTATCATTTGACGGTTTCTTGCGATACCAAATTGATGTTTTTAACAAATAGTTACTGATAGATAGTTATTGAAAAGAGCCGTTAGTCGATTCTGCCAAATTAAATCTTACAATAATACAGTTTCAATCAGGGCCGTCTTTAACCTATGAGAGGCCCTGGGCAAACTAGAAGAATGGGCCCCTATGACCATAATAAAGCAATATTTTATGATTATTTTATTAGAATAGACATCTAATATTGCAATTGACATGAAAAATATTATATAGGGGCAGTGGCGTATTTACTATAGGGCCATGGCCCGTGGCGCCAGGCTGCGAGTGGCGGTTGAGCCGGCCCTCGCAGCTTGTCGCCTTATTTGTACCGATGTTTGGTCTTAGGCCAGGGATGGCGAACCTTTATGTTTTAACGTGGAATTTTTGTAAAGAAATTCATAAGATGTGCCATCAAAACTTTTCTTTCATTTTTCTTTGTGATTTAGAGGCGTATTTAAAGTTTTGGCGCCCCGGGCCAGTTATATATTTTGCCTTCCATGGATCAGTGACGCGACAGTTTGTTTATTTAACGGGTTAAAATCTAATTTCTCTTTAAATCCTATCTGAAAGACTGTATTCTTCGGAAAAATACATAAAAATTAATTGCCTAAAACCGAACGTCGATACTAATTAATTTAATATATGAGAGCGAGTGATCGAAGTGAACGAGCATAATATTTTCTCTTTTGCCTTTGAACTTTAAACCCTGAAATACTGTGTACTTCGGAAAAACACAATTATGTCAATAGCCTAAAACTGAATGTCAGTACTAAATATTATAATATGTTCTTTAAGACAAACACGAGTGAGCGGAGCTAGCGAGCAAAAAAATTTTTTCCATTTTACAAGTTATAATCTGTTCAAACTAAAACATCCGGTGAACTTCGGAAAAATACTATTAAATCAACCGTCTAAAACATAAAATTGCTACTAATAATATTATGTTCTTTATGTTAAACGCGAGCAAGCGAAGCGAGCGAGCAATTCTTTTTTCCTATTTAACAGTTTAAATATGTTCAAACTTTAAACCCTAAAATACTGTGAAAATAGGATCATTTTGAAATTAAAATTAAAGTAATATTTGTGTAATTCAACTAAAATTTAGTTTTTTTAGTAAATTGCAAATTTACCAAATTTAATTTAGTAAATTGCAAAATATATGACAAATAACATATTATTTTATTTTTCGATAGTACAATAGACTTTTAGGGTTTTAACAGGTAAAATAGTAAAAAACATTGCTTGCTCGCTCTGTTTGAACGCGTTAAACATAAAGAGTATAAAATCATATAGTATTTAGTATCAACCTTCTGTTTTAGGCTGTTGATTTTATTTTATTTTGAAGATAACTTAAAAAATCATTGTTCAGATAGGGTTTAAAGTATAATTACATTTTAACCAGTAAAAAAGGTAATAAGAGTCCGCCACAGCTTTTATACTTAGTAGGCAAAAATGATTGTCACTATTGACAGTTGACACTAATGACGATCATATTTTGTATATGTGCTGGATTGGACCGTGTGGATAAGGGTAATATGATTAATTGATGTTACCAAAAGGGTAAGTCCGAAATTCTCCGGGTATAGAAATTATGAGCAGTCGAAAAATTCAAATGGCTGTCGACTCTGGGCTTTTTTGTATGGATTTTTGACTACGGTTTTTGATCATAATATCAGCTAAGGGTGCACCTTGAAAGTCCAGAATTTCGGACATGAACTTCTTTTGACTGGAGTCACAAAAAGTCTCACAGAAACATTTGATTATACTATCATAATATCAGCTATATTATACGCTTATACAATTTAATGCTATTTTTAAGTATTCCCAAGGCAAGATATTTATAAGACTGTGTTTTAAATAGGCGCGTAGGTCGTTACGTCACTAGGTAATAATACAACGGTAGAAATACCGTAGAAGACAAGTACTTGATGGAACTAATAAATATAATTTTGTAATTACATTAAAATAACTGTATCTTGCGGTGGGTATGACATTTACATTGACATTTGAGATTGGTCGTCGCTATTGGTGCTTATAAATCAGCGCTAACTAAAGGTTACTAATTTTATTTGTATATAACTTAATACCTATGTATATTTTTTATTTACTAAATTAATAAGCACAACACAGCTTTCAGTCAGTTAATTATGAACAAGGGTTTTTATTTAAGTTCAAACTTAACTAAACCGTTAGAATTGTAACTCAACCGCAAATATCTTAATTCTTACCACAAAACTGTTGCAGTACCTTACCTCAGAAATATTGTGCCGATTTCGTAAGCGGTTCGATAGTAATATAATCATATTATAGATAGTATCATTATGTAACTACATACAGGTGTTACAAATTCAGTGTTTATTTATTTTTATTGCTGAAGAATTGTTTAACCAAGGGGGTTGGGAATTGAAGGACCAGCACCAGAGGAGTTACAATAGTAACTCCCCCTGTACGCTTAGCATAATCACGGCGTGGCGTTACGAGGGTGGCGGCAATCATTTACCATCAGACAATCCTCCTGCTCGTTTCCTGGTCCATTTCATAAAAAGATTGAATACTACGGAATTTTAATTTAATTCACTGTGTTGTATAACTGCAAATTGTGCGTCTATCAGAAGGTCGATTCTGCTAATTACATCCTGAAATAATACAGTTACAATCCAGTCCCGATACGTTAAAACCGCAAAATGGTATTATCATAAACGTCAAACCAATGTCAATCGTGTTTTGATTGGTCCAAACTCTAAAAATCAGTTTATGATAAGAAGAAAATTAATTTGTAATTCAATAAAAGTAAAATGAAAGTGTAAGTTGATTACGAGAATTGGGGGTCTGACTGTTAAACATCATGAGTAACCATGAGAAGAGCGTCTGTTTCGGCAAATAAATATTAGCAACCTTTAACCAGCAACCAGCCTTTACTTGCATAACCCGTATGTTATAATTGGCCTTTTCTCTTGACGGTATACCGTATAACTGGTACTGAATACTGATGTATCTCGCAATGTGCCATTGCCATCATTGGCTCTCTCTTTACTGGAACTGCTAACTGGAAATGTGGCAAACGAGCAGACGCCGGAGTATAATGAACAGTCTAGGCGTCAAATTGGCTGGCAAATTAAACTAGATGGCTGCGACATAAATAAGTCTATGGGTTACATGCATCAAACTTCTAATATCTCCGTAGTTTGTGCGTTTATGTTCATAATCACAAATGTAGTAAATCTTTTTTGTATTTAGTGTAATAAGTCATGTAGGTTTTTAGTCAGTATGTAGGTTTTTATACTACTTATGCAAAAAAAATCCTACCTTTTTGGAACTTTAAAATGCACGTAATTTCTAAGCTAGGTACACATAAAATCTTTTTTTCTTTTACTTTTATCAAGTTGCGGCCACTGCACTAGCGGTCGGTTTCAATAACCTATCTACCAATAACTGTTTGTTAAAAACGTCACTTTTGGTATCATTTGACGGTTTCTTGCGATACCAAATTGATGTTTTTAACAAATAGTTACTGATAGATAGTTATTGAAAAGAGCCGTTAGTCGATTCTGCCAAATTAAATCTTACAATAATACAGTTTCAATCAGGGCCGTCTTTAACCTATGAGAGGCCCTGGGCAAACTAGAAGAATGGGCCCCTATGACCATAATAAAGCAATATTTTATGATTATTTTATTAGAATAGACATCTAATATTGCAATTGACATGAAAAATATTATATAGGGGCAGTGGCGTATTTACTATAGGGCCATGGCCCGTGGCGCCAGGCTGCGAGTGGCGGTTGAGCCGGCCCTCGCAGCTTGTCGCCTTATTTGTACCGATGTTTGGTCTTAGGCCAGGGATGGCGAACCTTTATGTTTTAACGTGGAATTTTTGTAAAGAAATTCATAAGATGTGCCATCAAAACTTTTCTTTCATTTTTCTTTGTGATTTAGAGGCGTATTTAAAGTTTTGGC